>OX381710.1:39347190-39874690 GCA_947462335.1 Harmothoe impar
AATAATAATAATTTGAAGCTCTTGATTGTACAGTATTGCACGGTTGCTACTTACCTAGATTTTTCCAAAGCTTTAGACACTTGAGACAACTCAATTCTAGCTAGAAAACCTATCAATGTAAAAACCAGGTTTCTACACTGTTATAAACTTAATTGATATAAATTTATACCAATATTGACTGAAAAAAATAGCATAAGACATATAAATTTATCCTAAAGCGATATTATATTTTTCAAAGCTACTAAAATCAGGATTGTGATTCATCATGGCAATAGGTACATTCAGGAGAGCTATTAGTACTCCTTTAAGCCACCAGGGGCATAAGAATCCCCCAAAAAAAGAATAAAAAATAGACCGGAAATAAAGCCATCTCTGCCAGGTGAACAACCCTTTATGCAGAATACAATGGTAGATCATTGGTGTTCATTCGTGTTGTTGGTTGATATCAAAATTCCATATCTGTAATGTATTTCTAGACAAAGATGGTACAAAAGCCAGTTCCAGGTAACAATGGCAGTCATTCCCATATTCAAAATATTGGATATTCGTTCTAGCAAATTGGAAATGTCATCAATGTTACAAACCTCAAAACAGGCCTTGCGAATTCCTTTCAGAACTAATTTTCTACTAAAAGATAGCCTTGTACTAGGATATTCATCCATAAAACCTTATCTTACATGAAACATCAGCCAAATAGATTGCTGGAACATTGTTAGAGATGGTCCTGATGGGGAATGCAATTGGAAGACAAAGTGATCCATATTAAGCACTAGTTTTATGTTTCAAAGTATTATTTTATACCTTTTTATTCACTCATTTCTGTGAGAGATCAGTAACATATTAGGAATGCAACTAGATTAAAATAAGTTTTATATGGGAAAAAAACATTTTCCTAGTGTGATATATCCGGTTATACAAGATAAGACCATGTGAAAATTTTAACACTGTGACTTACCACACAAATTTAAGTGCTATTTTTGAATTCCCCAGGCCAATGTACATAAGAATGTATACATGTGTCTAGTCCCGTTTTTTTTTTCCAAATTTAGAAAATTTGTAGTACAGTGTTGTCAGCACTATGCAGATGGGCAACATTTCCTCTTGGTCTAATGCAAATAAATTACTAGTAACAAAACTAGGTATGACGATATTTGCAAATAAAGCCAGGAGAAAATGTCTGGTTAGGCCAACATTGAGCTTTGGTACAGATAATATGACATATGTCATGCGCAATATCGGAATTTGCGCAATATCGGAATTTGCGCAATATCGGAACTCCTACATGATCGTAAACTGTATTACAAAATATATCAGTGTACCCCTCAAACGGAAAGGTTGGGCCAGAATTGAACCTGCAAGGGCATTATTTTGTATAATCTGGGGCCCATGCAGCCAAAGCCCCAATGTTTTATCACAGCAGAGGCATTTCTGCCACACCTTATTCACAGCTACATACAGGTGTGAGATGCATGTGGGTTCTCAGTGACTGTTTTCACACCTCCAAGATGTAGTACGGCTGTTGTTGTTGTTGATATTTTTATTGGCGTACTAAAAATGTTACATGGGAACTTTTTCATTTAATAGCCAAAGATAAGAGTAATATGTCTTGTAAGAGATACGACAGACACAATTATTTACAGATCGACAGTTTTATCACATTATCACATTAGTCCATTCAGAGTGCAGAGGCACTGCATTGAAAGTTAAGATTTGAGTTTTCTGATGAAGTCTTTGTACGGCAAGCGTAAGGTTTCACCTGGTAACTCATCCCACAGAGGGGCACCCCGGTACAGTGGGCTCTTGTCAAAGATACCTTTCTTTGATCTTGGGATTTTCAGTCGTACTTGGTTGTTCCTACGCAGTTCTCTAGCGGGGACAATAATGTTGTCTTGGGATCTGGTCATTTTGTGTAGATACGCGAGTAGGCACCGGTTCCTCGCCGGGAGCAGCTTTGGGACATGGTTCCTTATATGAAGCGCATTGATGTCGACACCTCTTGGGTCTCTGATACCCTCGCTAAGGCGGAGGGCGTCGTTTTGGAGGGTCTGCATTTTCCTGACCGCCCATACGGGGCCTCCATCGACCACGAAACCACAATAATCCATTATGCTTCGGATCATAGTGGTGTAGACTTGAACGGTGGTCTTGGTGTCTGAGGCCCTTTTTATGCGCTTCAACTGCTGTAGGCGTGTGCGCACCAGATTGATTCTCTTTTTGAGATGTTGACCAAAACCGAGATAGCGATCGATGGTGACACCTAGGTAGGAGAACTGAGTCACTACCTCCAATGGCTGGTTGTTTAGGTAGAGGGTCACGTTGTCGAGGTTTGGCGGTAGTCTTTGAGAGTACGACCACAGTACCTGCGTCTTGCTGGTGTTGACGGTGAGCTTGTTTTTTGTGCACCAGGCACCGACTCTAGCGAGGTCATCCTGCAATAGGGCCCTTACCCGATCGATGTCTTTTCCGGATACAATCAGCGCCAGGTCGTCAGCATAGAGGAAGTACTTGGAGTTCAAGATTACATCTTTCACATCATTGATGTAGGCTACGAAGAGAAGCGGGCCAACTACGGACCCCTGTGGCACTCCTCTGTCCACAGGTAGGCTCGTCGAGAGTCGTTCGTTGGCCCTGGTCTGCTGTTTCCGTCCATGTAGGTAAAAACGGAGCCACTCAACAAACGCGCCACCCAAGCTGAATGATTCAAGCTTGTTTAGTAGAATCAGGTGGTCGACCGTGTCAAAAGCCTTCCAAAAGCATCCTCAAACACCACTATAATACATATCTATATTCTACATCTGTAGCTATAATAAAAACAGGTAGGACAGATAGGGTCAGGAATTGTACAGGGGCAATTCCGGAATGATACAGATTCTGATTCTGCGCCTGACACATATACTCCCTCATCTAGATATCTGGGAGTTTCTCTAGATTCTATGTTAAAATTCAGTCAGCACATGCCTACCATTAGTGACTGTATCAGGCATAAAGTAGTTATGTTTAACTATGTAAAATATGATCTACCTGAACATTTTGCAGTAAAAATAGTTAAAACCATGGGAATCCCCATCATCGATTATTGTGATATATCCTATAATGTAGCTTCAAAAACTAGCCTCAATACCATCAGAGGAATGTGATTAGAGCCCTTAGAATTACCTATAAAAGGACAGCAATTTTGAATACAGCAGCCCTTCATAGAAAGGCAAAACTTAATAGATTGAAAGATAGAAGACATTATGCATTTCTGGACCTTGCTTTCAAAGAATCCCTTATAGATGAAGAACTGGATAATAAACAGAGCCACAAGAAGTAGGGATCAAAGGTTGCTTAAGCAGAAACGACTTAAGAACCCTGTTTATTCTAGAAGTCTGAGGTTTAGGTTGGCTGGGGCTTGGAATGCCCTCAAAATGGGAGATGGAGCCATACGGGAGACCTCTAGATTCACCTCCTTGAAAAAAACATTATTTTGACCTCTTTAAAACATATTCTAAAACCATACTGCTGACCTGGTACGTATAGGACAGCCCGATTTGAAGTTGAATCTTGTGTGAGCACTATTAACAGACTTAAATTTATTGTGCCTTACATTGCATTAATGCTTTGATAACATTTGGTGTATATCAACTGTTATTTTGTTAGATGGTTCAACATTTATGTGACATACTTCTTGTGCATTTTTAGCATTTATACCCTATGAAATTCATAGGCAAAGATATGACGCCTTCTAAAAGTCATATCTACTTTGTGTCCCACGTTTCCCATATGCCACATAAAAGCTGTGGCTATAGGCATACTCTACTAGTTAGGTGCATATACTGTACTTTATATATATATATATATATATATATATATATATATATATATATATATATATATATATATATATATGTAGACTCCCCACTACATGCCTATCTCATAATTCTATGATATTGATAACCCCGGGTAATGATAATCCATTCTATAGTAGGCAAAACATCTATGATCTGTCCCATCGGTCAAACAGAATACTGTGAAATGCCTCATCTCAGACCATGATTTAATACACCTGGTCATACTCTAGCATTGATATGCACGCTGGAGAATAACTTGATTGATTCCTATGTTGGTATAACACTAAGTTTTGCAGTACAATGTCATATCCGTCTTCAAACTGCCAACTCTTGACTGCCAACCCTTAAAGTCTTCAATTTGAAGATGCCGTGCCAGGGTTTACAAGTCTTTTTCAGTGTTATATAGTTCCAGTTATGAGAATACATCAGGTTTGAAGGCCGCAAAGAACTTGGCTCCGTTAGCAGAAAGATACAGGCTTTAGCATCAGGAAGAGCTCAGTTGTGGCATCAACAGGGTCCAGACTTGGACATCAGATAGGGTCAGGTTTGGGCATCAGTGCGAATCATGTTTGGGCATTGGGAAGGACCAGACATGATTCGGGAAAAGGGACCTGAGTTCAGGATGTACTAAGTCCCTTTTCCCAGTACATGTAACATATGAATAAACTCGGAACGATAGGCCTATATCAAGTTACTGGGTATGCGTCGCCATTTTCGCTCACTTCTCAGAATGATGAGACAGGTGCCATGCTCCCATACTGCTTGATTTGCCAGAAACTGTGTTCTGAGAGGCAGCCTCTCCTGTAGCACTAAAAGTACCACATTATATGAGTGGAATGAAGATGGAGACTTGGGTATGAAGTATTGGTGTTTTATTGGGATCTGCTTGTGCCAGCATACAGAAGGTGATCATAACAACCAGTTGCATCTAGATAACATAGCCTCCATTCGAAACTTTGAGGGTGATCATTTTCCTTTTAGACCCTAGACAAATGGCAATGCCTCATTTCCCCAGGGTTTCTATCAAATATTGCATTTATTCTAAGAACATAATAATATCTAAAACAGTATCTAAACGGCTCATTTTGAATTCATCGTGGGTATTGGAAGATGTGTAATCCTTATCTCTCTGATGTAGGCCTGGAGGGCGTTCCTCATCAGATATGATTTCCTTGTGATTCCTTATGACTCAAACACCGTTCCTCAACTTCTGTGACTTTGCAAAACCCGTTCCTCATGAATTGTGACTGGGGTGAGTCACAAGTCATAAGCCCTTATGACTCCAAAAAGCATAAAAAGTTATGAGCGTATCTCAAGGGTGAAATAACTTTTCAAAACTGAATAATGTTTAGAGGAATCATCTGAATAAAATTGACAACCATTCTCCATCATTCCCTGATAACAGAACTATAGGAGAAAGTGTTTAACCTAAAATAATTTGATGATTATCATAATCCATGCCTAAAATATAAATATTTCTGAGTGAGAAGGTTAAAAGTTGTGACTTATGACTTGTGACCCACAGCAAAGTGAGGTTGGTTGATGGTGTTGGATCATAGTTAAAGGTTTTCACCATGTTCTATATTTACCTAACATTGACTTTGATCAATTACGAGGTGATCTCTGCAGATCTGAATCGGGAGGGCGTTCCTCATCAGATATGATTTCCTTGTGATTCCTTATGACTCAAACGCCGTTCCTCAACTTCTGTGACTTTGCAAAACCCGTTCCTCATGAATTGTGACTAGGGTGAGTCACAAGTCATAAACCCTTATGACCCCAAAAAGCATCAAAAGTTATGAGCACATCTCAAGGGTGAAATAACTTTTCAAAACTGACTAATGTTAAGAGGAATCATCTGAATAATATTGACAACCATTCTCCATCATCCCCTGATAACAGAACTATGGGAGAAAAGTATTTAAACTAAAATAATTTGAAGCTTATCATACTTGAAAATTCATGCCTAAAAATATAAATATTTCTGAGTGAGAAAGTTAAAGGTTGTGACTTATGACTTGTGACCCACAAGGCATAAATTACCATTGAACCATCTTTATTCAAGTGGTAGTAGATGGAATAGACAAAAATTACCTGTAATCACTTATGACTCACATTTTCTGAGTCATAAGTGGGTAACAACACTTATGATGTGATCTCTCATGAGGAACGGTTAAAAAATCATAGTCATAAGTGCACCTCGGATGCAGTCAAAGAAAAGTCATAACCACCAGTTAGATGAGGAACGCCCTCCAGGGTTTACCCAACAACTGATACTCCTCTTATTGCAACTAGAACACATCCATAACCAATACAAGCGATGGTAATTTGGCACAAATTATCATTGAACCATCTTTATTCAAGTGGTAATAGATGGAATAGACCAAAATTACCTGTAAAATAAAGATTCACCACTAACTAAGTGGACATGAACTCTTTATTAGCCACTTGTGACTATGACACACTTATGACTCACATTTTCTGAGTCATAAGTAGACATTAACACTTATGATGTGATCTCTCACGAGGAACGGCTAAAAAATCATAGTCATAAATGCACCTCTGATGCAGTCAAAGAAAAGTCATAACCACCAGTTAGATGAGGAACGCCCTCCGGGTCTTATAGACGCCAGTAGGTCATGGACGTCAGCTGGTCATAGACTTTTTAGTTGTATCGATTTGGTGAGACTCAGATTCAGATTCAGATTTTATATTGCACACTTGTTCCAGATTCAGATTCAGATTTTATATTAATAGGTGATTTGCAATTGTTTTTTTATTTTCAAATAATGCTATTAACAATATAGACCAAGATTGTATTCAATAAAGCCTTATTAAGACCGTAAACATAAAAGAATAAACAGTCCTACATACAAAAACAATCTTTGGTGGGGTGGATTTATTGCGTTTTGCAAAAAAACTGCTTTTGGATTTATTGCGTTTTGCAAAAAAACTGAATTTTCGACAGGCCCTATCTACTAAATAAATATACTTTTTCGAAAAAAAAATTTCACAATTTTTTTCAATTTTCCCTACACAATACCCCTCACCTGTTTTCTCCCGATTTTGTATTTTGGCGCTTATTGCGTTTTGGAACCAAACTCTTCATATCATCATTATGTTGGATATAAATTTCTTAAGTTATCATAGAAATACAGCGGTAACCCACTCTGGTATTTTGATACATCGCAGGATGAATCAGCCTCGAGCTCTCCAGGCCCATTACAGCCGTCAGGCTGTAATGGGCCTGGACAATTTTGTATCTAATAACTGTAACCTACTTACAAAAATGATCCAGGATCCTGGATCATTTCTTAATGAGATAGGTAGCTCACTGATTGGTCAGCTATGATCACATGATCATGTAGGAGGTTGTGTATGGCCTCATGGGTTCGAATCCCACCTTAGGCAAAACGTAGGTTCGTTTTTTTACATTATTTATTTAGCCCATTTAAAGCATAAATCCACCTTAATTGACATAGTTAAATTAGCTATTAGATATGTGACTAGGTACATTACTTCAATTTAGGTGCAATATGCAGATATCAGCAGTACTAGTAATTAAGCCAGAGTGGGGTTCGAACCCACACTCTCCTGGTTGCTGATGTCAATATGCCTATACAGTATTCCGCATTAGCGAGATACAGTGGCTCCACCTTTTGGACCACTGGTAACAATCATAACCCTTTGCTCTGCAAGGACCAGCTCAGCCAAATCTCATGGCCGAGATTAGGGTACAGGCAGGGTGCAGGTATTATGAATAGGTTGTACCTGGACACTCCTAATGTCACCTGTGTCCAGTATAGTGTAGTGGTTAGCACTGTGGACTCATAATGCTGGGAGCCCAAGTTCAAATCCCTACCAAGCCAAATAACACTATGTCCTTTAAATACATATTTCTAAATTTTCTTTAGTATTGTGAATAATGTATTCTGTTTCCAAAATTGCTTTACTTATGAACTTGATTACCAGGCATTGCCTGGAAGAGATTTGAACTCAGGTACTCTGCATCATGAGTCCACAGTGCTAACCACTACACTATACTGGACACAGGTGACATAAGGAGTGTCCAGGTATGACCTATTCACAATACCTGCACCCAGTTTGTACCCTAATCTCGGCCACGAGATTTGGCTAAGCTGGTTTCTGTGAGTACTGGGAATAGACCTAGGACCAGTGGAAATGGCGCTGCCCACTGATCATCTCGCTAATGCCCTATAGCAGGGTATGTGGACCAGTGTAGGTACACAGATCTAAGTAATCTCACGGACTGTAAACGTACAGTCAGGGCCCGAGACTGAGGATGAATCATGTTCCCAACATATTACTAGGGTCGGATGAGGAGTACATACACCATTCTTAACATAATGCCATTTCATAGGATCAGAACCCTGTCATTTTTAATATAAAGATTCCCTTCTGTGGAGAGCTATACTATCAATTGATATGGCCCAGTCAATCACTCCCATATTTGGTTTGGACATTAGCTATGTGTTGTAAATTACCTATGAGAAGTCTCGAGGGGTTTACATACGAGTTTGAGATACTGGTAATCAGAATGACCCTTAAGTTTTGTTCACCTTTGTTGCACAAATCCTTTGAAGTTGTCTGACTTCGTCGCGGGCATCCCAAAATAAACGTGGCATTGGTTTTAACTATCGCCGACACTAGGGGGCAAGGTGATAGGTCACTTGCTTTAAATTCTGAAGGGCATAGTCAAAGGACGGAGTGGTTCAGGGTGTTCAATGGTTCAAGGTACCATACAGTATTAATTAATTATTAAGGTGGGTCAATCCCTTGGTGTAAAAGTAGCTAGATTTTCATCAGGGTTTTGCCATAAGACCATTATAGCATACTCTTTCCAACAAAGCTGAGAAAATAGGAGGGTGCCGAGCTGAGATATTCAAGTCAGTGTTTCATATAATAGGAGTATAATTTATGTGACACGATCTGTGAAAAAGGCCCTTAGTGCAGGGTGCACTATGGTCCCTTTTCCCAGTACATGCCACAATTATAGTGTTTTGCCACATATGTACATAAAATAGTATTGAAAAGTAGCTAAATCTATATAACTCTCTCAGGATATATAGGTTTTAATGTTCTCTCTCTAGAGAATCCCTTTGAACATGTAGTCGCAGGCATATTTCTAAAGTTTTTGTCCATTGAAAAAAAAAAGTTGAAAAGAAATAGAAATATACCAGGTGCTAGTTATGTATGACTTCTGAATGAGAGCCACCACCACAGACTCCATGGCACAGTGGCAGAATGCATGCCTTCATATCCAAAGGTTGATGGTTCTTGCTGTGGTCAGGCAACACCTTTATCCATTTAGGACAATTTGATATAACTTGTTCCAATATGAGACAAAGGTCCCCTGGTGATCTATGGTCAAACTAGAGAATGTACCTGCGCAGAAACTGCACAGTGAACGGAAATGGCATCATATTGACCCACCTTAAGGTACTACCCGTACCCAACAATGGGTGTGTACGCAGTGGTGTCTCCACCTCCCAGTAGAAGTTGCAAGACGTTCCCGAGATCATTGACACACAGATATAGGACTCTCACTATCTCAGTCTGTATTGAACTATCTATTAATGCCTGCACATTGCATACATAATCGCATAATTGAGACATCAACATAACTGATGAAGATTCTGGGTATACAGGACTAGCACATCAGGCTATGGAGGCCGCCATCTTGACTCAGAGCAATGCATTGTGGCTAGGCCCCCTGACTCTAGAGCAGTGCATTATGGGTGAATTTATTATCAGTCCCTTTGTTCCAGGTGTGAAAGGAGGGGATTAGATTGATAAGGAGATGAGGGCGTACCAGTGTAGCCCCCGACTACCTGAGTTACCATTATGTGCTAGTCCCGTATACATGTATGTTGTTTTCATATACATACTTTTCTTGGAAGTGTGATCAGTTCATCGGCCTTTTAGCATATCACGTCTATATATATTTGTAGTTCACTGTGGCCAAGCTTGACAGACGTGTGCCAAAACTGGGTCATGCATGTATTATGTAGTCAAGGCCACGGTTAAACCCTGTATAATCCTTGTTATACTTTGTTATATCTAACGTATAAGTCTTAAATGAAATCTTAGTGTTGGCTTCACTTAGTTTTACGTTAAATATATAGATATATGAAGAGTTTCGTTGCAAAACGCAACAAATCCATTTTATGAGTTTTGGGATGATAGTGTATTTTTGATTTTGACGAATCGGTGAATAGAAAGCATATTTCTTTAATAACTAATGATTAATGCGCCACAAATAAAATACCTAGAAATCGATTTTTGAAATCCTCTGTTTTTTTCTAGGAGAAAAGGGATGATTTAATTTCAATTTTTGTGTTGTTTGTTTTGCAAAACACAATAAATCCAAAATCCATTTTTCTGCATAATATCCATATTATCAGTAATAACCATCTTTACTTCGATATTCTATTTTATTTGCATAGTGGGACATACATGAAACACCAACAAGTAACTTTTAAAAATCCTTGCATCATTTTTCTTTGATTTAGAAATAGGATCTAATTTGCTCAATTTAGTTTTTTTGCAAAACGCAATAAATCCAAAAGCAGTTTTTTTTGCAAAACGCAATAAATCCACAAAAATCATGAAACATGGTTTTTGTGTCCATATTTCAAATGCCTTCTAAATAAAATAGTTTTTTTAATCTTATGATAATGCTATTAACAATATAGACCAAGATTGTATTTAATAAAGCCTTATTTAGACCGTACACATAAAAGAATAAATAGTCATACATACAAAAACAATCTTTGGTAAGGTGGATTTATTGCGTTTTGCCAAAAAAAACTACTTTTGGATTCAGTGTGTTTTGCAAAAAAAGTGAATATTTGACGGTCCCTATCTACTAAATGAATATACTTTTTCACATTTTTTTCCCACAATTTTTTTCAATCTACCCTACACAATACCCCTGACTTGTTTTCTCCCGATTTTGTATTTTGGCGCTTATTGCGTTTTGGAACCAAACCCTTCATATATATATATATATATATATATATATATATATATATATATATATATATACAATATAGTTAACCAGACCTAAGCGGGAGATAGCTAGGGCCACCCTATCATTTACCTTAAAATAACATTTCTAACGTAATTCAACGTTTGGCTATTAATAAGGAGCCATAAAGAAACGTTCTATAACGTTTTCTTTGCTAGCAGGGTTAGGCATGAGGTGACAGCGAATGTCTTTACATGGCTAACCTTTCTTTTTATTTAATGGTGAATACGGCACTTCCATTGACTTAACAAAGGAAGGCCGTATTTAACACCCCGCCCCCCCCCCCCCCGTGAAATAACCCTTGCCCATATTTAACGGCCTGTCAAATCATCAAATTTGTCAATTAAACCACTGTAAATTAGCTTTTTCGGAGGAATTAAGTGGGATTTTGATGAGTATTAGTAATAATGACATGAAATAAACACAAAAGAACACTCGTAGAGTTCCCCACTGAGGGTTTTTTCACTCGGCTTTGCCTCGTGAAATAACCCTCAGTGAGGAACTCTACTCGTGCACCTTTGCCTATTTATGCATGCACCACTGCCAATGAAAAAAAAACTGGGTCATGCATGCATTATTATAGTCAATGCCAAGGTCAAACCCTGTATAATCCTAGTTAAACTATACTAGATGTGTATAAATGTAATTAAGGCGTTGGGCCCGGCGTGCGCCTTCCCCCCCTTTTTGGGCCAAAATTGTATGTAAAAAATGTTAAGAGATTTTCTAACAATGCCCCCCCCCCCCCCCCACGCCTTTTTCAAAATCCTGTATCCAACCCTGGGGTTGCATAGCAGGCCCGTAATCCCGGGCCGTAATCAGCCCTCGATCTGCACGGGGATATTCGTTTTTTGATAAGGTAGAACTATACCCCAACAAGACAACTTGATAGCATCTGACCCCCCCCCCCCCCCACCACCACCACCACCACTGCTTTTCAGAGTTGTGCTGAAGTGGTTATCCAATACATGGTACAGTGGCCTCTCCCCTCCCCGGGCTTCTATCCCTCTTTCTGAGAACTGCGAATGGAGTGTGCTAGTCCGCCCCGGCAGTTTTAGGACAGCTACTCTAGGTTCATTTCACGCGCCATGCTCCATAAACTGCAAGAAGGAGGCCTACAGTATAGAAAGCAGTAGCCCCCCCCCCCCCCCCCCACCAAGTGTTCAGAAAGATGTATATCAACAGCTCGCCCCCTCCCGTCTTAAAAGTCCTGGAGCCGCTAGTGTTGTCTAATAATGACGTTTTACTCTGATAACTTGGATTACGGATCGGGCGATGGGATTTTTTTTCGAGAATTTTACCCCAAAAAGTATGCTAACCAGCAAACACCTAACATTAGACCATTAAAATTAGGAATATTTCTCAATATACATGTACCTTAATTTGATAGACCAGAAGAGGGTTTTTCCATTTCCCCCCTTTTTTGCTTTTGTTCCTCTGGCCGCTGGGAAATTTCAGGGCCCTGCTGTGGATTTTTCTTCTTTCACCTCCAGAATATTTGCTGTAAAGTTATCAAAATAAGGAAGCCTAACCCTATCCTGATACATAAACTCTGAATGGTCACTTCCGGCAAAGGGCAAGCTATAATTTCTTATCATTGCTTCTTGCTGTAACCAGAGGGGTCAGATGGCCACCCGCCTATCCCCTACAGGGGGTGCAGAGGTCCCCTCCCCCCGAAAGGTCGGAAAGTCGCCGAAATTAAGGACCCCAGGTTACAAAGTCACTTTTTGGAGCCTTTATCCTATTGACAATTTTGTTCAAAAGTCGCCAGGTCGCTTAAATTATTGCACCAGGTCGCCAGGTCGCCTTGAAAACATAGTCCAGGCAAATTAAGGTTTGACCTCAAACAAATTGTAACAATAGGTTTCTCACCACGATGCATTTCTATGATGCCCCTAGAATGACATACTAAAACTACAAAAAAATCCAGTGGGGGAATCTATGCCTAATTAGCATATCTCTAATTTACGTGATCGATTCTATACATTTAGCAAGAAATCAGCTATAAATTTTCCTCAGGTCTTTTCAACTACTTTAAAAGCCTAAAGTATACTTCTGCTTATGGAGAATCCATATTTGTCACAATTCAAATGATTGGTGAAGTCCCTAATTTGCATAATTCCAATAAAAATTAAGAGGACCATTTCTGTATGGCTAGTAAGGATACATCTGCGAATTCAGTTTCCTTATGTCCTTTCACCTACTTTAAAAGCCTAAAGTATAGCTCTGCTGATGGGGAATCTACATTTAGTACACTTAAAATTATTGGTAAAGTCCCTAATTTGTTTATCTCCAATATAATTGCAAAATCTCTAGTTAAGGGGACAATTTCTATATGGTTGGTAAGGAATCACCCGTGAATTTGGTTTTCTCTAGTCTTATCATCTACTTTAAAATCCTAAATATAGCGCTGCTCATGGGGAATCCATAGTTATCAAGATTGAATTAATTGTTGAAGTCCCTAATTTGCATTTATAAATGTAATATCTCAAAGTAAGGGGACCATTTCTATGCAGTTAGGAAGGAATCACCTATTGATTTGGATTCCTCAGGTGTTTTCACCTTCTTTAAAATTCTTAACTATACCTCGGCTTATGGGTGATCCACATTTATCAGAATTAAAACGATTGGTTAAGTCTCTAATTCACATAATTCCTATATTATCCAAATACCTCTAATTAGGGGGCCCTTTTGTATAGATTATACACATAACGAACTCCCGTGTAAATGCCGTGGCTAATACGCTATATGCAAGTCAAATCGCCATTGTGGCTTAATAGATCAGCCGAAAGTGCACTGAAAACCCAATACGGCTCAAAGGTGATCACTGGTGACGACCTTGGGGCATTCACCGTGCTGGGGTCGTGGGCAAGCACCCCCTCGTCATCAGGGTCGTCACTAGTGACAACCTAGGGTTGTCATACTGATCACATTTTAGAGAAGCTGAGCAAGTCAATATGATCACCATGAGTAGTCAATATGATCACCACGGGTAGTCAATGATGACTACCTTTGTATTTTGATTTATTTGATTTATTGTAATACATTTACCCCCTCTTCCATCCATTCAAGACTCATCTGGGACATCTATCCCTCAGGGTAAACCCAATGAGTCAATATAACATGTAATACACAATGTACCAATGGCAGTAACTTCTCATACTTCTAACTATAGCTTCATACACAAAAGAGGTGTCTATCCTTTTAACACATTAATTCCTATCTAAATGCCACTCAGATTTTCTTTATTTCATTATATTTGATTTTAGAATAAAATAAACTTAACATACTCCATATTATATATGAGTAATCTAGCATTTATCATTGAAATTTATATAGTTATTGGTCAAAACTGCTCATAGGAATTGCATTAGTGTATAGTGAGGCCCTCTGGTGGCTAAATATGGATGAAAAATGATGACTTCAGGTGATCTTAATGACGACCCTAGGTCGTCATTAAGGCATGACGACCCTAAGGTCGTCTGGAGTGACGACCTTCCCATAGGGCTGGGTTTTCAGTGTAGGGGTGTGGCTTATACACCCCAGCCCAAGTCGCCAGGTCGCTTTTGACCCCTCTGAAACCACCCTATAGCCACCTTTATGGGACTATTGTGGTGGCTACATTCTGTAGGCCGTTCAGAGCGGACAAGTAGCTGTTTCCCCCTCACCTATGCTCTCTTTACAATCATGTTCTTTTTATTGCTAATTGACTGTAATAACCATAGGTATCTTCATACCATTGGAAGGCTATGGTTTCAGTCTACAATGCATGAAGTTTCTGCAATGATTTGTACCAAGGATGTCAATATATATCTCTATGTTTGTACATATTGAATAGTGGTTTCATTTGAATGAGGAAGTAGGAATTGGGAAGTGTACATGTGCTGCCTGTGGAGCACCCACTTTTGGCACTGCCACTGGAAATTGAGAGCTCCCCAAAAACACTCTGTAGGAGAATGACCATTATACTGGGGTAATCTGCTCTGATAAATTTGGAAATGACTGCATTGGAAAGCTATGATATAGGCCTACATTAAATGATGTCACACACTTCTCTCAGACTCCTACAATTAGAGCTACAGTGAAATCATTTCTAAAATACATTAAATCACCTTTAGCTTTAAAGAGGCTAAAAGTGTGTGACAACACATTCAAATGCCATATAATTATGTGTAGTATCTTCTGTCTGAAGACTAAAATGAAACGAGAAAGATAAGTCAGCATAAGACACAGATATGTGGAGCTATCCTGTCTGAAAAGTAGTACATTTCCTATGTAAGTCACCCTACACTGCACCTGGCTCACCACCAGCTACACTCTGGCTGAGTAGGGCTATTTCAGACCCAATCCACAGCATGCTAAGAGAGGGTCCCCCTGTCCTGTCAAAAAACCTTACTTTCTGCAGGGGAAATTCAATTTTAAATGGCTCTACTGGTGCTAGAGCTATAATTCTTTCAGCATTCTCTTAACTAAGATTCCGCCTATCTATACTGCTTGAAAAACGTAACTTTTCTTCACTCAATGAAAATAGTCTGAACACCCTACATTCTGTACTATAGACTAGAGAGCTCATGCTTGGCTGATCAAGTGAGGCCGGGTCAGTTTTTGGGACTTGTTGTGGGACACACTTGGGGGAATTCCACATTTTTCCCATCGTGAGATTATAGCAGACCCACCACGACCAATAGTAGCATGTATGAGGTTTATCACTGCCCTATTGAACAACTGGTTGACTGTGTATGCCAGGGTAATTTTAGCTTCAAATCATACTTTTCATCAGAGTGGTTTTCCACAAACACTAGATTTGGATAGATGCGTCTAACTTACAACTTAAAATAGCCATTCAGTGCCCATTCTCTGTTCATAATATTGCGCTTCATGGTAGTCGCCTACTTTGTATCAAGACTATCTAGATTTACCCCAAGACTTTGTTTTAGGTACCTTACATCATCCTCAGTCCAAAGGCCAAAAAGAGATATGGATGGACCCGACCTGCTTATGAGCTATTAAATCCTGAGAATTAAAAGTCATTCAGTAAGGCCAGAGAGAAAAATCACTGTCAATTGATGAGCAATAGTGGTAAAAGTAACTAGATTCTGTTTAAACTGCACTCAAAAAATAAACTCGTCTGCAGACTCTTCTAAGTGACAAGAGAGTGGGTCCTCTAGCTGTAGTTGTCAGATAGAAGATACACTTGGCATGTGCCAGCCCAAAACCTGACTCATGCCAGCCCGAGACTCTTCAACCATGGCCTGATTCAGGATTCCTCCTGTAGGTGGCATCAGTATAACTTGCATTCTGTGTGAAGTTGGGGAATGGATTGCATAATTTCTATGTTGATTTTGTAAATACACATTTGTGTTATGTAGAATCTTGAGAGTTATCTATTGGGGATGCTAAAAAAGGTAAAGCATTCAATGTTTTGATATAATTGAGACAAAACAAATATGTGTAGGGCACAGACACCTCTTTTGTGGTTATTTCTAGGGTACAATAGCTGCAAGGAAACTCCCATTGGTATGACATCCACACGTGTGTTAACAGTCTGTTACTAAAGGGTAGAAATACTCTCAATATAGACTTGGGGATATGGCAGGAATTCCCCTAACCTACATACCTCTATGTTTGTATGAATTAGCTATTACAAACCTCAGAAATAGAGATAGATGTGGACAAGAATTATGCCTAGGCTCAGAACCCAGTTAGCTCCACCTGCAGTGAAGTAGAGGTTATAGTACACAGTTTAACCCTCTAAGGGCTGCATAGTGCTTTAAGGTGCTATGCTCTATGTGATCATAATACAGGAACTAATGATTAATATACTCGCCTAACTGTTGATTCATTTAATTCCAAAGGTGCATGAATGCAGGCTTGGCGAATAGACTCACAGGGCTACATTCATGCATCATGCTGACAAAAGGATTCAAGCTCATTTAAAGCAGTTTGCAGCCAATAAAGGGTTTACTTTTCTGGGGTTGTGAATTTAACGACCTTAGACTTGTCACTTGGAGTGGGCCACTGCCTGGGCTAACATTGTCAGTTAGATGAGCCTAGTGTTGTCTTGTGGGATGGTAACTTGGTAGGTCCTCAGAAAGACAACCTTTAACTCGTTTATTTTATGACCATCACTTAGAATACCCAAAAGTCTTCCTACAAGACGACTATTTGACAACCTTAGACGCTTTGATTTTATCAGTGTGCCCCATAACATCTGTCAGATCATTTGTCAATTTTCAAAAGTTTGACATAGGGTCCCATGCATTATTTTAGGGGTTTGGATCATTTTCTGTCAGCCCTATACCTACATTACACTGAATGAGCCCTATGCTGTGAGAGTGACCATTAATTTATCATTTTGACCCCAGGGCAAAGCCTGGGCAGTGACAGGATCAAGGGTGATAAAATAGTGTCCTCTGCTGGGAGAGTGAGTCAACCCTGGCACAGTACTGCCCCCTGGATACATGTATTTGAACGTCATCTCTAAGGTAGGGCCAAAAAAAATAAAAGGTGTGTTTCAGGTTACATGGTCTGAAAATCAAGGGTAGGTAGGTCGGTTTCTTTTTTCTTTTTTTACTCTGGCCTGAAAAGTACCTAGTAATTGACTAGCGAACTTCAATGCCGACTTGCCGACGACTGCCTCGACTAATGAATTATCAGAACGACTCTTAAATTGACCCAAAATGACCTAAAGTATAAACATTTTTTCTAAATTGGATAACAATTTCTAGGTCGGCCCTGTTTTGCTAGGTAGGGTCGGGTAACCTGAAACATACCTTTTTTTATTTGGCCTAGGCAATCACCTTAATGATACTTGTACAGATTCTGTCGATTCCGTGGGTCTTGTAAAGACAACATTTAGCTAAAACTATCTAGTGATTTCATTTAAAACCATCCAAGTAAGTGGTCTAGAAAACTGTCTGACTTGTGGGCTTTTGAACGGCCTCTTCTTAGTCACAGGGGGCATTCTGTGAGTCGTGACAAGCCGTGAGTCGTGACAAGCCGTGAGTCGATGTAGTGATTCCAAATTGCATTTAGGTAAAATGAGGATACAGATTTTTTGAATAATTGTGACCAGGCAGGCGAAAAGATCGGATATTCGGAGGAGTAATTCATTTTGGTGTTAGGATCTTTAATGGGATATCATAAGCTAAAACCTGTTCGGGTAGTTTTGTGAGAATCGTTTCCCATACATATTTGAGTTGTGATGTATAACTGAAAATGCTTAATGAGCTGGTTCTGGGAGGAATTTTTGAAGGTCCCTTTTTCAGTTCTGAAGTAGGACCAATACATGTACATATCACCCATATAGAGTATTTGAATGATTTCCACGGTAACGAGAAAGTATCATTATGTGCTAACTGTTTTTGCTTATAATTATTAGGAAACGTTATTTTTGCCTTCCAAATGTAGAATGTGAGTAGCAAAGATGGAATACCCATAAGAAGAGTATTGTCCTCTACGTAAGACAATTATCCAAGAGCAGTTAAGGTGGCTCGTTCATTTGGTCTCAGAGTAACTCAGTGGACCCTAACGGTACTAAGGCCTAGATTCGGAATCTAGGCCTGTGTATATTGTCTGTTGTATTCAACTATTCCCTGATGCTTACGAATACGTACATTGCACAAATCTTATTTGAATCTACACCCCAAAACTGGCCTGAAATTAAGTTATAATCAGGGTTTCTCTTAAGATACCATGGGCCAATACATACACGTTTGACGGGGGGCGTCTCCAGTGATCAATAAATAGTACATACGCCACTCCCTATATCTTGTCAAATATAGACGCGTACACAAATAAACCACATCTGGGCTATATTTATCATTATGTGAGCCATACAAAGATGCTGTATTACTTTTGATTTAATTAACCATAACATACAAAAAAATAGAGATACGACGTGATTTGGGACCCCCTTATGTGGAGAGGGGGTCCCTGTGGAGAGTGTATGCTGTTATGGTCTTATGGTGAAAACCTGATGGAAATCTAGCTACTCTGAGACTAACTTGGACACCCACGCTACTTGCAGATATAACTGCAAGTAGCGTGGGTGTCCAAGTTAGTCTCAGAGTAGCTAGATTTCCATCAGGTTTTCACCACGTCTATATTTGACAAGATATAGGGAGTGGTGTACTATTTATTGATCACTGGAGACGCCCCCCGTCAAACGTGTATGTATTGGCCCATGGTATCTTAAGAGAAACCCTGATTATAACTTAATTTCAGGCCAGTTTTGGGGTGTAGATTCAAATAAGATTTGTGCAATGTACGTATTCGTAAGCATCAGGGAATAGTTGAATACAACAGACAATATACACATTTAAAAAAAAACACCTCTTTAATCCTTTAACTGCCGGCCTTCAAAAGGCGTGATTAAAATACCAAGGATTCAGATTCATCCGTATATATCCCTCAGGCATATCTGTCAAGTGTTGTTTGTAGCTGCGAGGTACATGACATGTATATGAACCCCGGTATGATAACACCGCAAGTGGTCAAGTGGAGCACAGGTACACTATATTGATGCCACTGTTCTGTTATCTTCTCGTCTGAGGGACGAGTCATTTATTGCCAGCTAGGTGGGGGTTGGGGCTGGGGGGTGGGGGGGCTTAGTTGGTATAAGTGTGGGGGGGGGGGGGCATACCAGGAAAAGCCTACATGGTGGGGGGGGGGGGGCATAATTTAATATGATCCATTTAGATACTCGTGACCACGCGTGGTTCCACAGGCACACGCGATCGGGGGGGGGGGGGCATTTCTCAAAATCCAAACGTAGTGGGGAAAGAGGGGGGGGGGTGGTCGAGATACCTTTCGCCTAATTGGTTTGGGGGGGGGGGGGGGGTCGAAAATACCCCCCCCCCCCCGGCTAGCAATAAATGACTCGGCCCTAAAAGCAGCCGGTCTTTGCAGGCGGAGATGAAGGTACACAGGAACGCGCCATTCACGTTAGGTATAGGGGACACCGGGGGGAGGGGCATTGCAGCTTTGTGATTATTATGTTGAACATACGAGGGGCACACGTGCACGCCACCTTGCATCTTTGTATAATCATTAGGTAGAATATACATCAATATCTTCAAATATTGTCAAACCTTTCTAGTTGTGTCTTAATGTCCAAGGGCAGTGATGTCAACAACCTAAATGCCGGGCTTGAATGTAGGCATATGGGGTAGGGGAGGGAGTCTCCGTTTTCCATGTCGCGCTGTCGATTTCAAGAAATGGCCATATCAGCCTTTCGATTATATAATAAATTCCCATGTCCTATATGACTATCTCTGATATTCCTCATGTCACAGCCATTAAGCCCAAAAATACCCATGGCGCCGTGCCAGATTTGGTCGTCCACCCCGTCAGATATATACAATAAATGAAGGGTATAATGTATTAATGTCAAGTTCATCCATTGTACCAAGTCCAAGGCCAGCCTATTCCTGCACATGATAAGTCCATTACTGCATCTACTTCCGTGTCTGCAACCTTCCAGATCCGATTGCACGAGGCTTTGTCTTTTCAGTCACAATGGTCTAATTTGCCGATATGCTTTATTGCCTGTGCGCTGCAGGTACATGTGTATAAGCCTCATGTCGATCGTCGATTCTTAGAAATTGCCATGTCGCCGTATGGCATTTAGTGGTCCACCTCCATAAAGAATGGGACTCTGGATGGGGGAGCCCCAATTTCCCATGTCGATTTTAATGAATGACCATGTCGCCCTGTCGATTTTAAGAAATAACCTTGTCACCATGTCGATTTTAAGAAATGTCCATGTCCCATGTCACTATCTCTAATATTCCTTATGTCGCATGTCACTAGGCCCAAAAACGGCCATGTCGCCGTGCCGAATTTAGTGGTCCACACCCATAAGAATGGCCATGACCGCCTGTACAGAGAAAAGAAACAGCGTCGAAAATGAGTCCAGGTTAACTCCAGAATGACTCCCCTGTCTAGGGAAGTCCAAATCCTTTTTTGACAGCATTATGTGAGTCAGGGAGCTATGAGACTCCCCCAAGTGACTCCTTTAGGTCAGCTAGGGGGTCACCTAGGCTCCCTTGGGCAGCCTGGGCTCCCCTATATATAGAGGGGAGTCATTCTGGAGGCAACCTGGACTCCCTATTGACGCTGTTTCTGTTTCTGTTTGGGTTCTCGTCTCTGTTGTTGCGCCGGCCTCCCATCCGTGTTGTTATTACCACAGAATCGCCGACCGCGTCGTTAGACCTACTCACAGTATTCTAAAATTCGGTGTTATCTTCCAATTAGAACAGCATATAAGCAACTTCTGATAAAAAATAATTTTTCCTGTTTTCAGTGATAGTGTTTTTGACTCTCTCACAGCCAAATTTCTTGATAGTTTTACCAAATAATTAAAAGATAATAAATATAAAAAATCGAGATGAGGTTTTGCCATGCCTACTCCTTGAAAAATCTATGTGAACAAGAATGGGATGCAGGATGTCACACATGATGTCATTAGCTTTAATATGATACCAAACATGTAGTGCTTTGACTAGAACTTGTAAGAAAATATTTTCATCAATTTTGAGTAATATTTTCTATTGGTCTAAGTGTATTTGATGCTCTGGCCGCTTTAGCGGCCTGCTTGCGGTGGGAGGGTTAAACTGCGGAGAGATGACAGTTTCCAGGCACTTTGCAACGCTGTGTTTTGCGGTCTGATTTCTCCCTGTCACCCAGTAGACACTCTCAGTATCATCTGATGCTCGTGATGGTGTGGGATAGTGTGTCTCGCCCCCTTTCTCGGAAGTTTCATGCTCACGTAGTGACCACGTAGTCTTATCTATTTTAGGGCTACACCTGAACTTTGTGTGGTACCAATTCTCAAGGCATGTGATAATATAATTATATGGACGTATAGTCAATCGGATATACATTTTGAGATTGATTTCAGCTGAACATTGTCGAATCACTCCCCCCCCCCCACTCGTCTAGAGGGGTCAACATCCGTGAGCCCCCTCCCCTTCCCTCGACAAATCAATCAACGCCCCTCCTTAATGACTCAAGGGCCCACCCCTGGGTCATATGCACGGGCTGGGGTGCAAATTAGGATGTTTTGTCGCATTTTAAATAATATCTTACATGCATTAAATGTACTGCTGCATTATATTCAAATTGCATGCTATAACAAGAGATCGGGGGACAACTTTTGTTGCCAAAAACCAATAATTATGTATACTCGGGACATTGGGTTGTGACTTTGGGTTATGACTTTGGTTGTGACTTTGGGTTGGGACTTTGGGTTGGGACTTTGGGTTGGGACTTTGGGTTGGGACTTTGGCTGGGACTTTGGTTTGGACTTGGGTCGGGACTTTGTGACTTTGGGTTGGGACTTTGGTTACTAGTACTACATTTTCCTCTGACCCTGAGTCATTTGTGATGCAGTCACACGCTTAATTTTTGTCGCTTGGGCAAGTTAGCATGTATCAGTACATGCACAATGTAAAAAATAGCCTTCGTGTGACATACTGTAAAAACACAGTTACCTGGCTGATGTCTTTGTAGGGCCCTTGACAGCGATAACATGCTTGATGAATTATTCTGTTCTACCTGTTAACTGTGATATGAATATTAATGCTATCAAAGTACGTCACTTTGTATTGTATACCTTTAGTATCTCCTAACATATACAGTGTACGCCATCAATCTACCTCACGCTATGTTCGCTATAATAATCATGTCTTTCCTTTCAGATCACACCTTGACGAAGATACACCTAAATAGTGTCCAACACTTATAACATGTCTCTGAATTAGTGTTATACATGTACACGTAATATTCATATTCATATAATTTCTGTTTACTTTTATTCCAGCAGCAATGGTGGCGTCATCGAGGTGGGTGACGACGATGATCCAAACACACCCAGTCTCCCAGACCATGGGACAAAAAGGTGAGACACGGATGAACAATATTATGTCAACAGGAAACAAGAAGAGACTCTCCTTTTCTACTCTATATCATGTGTCAAGTTGTATAAATTATTACTATTTACTTGTAAATGTCACGAGGAATTCAATTTTGCTTGTTCTATTCCACGAAATGGCTCTTTATCATCAATTTTTCCGATAATAGATCTATGTCCACCCCCACCCAACTTAAAATTAGAGGTGTGAAGTTTTTTTGTGTTTTTTTGAGCTCATCCCCAACTTCATAGAGATGTCCAGGGTTTGGGTGCAGGATATATGAGGTTTAGATTAGAGGTATATAGCAGTAGTGGATCCACGATTTTGAAAGGAGGGAGGTGCTATAGGAATAATCCCTCCTCCCCAACCTTTGGACTAAATTTTACATTAAAAAAAACGTACAGTTTAGCCAAAAACGGGGGGCGCGCCCTCTCTAAATCCGTCACTGCTATCATCGTACCAGAGTACTACATGTATAACGTAGTTCATTGTAACATATGTTGTTTGATTGAGATGCATTTATTTGATTTAGAAAGACATGATTACTAGTACGGTCCATGCGGTCGCACTTGCGGCAAGATGGTGGCTCAATTTCCGAATCTTAGTTCTTAGTCCAGTCTATAGGCGTCGCTACTATGTGCGTCAGCGTCCGTCCATTTCCTGCGCTGCTGCGAGGGTGTGGATGCTACATTCCTCCCAACCTTAGTTAGAACGGTAGTGATATATGATAATACAGTAAACCCTTAATGTAGACAACTGATAAGATATATGATGATATATGGTATACTTTAGCATAAGTAGTTTACTGTGCTTATAACCTTTTAGCACTTATATGATAACTGGAAACTATAAACCATGTTTGGTGTGTGGTCTCTTTGAGTCAATGTTAGAAACATGTTTGATATACTTTTAAACTGTAAACTCTGAACTTTGAAACACATTGATAGGTATATGTAACGATCAACACATTGTTGTCAGTTACTTAGTGCATGATATAATTATTCTCAAGATAAGGAGGACGGCGTCTGTTTCTGACAGGACGTGCCTCAGGAAGAGCTTGCGCTTCAGCCATTTCTGCTTCTGGTTCTATTGGCAGTCCACCTACATCAGGTTCACCCACTTGTTCGGGTTCACCATCGAGGTCATACTCATCATCATTCTTTAGGTCGTTCGGTGGGTTGATAATCTTCTTAAAGAAGGATGAGTTCCTGGTGACTGACTCGTTTGCTCACTGAGCCATGATCTGACTACCGTTCATCTTTGTTATGGTGTAGGGTCTTGGATCAAAAGCAGTTTTGAACCCCTTTTTCTTTAAGATGACGTAGTCTCCGACGTTGAATGTTGAGTCCTTCGTTCGTCGTGTCTTATCTGCGTAGGCCTTCATTTTGGCCTTGGCCTCATAGTCATTTACACTAACTTTATCGTGTACCCGAGGATCAGGTGTTTCGGGCAGCCGACTGAGCTTCGTGCGAATGTTTCGACCTGTCATTGCTTCTGATGGTTCTCATGAACCTTTCAATCTCACCCCAGTGGGCACACCTCACAAAAGCAGCACTCAATAAGCGCTTATTGAGCCCTACAGAGAATATGCAGAGCTAAATAAGCGCTTAATAAGTGGGTTGTGCCCACTGGGACTGTTTGCTTCTGGCCATAGCGGTGTAACACGGTGATGCTTGAACCCTTCTTCCTTGGCATAGTCTGCAAAGTCTTTGCTTTGGAAGGGTGGTCCATTGTCTGACTCCAGAGTCTCTGGTGTACCCCATCTGGCAGTGATACAGTCCAGTCTAGGGATGAGAGAATCTGCGGTTAGGCTTGTGATGATATCGACTTCAGGGTAGCGAGTAAAGTCATCAATGACAACCATGAGATACTGGTTGTTGCCTATATCAGCAAAGTCCATGCTCATCTGTTCACCGGGTCTCGATGACTTAGTCATCTCCAATGGTTCTCGGGTGGTTTGAGTGTTCTTCGTTTGACAGGCAAAACACAGGCAAAACACAGAGAATCCATGGCCATGAGATATAGCGAATTGAAATGAAATCTCATGCATTTAACCCACCTTTTTGTACATTCACCATCAATGCCTAGC
This sequence comes from Harmothoe impar, assembly GCA_947462335.1. Lineage (NCBI taxonomy): Eukaryota > Metazoa > Annelida > Polychaeta > Phyllodocida > Polynoidae > Harmothoe > Harmothoe impar. The sequence goes on from OX381710.1 coordinate 39,372,073, forward strand.
CTAGAAAAACCGTTCCAATCTACATGTTTCCACTCCAATTGTATTTCCTTTATCAATTAAACTATCATTACCTGTAAACAGACCAGCTATAAAATCTACAGATTGTGAGAGACACACTCTATCTCCTTCTTCTGGTATGGAGTTAGTTACTGTAAAACATTCCATAGCTACGAAATCCACCATTTCATTTGGGTTGTTTAGCACTTTGACACATGGAGACTGTGCGAGGCGGTGTAGGGTAAAGGAACCCTGAGTCAGACTGATACCTTGAGTCGGACACCATGAGCATTGAATTACATAACCAATATTGATATTTCATATATCATATCATCTCAATCTGAAAGTTGAGGGGTTCTTCCATCTAACAAATACAATATACCAAATATTAGAGACAACTGCCATCATTTTATAACGGCCTGAACTTGCGGTGTTCCTGCTATATTCTCAAGACAAAAACCAAGAGTAAATTGGAAAATCGGTTTTCTTGTTCTCTCTGTTCTAGCCTCCTCCTTACATTTACACCATTTCTAGTGATTACTATCGAAGCATATGTATATTTTGTGACAATTTAAGTAAATAGATATAAATAGATTACCCACCATACTTTTTGAGAGGAGTTTTTACATCAAATTGCACCTAAAGTCGGACACTATATCTTTGTAAAGGTTCACGGGTAGTTTCCCATATACAATCAGTATTTAAAAACAGACATTAGGCAAAACTCTTACTGCCAGATGTTGTGTAAGTCATCACTATCAATGGTCTACCATAATAATCTAATTAGTCTGTTGGATCCCTATGCCAGGACCATTATAGCCTGTAGATACGTGAATATACCACAGCCTAAATGTTGAATGAACATTTCAGAGGAATACAAGGCATAATCTTAAATGTAAAGAGCAGAAAGTTCTTAAATATATGATGAAATGTATTTAGTAGAGCTATATTACATATACAGCCAAGCATACTCATTCAAATATTGAAAGGAAAGAGTGTCTGACTCTAGGATCAGTTCTAGCATGATGTGGCCGACTTTAGGTGCAGTTTTATCATTTGAAATCAATATATAAGATGTGGATTTATTCCTACTTAAACTATATTATGTAATTCAATTTCCAAGGGAATATAAGATATATATATAATGTGCTCAATGGTACAACCTATATCAAGATGAGTATTCTTTAATGGTCTCAAATTCAAGGGGCAAAAGTGGTTACTTTTTCATTGGCCAGGAGCGTCCGAGATGGGTGCTTTTACCCTATGCTTTTCCTACCTAGTATAAGCCGCACCCTGACTTTTTCCTGATCCTTTAAAGAACCTGTGACACGATATTTACGTTTTCCCTTCTCCAAAGTAATAGATAAAGCCTGGCCATCCTGTCAATATGACATACATAAGGGTGAGGAGACTCCTACCAACACCACACACGGCCTCACTGCCTGCTACACCCTGCACCCACACACCCTATACAGCCAGCCTTATCAGCTAGCCATCTTGTGACGTCACGGAGGTCATGCAGGCTGGTGTGAGGCAGTGATAGAAGGCCTACAGGAAGTGTAGACAAAATATTCTGAGACTCTCCTCCCCCTTCATTTAGAATTTGTTTTCTACGCCCTTTTCATTATATAATTTACCCATATAGTACACTTGTTTATAATATATGTATTTATGGCATGGAAGTAAATTCTCCTTGTGCTGATAGAATAATTGATATACAAAGTTGAGGACTTGTCCTATACTTCATAACATCATAGCCATATGGTATCTATGTCTTTGATTGCATGAACTAATTATGATACTGCAAAACCTCGATTATAAGACGATTTCTTTTGGTATTTTCATTTGCTATTAGCCGAATTTGAACCCTCAAACTCCCATCCGTCCTGTAGGAGAGGTTTATAGATATAGGAATATATACTAAGTTTATTATGAGCCGATTTTTTCCTCTTAAGACTCAAATTCACCTTACAATCAAGGTAACGGACGCTTTTCAGTAGTCATTACCTATAACCAATCATAATGGTTTATTTCGGGGGGGGGGGGGGGGTGGTAAATGGAAAGATGAGTTGATACCAAGTGAAAATATATATATATATATATATCTTTTACACGCCTTTCACTGTCAACACCAATTTCTAACAAATCTCCAATTGCTATTATCATAGGACGTTTTTGCTAAAAGGCCCATATACTTCTCACAAAAGTAATATCCCATTACACATCCGATGAGGAAGACACCTACATTTTTCAGTATTTCTAGATATTTACTCGATATACATGTATGTAGCGATTTTTAAATATCCGCGAAAATAATGTACAGAGCGAATATTTATACATTATTGAATTAATAGCCAAATCTCGGAAATCCGTGAATTTTAGTACCAGTGAAAGGGTCCTTTTCAGCAAATTCCGAAAAATTTATAGACGCGAAAATATCTACATTTACAGTAAGTCGTTTCAGTGATGAAAATGATCACCTCAAAATTCACCCAAAAGTAGGTGTATTATAGCTGTATAACTCTGTGGAGTTCATGGTATCATGATGATAACATGGCATAACACTATGATAATCATTTCAATGTACACTGCCTAGCTCTACATTAAATTATTTACACAGTATGATGACCTTACAACAAACCCTGAGAAACTTATAAAATCGGTTACCATGAGTTATAGTATGATGTCTAGAATGGATTCTTCCAAATTGAGAAGAGAGTGTTAGACTATGTATGTGGATTCATATGTAGGGGCCTACATGTATGTATAAGGCCTCCAGGTATTATTAACTCCGTCACTGGATGTAATTTTATAGAGGGAAATGGCCACAAATTTGAACAATATTGCCTTAATACTATGGAAAGTGCCTAGTTAAAAATGAATAAATAAATTTGTTATACAATGTACTAAGGTTGTGTTTGCTACCTGCCCCCCCCCCGCCCCTGGCCAGAGCTGTTGAGCTGCTACTGTCATACTGTTTGTGGTGCACCAGTCGCGCCTCAGTGTTTGACTCCCGTTACGTCACACACCACGTGACCTGCTGTCGGCCTCTGTGCGGCAATGGAGGCATTGTTATGGTGTGGAAGCTGTGTCGGCGGCCACTACTCACTTACCATGTAAGATGCAACAGTTAGAGGTACAGTAGAGCGTATAAAATTACACGCTAAATACGATGATGCAAAGTAGTCGGGGACGTTACAGTGGCCCTTTAAGTCGCACTGGCGATCTAATTTGCGTACTAGCGGCTTCTACGCGAGGTTCTACGCCTTTGTTGGCATTGTAAAGAATTCACTTCGTCTGCAATGAGGACCTCTAGTCGACAACCCCCAATAGAACCATGGGGATCTCTCACCAGCCGAGTATATGATGAATGCTTGGCTGACCCGCTAGCTACTAAACAGTGCTAAAGTAGCTACATGTATTTATAATCAGACCCAAAGTACGGGTTATATTAACTTGTAGTATGTCCTCAAAGTATGGATGTATGTTCAGGGACGCGGCCCATAATAATTTCCACATACGCCACTTAGATTTTCGCGTAAGACTTAACCTGCTTACTCCTACGTGGATTTGTATATAGTTCCATAAAAGAGTACATATTTTAAACAGAAAAACAAAATAACCCACCTTATTATACCGAAAAGTTAAAATAGAATATTTAGACCCAACAACTTAGATAATCTTGTATGTTCGTCAGTTGATCACATACATAATTACTGGACATCGATTCTCTCTCTTTGTAGCTCTATAGTGATCGATGCCCAGTTTTATACTTCAGACCAGTGGCTCATTTTGGCTTTTTTTTGCCTCACAGATTGCTTCTAGGGCAAAATCCTGACTAGGTGCCAATATATTCTGTGTGCCAATGTGTAATATGAGGGTAGAAAACACTGGAACCTCAGTTAGAAAAAATCCTACTGAACAGTTTTTGAGAAAATTAGGGTTTTGTGGCATATTTTTGGTATTTTTAGTACATTTCCTACATAAACCGTGAACGCCAGCATTTCTCACTTTTCAGGTGTTTAGAATCAGAATTTGACTTTTTTTTATTCGCAGTAGGATTTCTGAGTATCGAGCCATTCTAGAAAAGCTATTCTTTGGAAAAAATACTTAGTATTTCTTGATGATTTTCGTTGCACAAATTTAGGATTGTAATATAAAAACTGCATTGTCATCCAATCAAAGTGTTTATGCACTGTTGATGGTCACCCCCTCCCACCCTCTTCACTCTGCATTGAAGGAGAACAGGCAGGGGAGGTACACGTGTCCGTATATAGCTGTTGACCTGGGTGCTGGGTGCATTTTAAATTTATGGGGTGCCAACTGTTCATGAAAGAAAAATCAAATAGAATTTTTTTTTTTTTAGTATCAGATTAATGCAACTACAATTCGTGATAGCACTTAAAGCATTGTATTTGCATTAATATGAATGGTAGCCACCTTATGGGGTGCCAACTATTCATGAAAGAAAAATTGATAAGAATTTGTTTTTTATTAGCATTAAATTGATGCAACTACAATTGCACTTCAAGCATCGGGGCATTCAATGAATGGTAGTCATCTTAAATATATGGGGTGCCAACTGTTCATGAATTTAACAAAAATAATAGAATTAGTTTTTTTATTAGTATCAGATTAATGCAACTACAATTCGTGATTGCACTTAAAGCATTGTGGCATGCAATGACTGGTAGCCACCTTGGATGTATGGGGTGCCAACTGTTCACGAAAGAAAAAAAAAAGTATTTTTTAAAGAATCAAATTTATGCAACTGCAATTCAAGATTGCATTTAAGCATTATGGCATTCAATGACTGGTGGCCATCTTGAACCTATGGGGTGCCAACTCTTCATGAAAAAAAACAACTAAATTGGATTTTTTTAACAGTATAAAATTAATGCAACTACATTTCAAGATTGCATTTAAAGCATGGTGGCATTCAATGAATGGTGGCCATCCTAAACCTATGGGGTGCCTACTGTGTTCGAAAAAGGTATCAAATAGAAATTTTCTTATATAGATATCAAATTAATGCAACTACAATTCTTCATTGCACTGAAAGCATTGTGGCATTTAGTAAATGGTAGCCATCTTGAATGGGTTGAATGAAGGAAAAATCAAATACTGTGAAAGTACTTATTTTCACGGGTGTAAATTTTCGCTGAGGTGGCAAAAAAGACTAATTCGCGGGTATTTAATCCATACTGTAGCATATAAGAATTTCGCGGATTTTTCATTTCCGTGAATATAGCGAAAATATATACCCAGCGAAATAAAGTACGACCACAGTAGGATTTGGTTTTTTTGATAGTATCAAATTAATGCAACTACAAGTCAAGATTGCATTTCAAGCATCGGGACATTTAATGATTGATGACCATCTTGAATCTATGGGATGCCAGCTGTTCATTAAAGAAAAATAGAATAGATTTTTTTTTTATTAGTATCAAATTACTGCAACTGCAATTCAAGATTACATTGAAAGCATTGTGGCATTCAATGAATGGTTTCAATCTTGAATTTTGAAATGAACATACACACAGACATATTCATAGGCATGAACATGGTGTTCTCCTTCATATAGATATTCATGGATTTCTACTTCTACTAAATATAGCTTTCTGTTAGAAGGATTCTGTTACATGGATGTCGATGTCCAGTTTTAGATATATATCCATATAGTGCATTGGAGTGCTATAATGTTGGACTGCTATATATTTCTGAATAGATTTCATTCCATATTGATTAATTTATTCAAGTTAAAATATTCTACACCGGGGATCATCACCCGTGCAAAAAACGTGGATATAAGCCACGTACGTCGCTTACTAGTATATCCCTTATTTCGAAGTGATATAATGACTTTATGGGCCGCTATAAGAAACGTAGGAAACGTAGCTGACGTACGTCTTACGTGAAGTCGCGTAAGTAATATGGACCCCGCCCCTGGTTTGCTACTTATTTACACCATCGTCATATAAAGCGTTAGGGAGTGATCATTTTTTATCAACAGGGGGGGGGGTTGGTTTGGGGGGGGGGCAAAAAAATTTGGACCCCTTGACCGGGGGGGGTGTAAAAAATTTGGACCCCTCTTGGTGGGGGTCAAAAAATTTTAACCTGTTTTGGGCCAAAAAGCCCGCGCGTTACTATGCTTCAAAGGGCCCGCGCGCGCGCCGATTTCCGACCCGTAGGGGGGGGCAAAGATTTTCGACCCGTTGACCGGGGGGGTGAAAAAATTTTGCACGCTCTGCGCGGAAAACCACCCCCCCCCTGTTGTTAAAAAATCACTCCCTTACACAGTTGGAATCCGCACAAAATTAACCGCCACATAAGAGGTCACCCCTCTAAGGTACATGTCGTCATGTGTCGGTAATGCATGTTTGATCATCTCATAAAAGATGTGTATTCCTTGGTGTACGCAGGCAGTGTCAAAGACTATGGTAGAGACAGATCGCCGCCTCCTGGACGGTGTAGCTAAATCATACCTAAGTGGTTATTGACTGTGTGGTTATTTCTGTCGGATCAATACGTCAATACGTGTAGGATATACACCTACTACTGCTATCTAACATATGTGTCGTTCCAGGGCCGTGGCCAGGGGGGGGGGGGCACTCTCTCAGCTTTGGTTTAAAGATGGGTTAGAAGCTAATTTAGGATCGATTAAGTTTAAAATAATTCAGTTACACAATGTATTTGTGGTCATAATGTCCATAAATGAATGTATCTAGCTTTTTAAATAATTCTTATAGGCCTACTTGTAAATGCATTATATATATATATCGGCTATTATAGGGCCTAGGGGAAACCAGGCCGTCTCAGTAAAGGTGATGGGTCCCCTGAGCTATTGTGACCATGATTGGCTCTATATTCTACTAATTTATAAGAATGATTTAAAAAGCTACACAGATACTCATATGGAAATAATTTACACAACTATGTTGTGTAACTGAATTTACAAATCACCCCCAAATTAGCTCTTATTTTTAGGTTAACCATGTGTGAATAAGATTCCAAAGGAAAGGGTCCATAATACAGACGAGGGCCTGCGGTGAATTGCAAATGGGTGCTTTTTAGATAATTTCGGAGGAAAAGGGGGAGGTCTATCATTTTTATTGATCACCCTTCATATAATAAAGGGTATTTTGGAGGAAATAGGGAACTCATTTTTATTGATCGCATTTTTTTCTTGGTGCTTTTTGTTGAATTGCCTCCTAAGCAGGCTGTATGAGGTAAGGTCATACCACAGGAGCTACATGCCCTTTATCATCACTCAGGGAGCCGTAAAAGTAACACCAATGGATTTTCCCAAACATGAGGGCTGAGGCAGACTCAGATTTCACAGAACTGGAAAGAAATGGAATGAAGGTTGTCTATATTATTTTCATCTCTAGGGAACAGAAGAGAGGTCAAGATACACATGCATTTAGTTGTTTGCTGTTGTCATTGTTATAATTGTAATGTATAGACAGATATAAAAAAATGAACTGCTGCCTGGCTCTGATACAGTTTGTTGTGACTGAATCTTACAAAGTGCTGAAACTGGATATCGATGGTACATCGGCCCGGGTACATCGGGCAGACATTCCACCTTTGTCTGAAGAATGCAGCCACAGATATCAGTGGATGACTAGTGATACATGGCCATATACATGTTATCCAGTCTGCTGTCTGGTTATATTCGTGTAGAAAAGGCTGCTTAGCTCTGTTTTTAAACAAAATGTGTCTTCTGTCTACTAGATGTTGCCCACCATGTGCCTCCAAACTCCATGGCATTTATCTGTACTGATAAAGGGCATGTAGCTTCTGTGGTGTGACTTTACCTCATACAGCCTGCTATGCCTTTAGGGGATGTTCACACATACATGTAGTTATTTATAGAATAGAAAGAGAGTACCCCCGCACACACACACTTCCCCGGGATATCATTGTGTACTGGGTCGTACATTGGTCCCCTTGACTCTGCCGCCGCCCGCACACTAGAGTCTAGACGGCCTGTGGCCTAGTCTATCTGCAATGTACCAAGGTCTAATTTGTAACATATCACACAATCTGTTATAATGCCTGAGTACTGTACGGCAACACATATAATGCATTATCGTAATCACGTTTAAAGGGGTATCATACATGTTATTTCCCACACATAGATTTTCACAGGATTACAGCAGTCAGTTTTTACATGTGTTTAGCCTACTGTATCAAAGTATATATACATGTATATATAAACACACGCTACATAAAATCTCCCAAAAACCAGTTAGGTGCCACGGATGTCATACACTAATATGTTATCACCTCACAGTCAGGAGGACCGCCAGGCATTGGAAAGTTAATACTAGTAGTAGGTAGGTCAATCAGAGACCGGGATCCCGGGCCTGTATGTGTCGCAATGCTAAACAGCCTCAATGAAAAGTTAGTTTTCTCTGCAACATAGCATGGCATCATAAAAACTACCATAATCATGAAGAAGGAAAAGACTATGTCTTACACATCCTATTTTATTTCTAAATTTCCTATTGCCAAATAATGATATATTAATTGGTAAAGTAAATACAATGCCAGTGCCCATGAGTATATTGGAACGGTTTTTATAGGACAGGCTTTGGTGCTACCTCCCCAGAAAAGGGGGTAAAGCATGTGAAATTTAGTTTGTATATGTGAGATATTATATATATGGACTCTCCTGTCACAGCAGACATTCTAGGTATCTTACTTTACTTTATATCACCATAATTACGATTAAAACCACCTGCGACCTAGATACATCATTTGTACATGTGATTTATATAGTCAAAGACCTCCTAAAACCCCCCAAAACCCCAACCATTAGGAGGCATATAGGTTTGTGAGTTATTTTCTTTTAGTTTGGTGTAGAAATATGCTGGCGAAAATTGGCTAAAGGGGTTCTCCTGGAATGGGGTAATTACTCTAGAATTGACACTTTCAGGGGATTGTCTTATATCATATTATCAAAACACCTCACATCGTATTAAGCTAGTGGATCCAACAGAAAAGATGTATACTAATCCAATAGAAAAAACAGAATAATGATATCTTTGAGAGGAAATCCCTGAGGCCCCTTCAAAGTTGGGGCATTCATAGCCCTGCCTTGAGTGCAGAGCAGGCAAGGAGCCCAGGGTCACTCCAAGAGGGAGTAACAGGGGTAGGGACTGACAGGTCAAGTATGTCAACTTTTCTTTTTCAGAAAATCATAGAAAATGATCTATCAACGCTACATCAAAAAGAGTTACATATCTGAAATCCAATTGATCTCCCCGTCATTTTGAGGTATCATACGATGAGTTCCGACCATTTTCTAAAATATCGTTGACCTACCTAATACTAGTAGCTGATGTCGCACTGCAGCCAACCTTGACCTGTAGACGCTATTTTGGCTACAAGAACAACACAATGGCCCTAGACCCCTAAATTCGATATGGCGACATGAACATTCCTTAAAATCGACATGGGACATGGCCATACAAGTGACATGGGACATGGGGCATTTCTTAACTCTGACATGCGACATTGGCCTTAGTGACATGGATGTGAATAGCATCATGGCTTGCAGAATGTTATGTGGACTTATGTTGCTCTCAAAACTCACCAGAATGCACTCTTTTATTTCAAGAATTTAAAATTTTCCCAAATGTCTAAACAACTTTGACATCTCATGAGTGTGTGGGGGGGGGGGGGAGATCCTTTTAGGGGAGAAAATGACAATGACAAGCTCACACTCCCTCAGAACACATCGATTTAGGGAGTGGTCACTTTTTAACAACAGGGGGGGTTGGTGGATTTGGGGGGGGAGGGAAAAAGCCCGCGCGTTACTATAGCTCAAAGGGGTCGGCCGCGCTCAATTTCAACTTGCCTGAGGGGGGGACCAAAAAAAAAATTTCGACACGCTCACGCAAAAATCCACCAACCCCCCCCTGTTGTTAAAAAATGACCACTCCCTTAAGTGTAAGATTCCTAGATTTTCTAAAGATCATATAGGCCTACCATTATACCACTTTCAAACCAGTTTGAATGTGCCAATTTAAAAGGCAAATTTCTAAATTTCCCCAGGGGCCTGCGGCCTCAAGACACCCATTTGTGACTCTGCAAATGCACCATTCTAGACCTTAACAGTTTCCCACAAGTAATGCCACAGCCCCAGTGGTATATTGTAATCCAATGGGAATGCCTATTTTAATGATGGATATTTAGTGTTTTGTCATCTCTTTCTGACGCTAGCGACATGGCTTTTTCCTTAGTGACATGAGACATGGCCATTTCTTAAAATCGACATGCGACATGGGGACCCCCCCATCAAGGGCCCCAACACATCATGGGGCCGTCATCTTGTGCGACACAGATCCTTTTTCATACATCCATATATACCTGAGGTTCTTTTATTACATTCAGATAATTGGTCTCAACCACTAAATGCGACGTGGTAACATGGCCATTTCTTACATTCGAATCCCATTCAACATGCATTGGCCAAGAAGAAAGCCACATTAGGTAGCCAGAATCATAGCTCAAATTTCTCGCCATTCAATATATTACATATAGTCTTTAATATTGATATAGAGAAAATCTAATAAAAGTATTACCTATGAGAATTTTTCAGTGAAAAGGCCTTGAAATATCCCCCCCTATTTCCAAAAACTCTATAAAAACAACTCCTATTCCTGCCTAGAGTCCAACAGCAGAGTGTGCGTTGCAGGTTGTCCTCTATAGCTGTGTTGGTGCATGTGTTGCAGGTTACTATAGCTGTGTTGTTGCAGGTCGTCCACCATAGCTGTGTTGTTGGTTACTATAGCTGTTGCATGTGTTGCAGGTTGCCCATTAGAGAGTGTTGTTGCAGGTAGCCCACCATAGAGTGTTGTTGCATGTGTTGCACGTTATCCACTATCGAGTGTTGTTGCAGGTTGTCCACTATAGCTGTGTTGCGCGTGTGTTGCAGGTTACTTTAGCTGTGTTGGTGAATGTGTTGCAGGTTACTATAGCTGTGTTGGTGAATGTGTTGCAGGTTACTATAGCTGTGTTGGTGAATGTGTTGCAGCTTGTCCACTATAGCTGTGTTGGTGAATGTGTTGCAGGTTACTATAGCTGTGTTGTTGCAGGTCGTCCACCATAGCTGTGTTGTTGGTTACTATAGCTGTGCTGTTGCGTGTGCTGCATATTGTCTACTATAGCTGTGTTGTTGCATGTGTTGCAGGTTGCCCACTAGAGAGTGTTGTTGCAGGTTGTCCACTATCGAGTGTTGTTGCATGTGTTGCAGGTTGTCCACTATAGCTGTGTTGTTGCGTGTGTTGCAGGTTACTATAGCTGTGTTGGTGAATGTGTTGCAGGTTACTATACCTGTGTTGGTGAAAGTGCACAGGTTACTATAGCTGTGTTGATGAATGTTTTGCAGGTTACTATAGCTGTGTTGGTGAATGTGTTGCAGGTTACTCACTATAGCTGTGTTGTTGCGTGTGTTACAGGTTACTATAGCTGTATTGTTGTGTGTGTTGCAGGTTGCCCACTATAGCTGTGTTGTTGCATGTGTTACAGGTTACTATAGCTGTATTGTTGTGTGTATTGCAGGTTGTCTACTATAGCTGTGTTGTTGCAGGTTACTATAGCTGTGCTGTTGCATGTGTTGCAGGTTGTCCACTTTAGCTGTGTTGTTGCATATGTTGCAGGTTGTCCACTATAGCTGTGGTGTAGCATGTGTTGCGGGTTACTATAGCTGTGCTGTTGCATGTGTCGTAGGTTACTATTAGCTGTTTTGCTGTGTGTGTTGCAGGTTGCATACTATAGCTGTGTTGTTGCTTGTGTTGCAGGTTACTATATTATGTGTTGCAGGTTGTCCACCATAGCTGTGTTGTAGCATATGTTGCAGGTTGTCCACTATAGCTGTGTTGTAGCATGTGTTGCAGGTAACTATAGCTGTGTTGTTGCATGTTTTGCAGGTTGTCCCGTAACATGAGTGAGAAGATGCGGCGGGTGCGAATGAACAACCACATGATGGAGCTGGCCTCCATCGTACCCAGCATCGTGAACGCACACAAGAAGCTCGACAAGACCAGCATCCTCCGCCTCACCGTCAACTTCCTGCGTCTGCATAGTGGTAAGACGCCACAGCATAGTGCCTTACTGTACATTTTAATTTGAGGGTCGTAAACTGCTTTTATTATACCTAGCATATGATAATCACATTCCATAAGCACTGAAGTCTGTATGCCCATGGTGTGGGCGTATGTGCGTCTGGGCGTATGGCTGCATGTATGCCCACTGCTGGGACTAGCCGTGGGTATAGCGAAGTCTCGGATTTCTCCGTATGGGTAGCCATGTTAGTTCTGTTCTCGCCATTTATCCTGAGACTTAGGCAGTGACCAGACACTCACACTCCATAGCTTCCGGGGAACAGGCTACAATACGAGAGCGGAACCAAGGTCTCACGAGATTGCTGGTGTCAGTGTAAACAGTGTGGGTTCGGGAACAAGTCCGATCCCGGTAGAGGCCTATACAGCCTACACCCGGGAAGAGTACCACCAGCATGGCCATATATTATTCCCAGTAGGCTCTTCATCCTTGTACCAACAGGAACAGCCACTCCGTCTATGGAGCTCAATCCTGGACACCGATTTATGGTCACAAATACCAAAACAGATCCGTAGACAGTCCTTTTGTACCATCTGGAGGTATTTGCGTGTATTCTTAGCAGCCCCATCAACCAGGTAATCCCCATAGTTGAACGTGGGCAATATCATTAAATTTGTTTGTATAAACATAATCCCAAATCTGAGTCAGCCACTTTCATTATCTTCTTTAAGTATTTTAACTTCGTACAACCGTTACTTTTCATCCTTCTACAGAAGGTTTCAAAAGATAGATGTTTATCCATAATCGCACCCAGGTAATTAAACTCATTTACCACTTCAAGCTTGTCTCTACCCAACATTATTACACCCTGACTCAGGTCAGGCACAGCTCTGTTAGAATGGAACCACATAACCTTAGTCTCCTCAGTGTTTATTGTTAATTTATGTCCAACGCACCAGCCCGATACTCTATTCAAGTCATATTAGAGCCACCCTGCTACAATATCAACATCATTCCCACTAACCATTACCGCCAGATCGTCAGCATACAAGAAGAATCTAGAGTGTTGCTGTTCCCATGAGACGGTCGGCCTACTTTCACTTTCATGGCATCCCAGAATATTACTATGAATACGATATGATAATTATAGTAGGGCAGCAGCAGACCCTCCAAAAGAGCCATATTTTAGGAGTTTAATGCATGGAAATACTGATGGCTAAAAACTTTTTTTTTGTGTTTGGGAATGTCTCTGGACACAGGAAAGTGAACTTGTGTTATCAAATTCATGTGCCGTTTTTGCAGAATTAACGCTTTTTTACGACTACCTTATCAAATCCAGGCTCTTTTTCTGGGGTCTCAGTAAGTAGACGAATTGACTTATCCTGACATGAATATTGACTGTAGGAAGACTTCAATGATACCTACCCCCCCTAAATCAGACCCAAGGAATCCATTGGTGCTATTATCTCATTGCTAGGACAATTGGTTGCTTAGCAACGCCTGTTTTTCATAGCAACCGGCCCCATCGGAGAGCAGATTATAGGCCAATTATAATCCCTTGGGAATTCCGTAATCATCTCAGTTTTACAACTAGATTCCATACTTTAAAGGGTCATAAATAAGAAAGTCACACTGCTCTGATTACAATTCCACATTTCAGGTTATTTCTAGGAAAATGAAAATGATCATTATAGCAAACAGTTAATGGAACTCTAGTTTCACATGAAATAGGTGTCAAATTTCAATACCTAGCCAGCCTCTAAATTGAGTCTAATGAATCCTGCAGTACCAATAGGTTTCCCCTATAGACAATGATTGCATAACAATGTTTTTATTTTGCCTAGCAACCATAATTTTTGCATAGAAACAATAGCAAATATGCATGGTAGTGTCACAGATGAAACAAAGACATCAAATGTATATCTAGCAAATTATAACATTTTGTGTATTTTACATTAAAGTTACTCTAACTCTGTTGCAAGAGTATTAAGACAATGATGACGGAGGAATACTCTGATAAGAATATCAAGTAATAAACCCATGCTACAGAATAACAACAATTGGTACAAGATCCTATACTTAACTTACAACTTAAATCATTTGTACAGTCAACTTTCTAGTTTATGGCCACTCTTGTGACTTATAAATGAGAAATGGCGACATAAGCGAGGTGGCTGCATTAGAGGGAGTCAATTGTCAATAGTTATAACACCGCCCCCTCCTCCAACCACCAGTATCCTGGATGTACTGCTACTATCCCAGGCAACCTCTCCGAATCTTAGGGCCCTGGATAAAAGGGGCATGCAGAATTTAGTTGTCCATCCCCATTGTTTTATTAGGCAATGTGTGAATGCAGACTAGTCATATTTCTGTCCATGTGTGTGTGGAGTAGCTGTCGTGCAAGGGGTTATGGCTATAGGTGAGATGTTAAAGCTACAACTAGTGGTATACCCGGGATATACCCCTGTCTGGCTTTCCACTGGCACATTCCACTCAGCTTCTCTTGCATCCTTCCAGTGCTACATGTATTGCTTATTGTCAAATAGCAACACGAAGATGGCACAAGGGAAATACATTCTTCAGCACCTCTCAAACCCACAACAATACAATGGGTATCAGGCTCCGGCAGGATGTACAAATGTATTTTATTTGAAGTATAAGAGCAGGTATTGGGGGGCAGAGAGAAGGGGAATTGATCAGATTTCAGGTTGATTTTCAGTAAACCCACCTGTGACAACTCTTGAAGTGTTGAAATGGCCACATTATAGAGCATAAAACACCTATTGGGACTGGAAAATGAGTGGCCACAAGGGGGGCATGTGACCAGATTAAAGGGGTGGCTGTATTAGAGGGAGTGTATTACATCAAAATAATGGGGAAAATGGTAGGGACTTTGGAAAAATGGCCATAATGATGAGGTGTCTGCATTAGAGGTGTGGCCCCTAGGAGGGAGTTGACTGTATCTGTAAACTATGGAGAAAGTTATGCCCCCTTCCTGACAGATCCAAACAATATACAATACAGCACAAAGATTATGCTTATATTGTGTATGCTTTCTCCTTTTATACAATTAGGGACTATCCTGGACAGATTCAGTCAATTTGTTAAAGTATTCTTCTGTGATGGAATCCCAGTTTGGGTGCAAGTACAATTGTTATTGTCACTCCTGTCTGTCACTACACTCACAATCCAGACCATGCATTTTCTCTATAGAGCATGGCCCATGAAATGTACTGAGAATACATCTTCTCCCTCTGATATGCTGCTCAAAGCTGGCTTCAGCTTTTAGCAAAGGCAACATCCCCTGTAGAGATAATTCTAAATCCAAGAACAGTCAGGCCCTTATGATAGGAATGGAGATCTTTGCTTGTTATAACAGTTCTATTCTCTAGCCACAACTCATCAATATTTACAAACTTTGCAAATATTGGGACATAATGATTCTTCCTCTCATATTGTTTTCTTCACAGCAGCATGCTCCAACCTTTACCAATAGTGACTTTCCAAATAACTACTCTAAGGCAATATATGGCTGTATAATCCTCCTGTAGTTGTTGTGGTAGTTCCCTTCCCTGCTATCAAATATTAGGAGGGAAAGAAATGTTTTTGGGAGGTTGTAAATCTACATCCAGGCAGTAGAGGTGAGTAGAAGATGTTTCTGCAAGGTTATGCACATATCTGGAGGCAACAGAACATGTCTCTGGGAGATAATCAATCTGTAGACCATCAAAACCTAATGAGAATGCCAGTACAGTGTAGAGTTACAGAAAAAGGGTTATGTTATGTGATGTTAGCCTTTCCTGACAGTCAGTGGCTGTTGCCACCCCTCCACGTTGCTCACCTCCTCCTCCCTGATATGAGAAGAGGTTTGGAGTTCTCTAGTAAGAGTACAGGGGACCTACACAGGACACGCACCTCTAGAGGATCTCAGTTATCAGGTATTTATGATCCTAATTGAGAAGTTAGTGTCCTTTGTACGGCTCTCGATATATCAGCAAGGATAAACATATAACAATGCTGTGTATACATCATAGCACTAACCATACCATGTCTGTGGGAGGCCATGGTGGGAGATTTTAGATGTAGAGCAGGCAATAAGGTGAGTAGAAATCTCCTACTCACCCTACAGAAGGGGAGGCAGAAGGGGCAGTTCAGAGGACAGAACATGACACTGGGAGGTTGTTCACCAAAGGCAAGCACTAGAGGTAACTAAGAGTGTATGATTATGTCCCTTGGAGGTTTTACAAGGTGAAGGAGATAGTATTAGTAAGTAAAATTATGGGACTTTGAGGGTAATTATTTACCCCTTTAACCCTTTAAGGACGACCATGAATTGCTATGGTAAGCTATGGGAACGAGACTATTTGCAGGAACTTTCCCTAAGGGCGAGGGTTTGCTGAATCCCATAGAGTTATGATGACTATAGTCGATGCTCGCCTTACCATGGCATCAACTATAGTTGATGCTTGCCCTGTCATGGCATCAACTATAGTTGATGCTCGCCCACAAAGGGTTAAGGACGACATAATGCCTTAATGCATCATGCCCTTGGTCATCATGATGTATAAATGCAGCCCTGGCAAGTAACTCACCAGTGCTGCATTCAAGCATCAACCTGACCCTACAGAGTTCTGACATCCCCGAAGGGTCGGCATGATGTACCAATGCAGCACTAGCAAGTTAGTTGCCAGGGCTGCATTGGTGCATCATGACAACAAATGTCATCTTTTAGTGACATCTACCCTTAAAGGGTGAAAGAAGAAGGTAGAACTGCAGGAGAGGTCTCTGAAGGTGAACAATATGAACAATTAGATGGATCATGAGAAGCACAGTGAAAGGTACTCTGGCTTGGTACTCCAGTTTTTTGATATGTTCACTATCTGTCATGATACTGGTGTTCAGCTGGGGACGTATTGGGGTGTGAGTAACATGGATAGGACAGGCACCTATCTAGACCTGATTCTTGTCAAATACACATGAGGTTTCTTGAGAAAGAGAATGTCTGCTGCTAGGTAATTTCTGCAAAATCAAAGTATTATGACTAGAAACAGTCCTGAAACAACTTGTTAGATATGAATTAGATGTCTTTGTTTCATCCGTTAAACTACCATGCATATTTACTATGGCTGCTATACAAAATAGATATGGTTGCTATGCAAGAGTAGCAAACTGAGGATATCGCTAGGCAACCATTGGGCACACAGAAAAACTTTTGTTATTAAAGGATTCATTGGATCCAATTTAAGGGGGATTGGTATTATTAGAATTTCGATACCTCTATTTCGTGTGAAGCCACAGCCCATTAACTGTAATTATGTGCTAGGGTATTCATACTTATTTACATAGAAATGGCATCAACTGAAATTTACATTAGAGCAGTTATACTGTATCATTCAGAACCCTTCAAAGCATGGATTCCAGTCGTGAAACTAAAATGGTCATGGAATTCCTCTGGGATTATCATTGACCAATAATCTAATCTCCGATCGGGTCGATTGCTATGAAAAACAGGTGTTGCTAGGCAACCAATTGTCCTAGCAATGAGATAATAGCACCAATGGATCCCTTGGGTCTGATTTAGGGGGGCTGGGTGTCATTGAAATCCTCCTACAGTCAATATTCATGTCAAAAGTTGATTTATCTACTTTTTGAGACCCCAGAAAAAGAGCCTGGATTTGACGAGGTAGTCGTAAAAAAGCGTTAATTCTGCAAAAACGGTACATGAAATTGTTAGCACAAGTTCAATTCTCTGTATCCAGAGACATTCCCAAACACAAAAAAAAAGTTTTTAGCCATCAGTATGATCATGGAATTCCTCTGGGATTATAATTGACCAATAATCTAATCTCTGATCGGGTTGATTGCTATGAAAAACAGCCGTTGCTGAGCAACCAATTGTCCTAGCAATGAGATAAAGCACTAATGGATTCCTTGGGTCTGATTTAGGGGGGGTAGGTGTCATTGAAATCTTCCTACAGTCAATATTCATGTCAGGAGAAGTTGATTCCTCTACTTTTTGAGACCCCAGAAAAAGAGCCTGGATTAGAAGAGGTAGTCGTAAAAAAGCGTTAATTCTGCAAAAACGGCACATAAATTTGATAGCACAAGTTCACTTTTCTGTATTCAGAGACATTCCCAAACACAAAAAAAAAGTTTTTAGCCATCAGTATTTCCGTGCATTAAGTCACTCCTGAGGGCCCCCCTCGCTGCTCCCCTATAGCCTCTACAGTCTGACCTCTGACAGGAGGTCTCCCTGGGTTATTCAGGGCGGGCGACCCTAGGAGCCTGAACAGGTGGATGGGAGGGGCTATACATAAATACTAACAAAGAGCTACAAAACGGAATCCTAATTAGTGTATGTATATAGGTTATAATATACATGTGACTATGCAGCGTGCAATGCAGCCATGGTTGACGACATAATGGCGTTCTCGCCTCACCCACGGCCCTAGTAGTTTATACAGTGATACTATAACATTGCATAGGTATAATGAGCAACAAAAAGAGTCAATTTTCATAAAATGGAACTTTTTTTTGTGAATTCGTTGAATACATAGACAACGGTGCATAAGTATAGTTCCTTACTCAGGGTCGCCTCGTGAAACATGTGGGACATGCTTAAGCCGGAAATCACTGTAATTGAAGACCTTAATCAATTTCAAATAGCCATTAAAAAAGGCTATAGTAACTGCTTTATGTATCTACTGTCTTCCACTGACTGACCTGTAACTATAATTCGTATACGTATCATATGTACCATATTGCATAATTGTTTCCCCTTACAACTGTTCAAACAATCCCCCTCCTCAACCATCTCATCTCATCATCCTAGTCTCTGAATCTACCACTAGTATACTTTTGTCGCTTATCATAAAATATTTGTAATAATTGTTTCTAAATCAAGGATAGCTATACCATTGTATTGGATATGTTCATTGAAATGACAGCACTCATAGGGGCCCTAGCGGAGGTAATGCAACGCGCACATGCTAGGTTTAATACATTCATTATCTTTTGATGTAATTGTATTATTTTCCCGAATAAAGCACTTTAAAAAAAACTCGGTGGGGAACTCTACGAGTGCTTCTTTGTGTTTATTTCATGTCATTATTAACAATATTCGTCAAAATCCCACTAAATTGATCTGAAAAATCCACTTTATAGTGGTTATATAATTATGTATCAACAATTTTGATGATTTTACAAGCCGTGAAATACAGACAAGGGTTATTCCACGGGGATATGAAACATGACCCTTCCTTGGTTAAATCAATGGGGAGTGCCGTATTCACCATGAAATAAATTGAGTAATACGGATACAGGATTTGCTTAAGTTCTGTATTTGCCTGACATGGGGTATGTGTTTTGAAAAAGGCTTGATTAATGTGTCACCTGACAGCTTTTCCAGTCATTCAGTTTTAAAATGTACCCCATTCTTCCAAAATTGCCTAAAACACCCTCAACCCTCCAGGACCCCAAAAACATACACTTTGCCTTGGAATCGTGTTCACACATAGATACAAATGCTGATCGGGGGAGTGGCCCCCTAGGTTCGCAATCACCACCTCTGATAGGCCTATAATGTTGCGTAAAATAAGAGGCCTATGAGGATATGTAGATAGCACATTTTGTAGCCCTCAAATAAGGCTATGTTAGGTGTGTGGGGGGGGGGGGCGGCCTTTCATTTTCTATATAATATATATATTTTCCAGGAAATTAAATTTACCTAGAAGACTATTCATCTAATTCTCAGTGGTATTCTATCAACAGGTGTATTGGAACACGCAGTGACAGCTAGGAGAGGTCGATCCGATCTATCTGTATTTAACAAGCTGAGTAAAGTCCTTGCTGAGGTAAGTACATACTTTTCTTATTATGTAATTTACCGTTTCCACTCTGACAACCAAGTAGTATACAGTATAGATCTATCAGCATGTTTGACGAAGTTAGGGAGTGGTCATTTTTTAACAACGGGGGGGGGGGACCAAAATAATTTGGACCCCTTGAAGGGGGGACCAATAAAATTGAGACCCCTCTTTTGGACCCCTATTGAGGGGGGGACCGAAAAAATTGCACCCCTTTTTAGCCTGCGCGTTACTATAGCTCAAAGGGGTCGGCCAAGCTCAATTTCAACCTGTCTGAGGGGGGGACCAAAAAAATGTCGACCCCTCCCGTGGGAGGGGGGGGGGGCAAAACAAATTTGACCCGCTCACGTGAAAGTCCACCGCCCCCCCCCCACCATTGTTACAAAATGACCACTCCCTTACATTGAAATCCCAGAGAAAGAGTTGTGTTTCTGGCAACATGGTCCGAGAATTCGTGTAGGTATTTAAACATGTCTCCTCCTATCATTTCTTAGCTAAGTCTATATTATCAGGATTTTTTACCTCATTTCTGGAAGAAATGTTGATAGTTTCGACCATGATTTGATAAATGTTGGTCAATTTGCAGTTGAAATTATCTTAAAATATTTTAAGCAGTACCATCTCCATGCATCATTATTCAAGTGTGCATAACTTAATCTAATTTGGACATAATGTCAATACATTATTAAGGGGTAAAACTCATGTGTAAAAGCTAATTGTCATAGGGTCTAATGATGTGTAAAGGTGTTTTAAACGACAATTGTGTAAGTCAGTAACCAATATTAGCTGACTTTTCCTGAACATTCCGTAAAAAATACCCTACTCTGTACTGTTAAATTCTGCTGAAAACTGCCAATTTTTACTTTTCGGTAGCCTGTTTAAATGATCACCCCTTAGGAAATGTAAATGCTAGAGCTATCAAAGAGATCTCGCTGGAAGGGGAATTTGGTGTTATCAAGTTCTATGTGTGGTGACATATGTAAAAAGGGACGAACTGACCAAGTGACTAGACACCGCACATATTGCCTGTGATCAGGTACCACAGATAGTTTGAAGAAACCCATCACTGAAGAAAATTGTTATACTGGTTAGGAAGCTGATAAAGAATGATGAAGAATGGTGGTAACTATGTTAAGATCCGTTCAGTAGTTAATTTTATATGAATTTTCCAAAAATAAAACTTTCAGTCATTTAGCACCTTTCATTCTCAGTAGCCAATGGGCCAATTTCAAAGGGACAAAATATTCATTCTGATGTCAATATGCAGTTGAAATTTTTTTCCCCAATCAACGATATATACATTGTACAAATATCTCCAGAATGTGTTTGGCCACATCTGTTTTGAAATACTGTACCCTCTAACATTGCAGAGTTGCCAATCCCTTACCACTGAAAATGGCCATTCTGCCATTTTGACCCCATAGCCATCTCAAGAAATACATACTTGAGGACTTTGGTATTGCATATAATATATCTACATGCTACATAGAGCATGAATAATTTTTCACATATCATTTCCTGTATGCATTTATTGAGTCATATGTGTTTGAAATGACAAGATCACTAATATGTACTGTTGTCACAAATGCTATACTACAAATGATGCCATGGATTGTTAACTAGCAGTCCAATCCGCTTGTAATTTGAAACACATACTACCCATGACATGTCAACATCAATACCATAATATATTTTATGGAAATGAACAATATTTGTTTAAAGCTTACCAGTATGATATATAGGACTTGTATAGAAACATAACTAAAGGTAAAAGGGTTTGGTTGTAGTTTGGTTATCAATTTCAAAAAAGAAAAAAGAAAGAAAGAAAGAACATCCTCACGTGCATCACATACGATGGTATAGAATATCCAGTCAACTGCGCACATAGGGCAGTGACCCGATAACTTCTCAGGGTTCCAAATATCCGTTTTCCTCTCCACAGCAATTGAACGGATTCCTTCTCCTCATTGGCGGCGACGGCACAATACTGTATTCTTCAGATTCTATCCACCACTATATCGGCATCAATGTGGTAAGTTGCGATTTAAACATTTAACTGTTATATTACCGCTAAATGTATTAGTTCAAATCCATACAAGTTGACCGACAATGGACTTCAGAAATGATGTATTTCCATGTGTATGTCCATGTGGTGTTTCTAGATATTCTTCAATATAATGGTGGCCATCTCCTTTTTTTCTGAAGTTTTGATAGTGCAAAGGGCGATTCAACATGACGCTATTCAAATGAAACATCAACAAATTACGTCAGGCTTTATGCTCAAGGTCATCGTCTATGTCATCAATGCGTTTGACTGCCATTTGAATTCGATGACTGCTCCCCTTTCTCACTGCATCTAAATAACCCGAAACAGAATCCTACATTGTATTTTGGGGTCCAAGTGTGGGACGAACACATAAAATGTTCATGACTTATGTGAAAGCCAAACTCAAAAGACAAGCATAATGAACTACACTTGCCACTAATTATGTGCAAAGATGTAAGAAAGATAGAGAATGCAAAAAGATAAAGCTCCACTAGCTCACCCGTATACCTTTCCATCTTACCTGTCCTTTTGTATATTATTTTTTATAATACCAACATGGTGCATTACTCCTGTTAAATTATAATCTAAATGTCAATTCAATTCAATTCATTACTCCTGTTAAATTATAATCTAAATGTCAACACCACCCGCAACTCCCGACGACTGTACACTCCTCGTGTATAAGATTGAAACTACCCCCCTACAATTCCTATGGAAAACACTCATAACCATCTGGTCAATAACTGGCCATGAGAGTATGCATAATGCTTAACAACTATGTATACATTCATATGGCTGTGTCTCACGACCGTGGGCCAATGTTTTTGTCTCTGACCGGGTGCCGTCTCTGACCAGGTGCCGTCTCTGACCAGGTGCCTTCTCTGACCAGGTGTCAGAAAAAAGGTGTTTTAAAAAGAGTTATACCCATAATTATATATAAGGATTTGTAAAAACGTTTAATATGGCGGTTGTTATATAACTATAATTATAATTAACCCGGGGGGAGGGCACTTGGTATGTTTTGTATACACAGGTGTGCGGCTGTGAAGGGTACTTTTTGAGCAAAATCCCCCTCACCAAGGGTCTACTTTTCGCCAAAATTCCCCCTCACCAAGGGTCAATTTTCTCCAAAATCCCCCTCACCAAGGGTCACTTTTCGGAGATTTCAAAAAGTTCCCCCAAAAAGGGTCACATTTTGCCAAAATTCTTCGCAACAAGGGTCACTTTTGACCAAAATTCTTACACCAAGGGCGACTCCTCGGGGAAAATTGTTAAAACCTAGGCACTTTTGTCCAAATTCCCCCTCAGCATGGGTCACTTTTGACCAAAATCCCCCTCACCAAGGGTCAATTCTGACCAAAATCCCCCTCACCAAGGGTAAGGGTTGTCAAAGGACCAGCCGCACACCCGTGTCAAAAACAATTTGAGTACCCCCCCTGGATAATTAACCTTCTGCTGTTGGTATTTTGACCTTATCAAGCCAAGCCGGTCAGAGACGGCACCTGGTCAGAGACGGCACCCGGTCAGAGAGAAAAACATTGGCCAAAGGTCGTGAGACACAGCCATATGATACATGTATAGCAAAATGGCATGGTTTCGAGACGATTGTGTTCACTGTGACGTCTCGCTATATTCTACTTCTTTTTTTTTAATACTACAGCCTCATTGACTTAACCAAAGAGTGCCGTATTTCACACACCCCGTGAAATAACCCATGCTCATATAAACAAACCACCGTTTTGATGACATCTTTTTATCTTTATAATGATGGCACCTTCTTTACTAGTCACTGAGGTCTAATCCTGGATCTATGTGGTTTGGTCATCTAACTGGTCAAATTAAACATTGATACAATCTCATTTTGAGAATTTCATTGTTATCATTGTGTGCACAACAGGTATAGCTATCTGGACATGTCTTCAAAAGATCACATTTCATTTAAGTTTTTGGTGATAATTTTGGTATTTTGAATCGAAAACCATAAACAATAAACACAAAGGTACACTCATTTGGGTCTGTTGAAGGGGTATTTCACTTGTTGACCCTTGAGCCACATTTCATTCGGCCTGCAGCCTCGTGAAATACGGCCCAGGGTTAACGCGTAAAATTACGCTGTCAAAAGACCAAAACTCGTGAACCTTTGTCTATTTTTTCAAATTGCATGTTTTATTATTTTTTTAAAACACTCAATTAAATGTATATTATTAAGCGCAGGTGTGTTGAAGGCATGTTTGACAATGTCCAGCCTTTTACCTGTGCAGCAGCTGCAGCTCACCTGTAATTTATACTTATTAACACCTGTCTACCTACAGGAGGACGTGTTAGGTCAGCCCGTCAGTTGCATCCTGTACCCGGAGGACGAGGACGTTGTGTGGCAGAAGCTGCTGTCATCTCACCTTGCCGATGGCGCCTCCTCCTCTACAGGTAAAAACACAGGTAGGCCAATGTTCAGAAATAAAGGTGCGCAGCCGAACTACGGTCAAATCTGTCCAGAAATTGGAAAATTTAAAGTTAGAGCGGAGCAGGGTCTTTCCCTGCACAATGAATTTTTTTTTAAATTGGAATATTTCTTTTGTTACTGATCGGCTCTACATTGTATGTTGAAAGGTTGTTTAAGGCTTTCCTGCATCTTATTCTGGCTGTTGCAAATTTCAATTTAATATTGTGGAGAAAGACTTTCATGGTTTCGTTGTCGAGATTCGGTCTAGTTTGTGCGATTTCATTTTTAGGTTTTGTTTCAGGCATAAGTCCAGCATTTTGTAGCGTTTTAAATCATAACTCTATATTTTTGATTGATTGGCATTTAATAGTCACCGGCACTATCACGTATTACTAATTAGCAACAATAGGCCTTGTTGCTAATTAGTTAATATCCAATAAATGCACCGTTAATGTAGGTACCTAGGTAAATAAGTAGCCATCACTATTTAAACTAGTCCCATTCGTGACAAAGTAGCTCCCATTTCCTTGACTTGGATAATGATTTAAAAGACACCTATAATACATACGTACAAAATAGAACAACTGCAACAATTATAAGCTGTATATAACCAGCGAGATAAAGTACAGGGAGAAGCAAATAAGCCAGCTGGGCCTACCTCATTGACATGGCACAGGTGCTGCCGCCTAGCACCTGGTGGCAGTCCTGTGTACTACAATATTTTGTGGGGTGGGAATTTCGGCAAATCTTTGGGAAAATTCCTAAATTTGGGGGCCCTATTTTCATAACACCCCCTTTCAGTGTTGTAATAGTGGTTATCCGGAATACAGGCCGACCTGACTGTAGGCCCCTAGCCTGTAGGCCCCCGGAACACAGCCCCCCCCCCTGCCCACAGGCCCTCTGGTTTTGCAGCCCCCCCCCCCCCCCAGTGAACAAAAAACGTTATACAACATTTTACAACGTTATATAACGTTAAATAACTTTTCTCTAAGGCTCCTTTCTATGGCATAACGTTATATGAAATTTTATAACGTTATTTTGACGTAAAATTACGTTTTCTTGTTAGCTGGGCCCTGCCTTTAGGCCACCCTGACTACAGGCCCCCTGTCTGTAGGCACAAATCTCACGTCCAACCCCCTCTTTTAAGTCTCACGTCCACTACCTCTTCCTCATGTCCACTACCTCTTCCTCACGTCCACTACTTCTTCCTCACGTCCACTACCTCTTCCTCACGTCCAACCCCCTTTTTTAGCCTCTTCCTCACGTCCACTACCTCTTCCTCACGTCTACTACCTCTTCCTCACGTCCAACCCCCTCTTCTAACCTCTTCCTCACGTCCACTACCTTTTCCTCACGTCCACTACCTCTTCCTCACGTCCAACCCCCTCTTTTAGCCTCTTCCTCACGTCCACTACTTCTTCCTCACGTCCATTACTTCTTTCTCACGTCCACTACTTCTTCCTCACGTCCACTACCTTTTCCTCACGTCCACTACCTTTTTCTCACGTCCACTACCTCTTCTTCACGTCCACTACCTCTTCCTCAATCCACTACCTGCTCCCCACGTCCGCTACCTGCTCCTCAATTCCACTACCACCTTAATTAATTGGTAGTGGACGTGAGCGGGTGGTAGTGGACGTGAGGAGGTGGTAATGGACGTGAGGAGGAGGCAGTGGACGTGAGCATGGGGCTAATGGACGTGAGGAGGGGGTAGTGGACGTGAAGAAGTGGTAGTGGGCGTGAGGAAGTGGTAGTAACACGTCCTCCTGTAGGTAGACAGGTAGCTGCTAATTCTAAGTAGGATATAATAATTTTCTCCAGTTTGATTCAAAAAGTGCTAAAAAGCCCTTGATGTGTAGTTATAAACTGACCATCCACTATTACAATATTGAAAGGGGGTGTTTTGAAAAAAATTGTTCCCTATCTGATATCAAATAGAAACCCTTTCGGTTCCAAGGAACACTATCAAGGCTTTCCAACCCTTTTTAAATTATCTTGATACAAAAATTCTAAGTGGCCAAGAAAAACTGTCCCCTAGTGCTCTGATAATTCTAAGTAGGATAAAGAAATTTTCTCCAGTTGGTCTTAATCAGTGTAATTTGCATCATTGCCATTAGGGAGTGATCATTTTTTAACAACAGGGGGGGGTGGTGGGTTTGCGCGCGGAGCGCGCGAAATTTTTTACCCCCCCCCCCCGGTCAAGGGGTCAAAATTTTTTACCCCCCCCCCCCTTAGGGTCGAAAATCGGCTCGCGCGCGGGCCCTTTGAAGCATAGTAACGCACGGGCTTTTTGGCTCAAAACAGGTTACATTTTTTTGCCCCCCCCAAGAGGGGTCTAAATTTTTTTGCCCCCCCTCCGGTCAAGGGGCCCAAATTTTTTTGCCCCCCCCCCAAACCCACCACCCCCCCTGTTGATAATAAATGATCACTCCCTTAGTTACTTATCTTCTCACCAGGTGACCCATGGCAGAGAATAGACTGCTATGCTATGGCGATTCTCATCCATTGTACTATACCCCATGATATAACCTGCGGTATCTATTTTATTACTTAGCCCTAATGGCGTATTCACATTCATATTCATGTCTTATCAAATCAAGAACATTGTAACATACTGATGTATCCTGAATATGTAGAGTGTATGTAGGGTGTATTTAATGAAGGAGAAACTCGGAATACGATGTAGATCGTTCAGCGGCCGGAAGTCGAGCCCCTATGGTGTCTCACTCTTTATTCTACCTTGTAACTGTTACCCGGTCAGTTCCCGCCACAACATATCTCCCTTTGTAAAACACGATACGCAGTATCGTTACACAGATATAAACATGTGGTAGATGTCTGAAATAAACTCAAATACAACAATCTTTGTTGATGTTAGACAAACATGAAATATAGTAAACAATTCAATTACTTAGTGTCCTTTGTCATTTAGTCTGTGTAGTTTGTAGTACATGATTTATAGCACATAGTTATTCAGTGTCTGAGGAGCTTATTTAGTGTACACTCCTTTCCCCTGAGTATATTCGTCTGGAGCAGCTGGGCGAAATCTGCGCTGCTGTACCTGTTGTGCACGGCGTGCACCAGCGTCACTGTAATCACACTGTACTTTAGAAACTCTTGTATAGTTCCATTTCTCCCCATCTATAATAACACAATTACCTTGAACGTCAGTAACCCTTCTTGGTACCGAACAACCTATATCCCCTTTTAAAAGAGGATCCCTGATTTTGACATGATCCCCAACACAAATATCATGGGCCTGTACTTTAGGCCTGTATGTAGTTTGATAACACTGAACTTTGTCTTTCTGAAATGTCTGACTGGTAAAGTCATGTCCTGCCTTTTCCTGTAGTTTGTTCACTGCATGAGTGTAGATACTGCCAGTGCCACCCTGTGTATGGCCTACACTTTTACACTTGGTTGCATTTTCCTTTGTACTTAAAGTACTCTGAACTATACCCGGAACTGTATGTTGTAGGTGCCGCATTGGGACTGGTGCTTTTCGCACACTGCGTTGAATGGAAGATGTATTGTCCCTGTGCTGCACATGTGGTTCAGAGCCTGCCACCGTATTACTGACTCCTCCTCCAAGTACACTTGTATACTGATCACTGACCTGAGGAGGAGTCTGAAGGACTGGCTGCATTTGTGTAGAGTCAAGTAGAACTGATAATTTCCCTTGCGTCGGCCAACCTAGAATGGCGGTTCCCCTCTCTGACACGTACACCTTCTCTAAGGCGAACCGCCCATTGTGCTCTATGGTAGCCGTGAAGTAGCCTACCATCGGAATTGGTGCGCCTCCGTACCCACTTGGGCGAATATCGCTTTCATGCAGTTCGTAGTGCGAATATAGGCCTAAGTACAATGGCTCTGGAATGATTGTAAACATAGAACCAGAGTCCACGAGGACACGCACGGAAATACCTTGTATGAGTATAGTGCACCTTGGCATTGGAGTTGTACCCATTGAACTCACACTATACACCATCTCCTGAAAGTCATCATCAATTTGATTCACTTTTTCATTTAACCCTGTAGGTTGACTGTACTTTGTTTTCTCTGGAAGGATTCCTGAATCTGTAAACTTGCTGTCCATCCTACTTACATGTAGAGAAGCACTCTCTAGTCTCCTGGCAATCTGAATGGCTTGCTCTAGATCTAGGTCTTCTTCCGAATAGAGTCTCTCCCTAATTGCATGACTACTGATCTTCTCTATGAGCTGATCACATACAGCCTCATCCAGAAAAGCACCAAAGTCACAAGTCAATGCTAGGTCCCTGAGAGCAGCAACATATTCACTGATTGTCTCATCTGGCAATTGTCTTCTGTCTCTAAAAATTGCCCTCTCTGACTTTTTATGCTTTGAAGATTTGAACTCCTTTTCCAATTTTAATTTGGCCTTATCTAAACCAGAAGTTCCTGCTGGGTAGTTTGTAAGTTCCTTCAATTTCGCATACCTCCTCTGACCTTCAACACCCAAATAATGTAGTAGGATGCATACCTTTCGCTTCATTGGCACTTTGTCAATGTCAGGGGAAGCTTGTAGAAAATTATCGAACAGTCCAATCCACTCTTCCCATGGAATTGGAGGCCTCCCGGACTCATCGAGAAACTTTGGAATGGGGTCAAGGGGAATGTAAACAGCAGCCATGGTATTAACTGTTGAAGACACCGTAAATGTACTGTAAAAGTGTAGCCTGTAGGCCTACTGAGTACTGGTATCACATGAACTTGCACTGTAGATCTTTGATGTGTATCGAAGGAAACTCACCCAGCCCATTAACCACCAGTAAACCCCGAAGTGTAGAAATATAGCCAAAGCAAACGTAGGCAGTGGGCCCTGTAGTAACCCAATGCACTTGTGGAACAGTGGATTGTAGAACTGATGAAGGCTATGTCTCATTGACTTGTTATGGAAAGAAATCACCAAATCCACTAAGCAACTGTGTGTAATGTACTGCAGTAGTTCTGTACGAATGTATTGTACATGTACATGTAGATCCACTGTGCTGTGGACTTGTAGCGATGGGAATGTAGTACCAGGACTTCAGAATAACGCAGGCCTAGTCTATTACATGTGTGAGTTCTCAGTCTGACAGCATGGAGAGATGTAGACACTTGTACATTGTAGTTGTAGGGACCACTGTAGACCTACCACCTGTACACTGTAGACGTATGTAGCACTGTAGATCTACCACCTGTACACTGTAGACGTATGTAGCACTGTAGATCTACCACCTTGGAGCGAAATTCGTCGGACACCGAATGCCGTATTTTGGAGCCTTATCTCGCCCAACACATCTATTCACACCCCCCAAGCAAAGCACCAACGTAGATTCGTCTATCTCGTCGCCATTTGATGTATCCTGAATATGTAGAGTGTATGTAGGGTGTATTTAATGAAGGAGAAACTCGGAATACGATGTAGATCGTTCAGCGGCCGGAAGTCGAGCCCCTATGGTGTCTCACTCTTTATTCTACCTTGTAACTGTTACCCGGTCAGTTCCCGCCACAACACATACAATCCTAATAACAGAAAATTCCATACATCCACAAGAGTTTAGAACCAAAATACATGTCATTTTCAGAATATCGGTCAGCAGAGGTGCGCCTACTGACTAACGTGAAGGGCCAAGAGCCTGGATATACCAAGGTAAAGATCACAGGACCATTCAAGCCTACATACATCGGTGGTAAGTTGACTCCTTTCATTAAAAAAAAAGCTAAACATAGAAAACACACAACGTTCTAAACGTACAAATGTAATTTATACCAAGGACGATAGCAGAAAACTGATTATAGGGCCTGTAGTGAATGGGGATTTTACTCTCATAGTCATACTAATTATGTTTCCACAATCAATGAGACTACCTAGCGGTATCTAAAAGAACACACTATGTTACGTCAAAATAACATTTTAAACGTTTGGCCATAATATTAAAAGAACCATAGGGAAACGCTTCGAGACGATATGTAACGTTTTTCTCGTTTACTGGTTAGATGTTAGGTGTTACTGAGAACCAAAATACATGTTGTAACACATCGCATAGTACCACCAGTATGCCATCCAGAATCAACATTGAATCAACCTTTTATCAATGTTGATTCAATGTTATGTGCTCACTGGCATTTGTCACATGTTCTCCCATTCCTACCCTTTGTTAAAGGTAACAGCACACCAATGTTGATAGCAGTCGTGCAACCCTTGGGAGTCGAAAATGTCACAACTGAAATCCCCTCAAACTTCGACATCAGTACAACACAATACGTATCCAAACATTCACTCAACGGACAGTTCATCGATGTTGATGCAAGGTATGGCTGACAACGAGAGAAGAATAAGTTCGATATCCATGTACAGTACAAATATTGTTAGAGTGTCCAATTTCAGTTTCTAATGGGGTGGGGGGGGGGGGGCAAAGTGACCTTATTAACAACGATAAATGCCAATCGTTAGGAGACGCATTGGCTGTTATACTAATGTTACCTGAGGGAGGTGGGACTTTTATATTGGGACGTGAAGAAAGCACATCCTTTCTGTGCATACTTGCATCATGACGACAAAGGGCTTGATGCATTAATGCAATACTATATATGCGGCCCTTAAAAAGTTAAAGCCATACTAAGTATGAAACCATCAAATGGGTTACTTAAATTGCACTGATTTTTGATCGATTGATTATCGGACATTGAACATACATTTATATACATGTACAAATGGGTATTCACTGAAAGAACAATAAGGGAACTACAATGTATCTAGTATGTGTGTGGAATGTATATGTATTTAACAATTTTGGTATTTTGCTTTAGATCATGTCTTCTAGTGGGTTACCTTCAAAATGAGATGCAGAAATTATCTGCATACGACTTAATTCATGCCGATGATATTCCCTTCGCTGCGAAAGCCCACCTGACAAGTAAGTAAACAAGTTCTATTATTCTGGAGAACAGACATATTGAAGAATATAATTGAGCAATTCTTCAATTAACAGTCTCGTGACCGTTACTTCACTTAAACATACTGACTCAAATCCTTCAATGTAATCGAGTTCTCGATAGTGTTCAATGGGCATCGTGATGCATGCAGAACGCAGTGCCCTGTACCAACTCTAGTACCAAATGCGTTTGCCTACAGGTGCTCCGACTGATCAGTGAAAGCTCCTAGACCAGGAAAGTTAGTTCACTAGACTAACACCAGGGGGCAGCACTTGTGTAGGGATATATACGCGTACCATTAATAATAATGGGGATTAGCGCATAGAGTGGACTGAGCAATGTATAGCGAAGTCTCGGTTTTCTCCGTATGGGCGGCCATGTTAGTTCTGAGCTCGCAACCTATCGTGAGATTTAGGCAGTTACCAGACAGTCACACACCATAGCTTCCGGGGAACAGGCTACAATACGAGAGCAGAGCCAAGTTCTCACGAGATTGCTGGTGTCAGTGTAAACAGTGTGGGTGCGGGAACAAGTCTGATCCCGGTAGAGGCCTATAGAGACGGACACTTTTTTTTAAATGTAATTTTTCCTCCCATGCTGCCCTTATGCATTGTCCCTCTCTGTTCTTAGCACTTATATACTACATGTATACGACTATACATGCACTATACTATTGAATTTGAAACTGATAAAGTATATACCGTGTTACAGCTATAGCTGTACCCAGTAAACAAAAAACACGTTATACAACATTGTATAAAGTTATATAACGTTTCTCTAATGCGCCTCACTATGCCATAACGTTATATTAGGTTTTGAAACCTTATTTTGACGTAAAATAACGTGTTTTTCTTTGTTAGCTGGGTACACCTTCCTGCCTTCCTGTTGTTCCCATAATGACAGCGTTATATTAACTGCTCTTTCATATGACAGTGCTGTCTTCCAATGGTTCTGAGATCCCTACATCGGTCCTACGCCTCAAGGCTAAGAATGGAATATGGGTCTACTCTCATACTTCCTCACATCTAGTGACAGATGTGTGGACCAAGCAGCCGCGGCACCTTATAAGTGTCAATAACATAGTCAGGTAAATCATATCTTGATTTTGTATGGTTTTTTTCAGAGATGATAGTCTCGGACAGTGCTTATAATTATTTTGTTCTAGTACTTTATTGGCAAAACAGTAAAAATAAATTGCACCCACAGTAAATGTAGTGTATTAGCATTTCCAATGAAATAAAAATCTAAATAAACTAATCATAACAAGGCAATAACTATAAATTGAGTATAATGTATCAATACCTGTGAACATGTGAAGTTTTAAATAATCATTCATAATTATCAACTGTTTCCAGCAAGGCTGCTGGCGAACATGCACTAGAGAAACAACGGAAGCTGTTGGAGGACTTGAATCTTGATAACATGCGAAATTCGGAGAATCCAAAAGCAGTTGGCCAAACTGTTCTCGAGGTTGCTATTGAGATATTAAGTCCTCCGTATTCGGACTCTAGTAGCCCTGCATTACGCGACCATAGCCACAATGATAGAAGCCCAGGAGGAGAGGCGACAAGTGGACCCCTTTACAGCAGCGATTCCGGTCAGTTCTCGCCTGGTAGCTCTTCCGTGGTGAGCCACTCCGATACTTCAGTTAGTAGCTATTCACCCACACATTCACACAGAACCAGCATGGAAGATTCGTTAGGAAACCTCAATGGTAATGTGTCTACATCATCGGTGATACCTTTGGATGAGGACAGTGGGGACCTCGCATTGAGCTGCTCTGATGACAAGGGGGCTATCATGAGTCGCTCACCTGTCAACCTGGGGACTGATTATTACAGGGACTTCCCATGTGTGTCCAATAGTAGCCGTAGTATGAGCCCCTTATCAGATTACCTCAGCAGCCCCGACTTGGAGCCACTACCAGTATACCAAGATGATCACTGCAGACATTCCGCCCTGGAGAACCGCAGCTTGGGGGGTTCTTCATTTCAAACTCTCCGGCCAGACACAAGCCACAACACGAGTAACCCGCCACCCACATACCCACTACAAAGAACCCAGTCCCCAGTGAAGAAGCTCCAACCCATCTTCCCAGACAGCCAGCAAGTAGACCCCAGGGACATGGACAAATGGACGTTTCATTCCTCCATAGAAGAGAAAATTCAACACACAGTAAACAGGCAGGAGTCCTCAATTGAACAGTTGATTGCGGACGCATCTACAACCAATGGGGGGAATACTACGCAGTTGGACAGTGGCAGTGGGACTGCAGAAGAGCAGTGTGGTGAACAGCCCTTATTGTTTTATCTGTTAACATGTCAGGAGGGTGGGTCTACGGACGTTGGCCGTGAGACTGAACACTGAAATTTGTTATTCACATAATTTACCATTCTACGGGATAGTTTCGTTATGTCCTCGTATGTCCTCGTTAAAATTACCTCGCATCGGGGTCCCGGGTATTTTTTTTCTGCACAGCTACATAGCTTGTCAAACAGGCTGAATAGTTTAAATCCGCCACTGTTGAATATCAGGAACACTTAACATGTAATAGGAGAGAATAATCATAAGACAGGTATGCCATATTATGGCTCTCTAGATTCGATCGAATCTATGTATTTTACATGTTCACTGCCTTTATCATTAGCTAGAAGACAGAAATAGTATTTTGTACTGAGGGTGGATTTAAACCAGGATTTAAACTGACGCATCTGTTACACCTAATCTTGGATGCACTGTTCGATTTCCTTTAATATTATGTAAAATATATAAGCCGAGTAACACTGGCCACACAACAGGTATATATACTATCTTCTTGTGACCTTCAAGGTACAAAGTGTATTTGATATACAGTGTAGGAACACAGCCCATTAATTGTGAAGTCTTACCATAATAATTATTGACTAATGTGTAGTGAAACAAGTGTAAGCTAAGGAAAATATACAACAAGGGACTAACTGAAAAAGGTGCCATGAAAAAAACATCTATCTCACATAATCCCAAAAAGCATATCTTCCATAGTCTTAGGCATATCTCGCGTAGTATGAAATGCTACCCCCTAATTTTCTAAGACGGAAAAAGCATATCTCTCGTTGTCTTCAGCATTTGATAGACACCTCTATTGCTTAAGACTACGAAGAATATTCTTAAACATAAACGAGTTTGGTTACAGCTGTGTCATCAGTTTCCTTGGAAAAACGAAAGACAGAAAAGGGGGTTCTGGGGCAGAGCCCCCGACATAATTGTAGCAATTATGTCATGTGCAGAAACAATGTTACTATGCTTAAGTACTAGAATGGCCGTTCTCCACATCCCCGTGATGGAGCTAATGCTCCATGGGGTGTTTCTCTATGATGATGTCACTAACATAGTTGTCAAACCAATCCTTAAATGTTGTTGTTAAATATAATCTATCAATAATTACATGTAATAAACACAGAGATCCACTCTAATCAGTCCGACCTCCTGGTTTCTGCCTTGTGTGGTGTGATCCAAGATACCACGTGTGGAGAAACCTGTCATTCAGACAGATCATTGTGGACCTCTGTCTATTAACTACCCCGTCTATAAAGATTGTACGTATTCATTTTGTTGCGCCATCTAGAGGGATAGAGCAGTGAGAATATACGCGAGATATGTCAAGGTAAAACACATAATTATATTCCTTTAATCAAGCTTACCTTCTGTAACACATTAATGTGGTGCCAGGTACGAAAATTACGATAGATTGGTACTAGAAATTTCGTATTCATTTCGCCCCCATTGCATACGATGTTTCGTTCCTCATGGCGTGTGACGTCATCACATAAGCTTTTTTGTATTGTTTTTGCAGCGTAAATAATTGCAATTGATATAGTAAATGATTGCAGTTGATACGTTCTGCTTGGAAATGGCACGAAATAAAGGCAAATGCCCACTCAGCAGTCTATTATTAAACCGTCCTTCACTTGTTGGATCCTGGATCGCATCATAGTCGGACCACGGCATTATATGATACTACCCAGGTCGACTCGTAAAGAATGAGAAAGGACTACCTTTGTCGACATAGTTATCCATATACATTGCTATAACAATGCAGTGCCTGTTATACACAAGGCTTCCAAACATGGTATCCACTCATGATAAGATCATGACTTTTTTTTTAATGTAAAGGGAGAGGTACTGATGATATACATACATTTCGAGGTAACACAGATAATTATGTTCATACAAATCTAACTATTTTGGTTTAATCCACAAAATAAGCTAGAAACCCTGCTGATTTCATCAAAAACATTGGCAGCTAATGTAAACAATGTTAAACACAACTCTTTGTGCAGGGGTGGAGGGGCGTGACATAGTGAACTGATATGAGTTAAGAACAGTACAGCATCCATGGTTTCATGCTTTAGCTACCTTATACACTGAATATTCTGACATGTCAATCCCCAGTTCACAAAACTTCAAAATTATGAACAAGTATCTAAAAAAAAGGAGTAAAAATTCCATATGCTAATTCGCCATCATGTTGGTATCACATATCATTGGGGGTTATGACTTCCCATCTATTGGGTTCATGGGGGTTAGCGGGAAAAAATTCTTTGAACTGTAGTATGCATGCTAGAATTTTAGTTTAAAAAGGGTCGCCATTTACTATACCCACCACCAGCGACATTGTTAGGCCTTCAATGTACTAGATGTATACCCCATGCCTACACCCTCTCTAAATGGGTTGCGACTTTACCTCCCCCCCTCTTGATAATGGATTATCACTATTCTATACATGTTGTACATGCATCGGCCTGGGTACTATTGTGTTATTGGTTAACAGAGACCTCCATTGGCAGTCTTTAGAACCTGTCACTATATCTACAGAGCTACCTACGTCCCATATTCACCGTCTGTGCCTCCACAAATGTATATAGTATGTCGTTCAAACTTGATTTGCCATCAACCCCATTTCAGTTGTAATAATTACGTACACACATGTAAAACATGAGTCCCGCTCTGTAAGAGCAGCGTTAGTGTAGTAGGTATGCCCTTCTGCCGTCGTGATGCAGGAATCCTGCAACAAACTAATTCAGGTGCACTGAAAACCCTATGTTAAAAAAGGTCCTCACTAGTGAGGACTTTTGGGTGATCATTTTGATTGTGTCGAGGGGTAGTACCCTGGTGATCTTCAGAGTGATCATAAGTGAGGACCGAGGTCATCAATATGATCACCCTTTTGACGCAATTATAGAGCATGCTAGGTTGTCAATTGGAAGACTGGGGGTACTCAATTTGATGACTGTCTTACATTTTATTGTTCAAATGGTTTTCTTGTTATAAAATGATATCTACCAATATTGTTATCATTAACCCCCTCCCGACCATCAACTTCAAACATCTGGCCTTTTTTAAGAGTATGTTTTAGTACTCATGATAAGCCAATGACTGTTAATCCTCACACTTCTAATTTTGGTTTTAGACGCATAAAAGATGTCTTTATGTCTAGATGTTGATAGTTTAGAAAGTTTTGACCTACGTTTCTTTCTAATCACTTGAATATAAACTGTAGTAATTGTCTTCATATATCCTCCAACTTGTAAACATATTTGACCAATATTACTATAGGTTTTAATCAATAGATCACATGGAGCAGGGGAAATATGTTACATTGTTGTATAGTAGATCCCCCTAGTGGCAAAATAACGTCCTCAAAATGATCACCTTTGGTGATCAATCGGGCATGATCACCCTAAGGTCCTCTGTAGTGAGGACCTTGATATAAGCCTGGGTTTTCAGTGTGCAGTATAATGTCGACTCCCGCACCCCTGAATCGAGAAAAAAATTTGCCAAACAGCGAAGTACAACTGTAAGATTCTTTTAGAAATGTAAGTTTTAGGGACTGCGTTTGTACTTTATTCATACTTTATTTGAGCTGTATCCATACTTTATTTCGGTCGCGCTGATACTTTATGTTCATGAGGGACTGGCGGCAACACTGATCATGACAACACATCTGCCAAAATAATTACTTGATCATCGAAGCATCACCTGGTTCTTGAAGGCTCGATAATTATCCTGAACGGATCACTTAAAACTACGCAACTCGGCAGGCATGTTTGTGTTTGGTGTGAACGGGAAAACACTTAATTGTTAAAACGTCTAATGTATTTCCGGGATTAAAGTTTTAAAATGTTCCAAATAATTGTTTGTGTTATTAGTATTGATCATAAAAAAAATTAGTTAAATAAATTATTTAATCATCATTTTTAGCTGAACTAAATAGATCTGATGTACTTTCTTCATAGTCCTCCATGCATATGGGTTATTCATGCACTGAAGATAAGGATTCTCAAATATTTGTCAAAAGCTAGTAGGTTTTACTAATTTTTGTACCAACCATTAGCAAAAAACATGTGCCCCAAACTTCCTATCCTATCTTGGTGTTTTTCTACTAATGCTCAGCTAAAAGCTAGTGTTGCCTTAGCTTGCCTGAAATAATTAGTAATTTAGGCTAATGCTATCAGTTATGGTATCTCAGTGACATCTACAATGTAAACTGTATTACCGATATCAAGGCCTCCACTTGGGCGACACAGGTACCTGCAAAACAGGACGTTCTTTTAGGTCCTTTGTTCTACAAGATTTCACCAAACAAATACAGTATATTATAGTAGATATAGAATATACTTATCTTTGGTATCACGTCGAGACAAAGGCGCCAGTATGTTTCTAACGGGCTCTGGTAGCTATACATTTGCATAATTGTGATCATGCATGCCATATTACAGGGCTTAGGGGTCTGAAAATTGATTTCCTTTTTTTGGTCTATTCTCAAAGAGGACTGTTTTGGCTTTCCAAAAAATGTTTAATCTTAAGACTTTGGCTATTATTTGCTGATATATGCGACAAATTATGCACATAAGGTGTTCTGTTCTGCGGCCACAAAACACTTGTTGACATTTTATTCCAGATAAACTCAAACATTTTCTCTCATTGGGCCAGACAAAATGGCACACACATGCAAGGCATTGCCATTTAAATGGCCCTAGACCCTTAAATTCGACCCGGTGACATGGACCTTTTTTGGCCCTAGTGACATGGGACATGAGGGGAAAATAGATAGTGACATGGGACAGGAGAAAAAAATAGATAGTGACATGGGACATCGGGAATTTCTTAAGATTGGGGACCCCCCCATCAAGGGCCCCATTTAACCAGGGAGGCAACTATGAAACCATTTGAAAAGAGACATTCTTAGGATTGCCACTCTTCACAAATTGGTAAACAGACCAGGCTATTAGCCCTTGTGACTAGCTTTCATTTTCACCCACTCCCATGTCTCTAATCCTAACGGTTCATGAGCTAGAATTTATCGTGTTCTAGGCCAATCAGATAAGTGAAGAAAATTCACTGCCTCCCGAAAATCTTTCAAATGCAATAGCTCCGCAACCGCTTGTCCAACTGACTTGATTCTTGAAGCGTTGAAAAGCTAATGTCAGCCTCCTGATGACTAGCTACATGTAGAAGAGCATTTCCACATTGGGGAGGGGGGGTGCAGTGGGGGGGGGGGGGTAGGGTAAGATCAAAAGTGAGGGGAAAAGAAATGATACTTTTCTAAGCCTTTATGCACCCATCCGTAAGCCCCAAAGTCACTGGTTGGATCACACTTGTCTTAGATCATCAGCAAAAGGGAGCACTCAGCAAGGGAGAGAGGCTATTCGCTGCTCATGCCTCATGAAGCAGATGACCCTGGCTTTCCAGAACTGGTTTAATTGTGAAAATCGGTTGAATATTTATTGATTCATGAGGCTAAACGTGAACTTTAGGCACAGATTTTTGCCCCCGTGCAGTTTAAACAGCGTTTTCTGGGCCTTTAGGCATACTGAACTATAGTCTACGCTCCTTGTACTGACGACGAAGCCCTCAATTGGCTCGACTGGTCACAATTAATCAATAAAGAGGGTAAAAATGTACCGAAGGACTTCCTTTTCCATACAATGGGATACTTCATTTTACATACAATGGAATAATATATACTTGGTGTGAAATAAATGCCCTTTCGTTAACATAATATTATAAAATAAGTAATTCATTTGATTTTTGATATGACAGTAAATTAACTTTACCACTTTGTTTCTTAAAATGGAAATATCTAAAAGAAAAAAAAAGAGATTTTTCAGTCACGACCTTTCTCCATTGAGGTGACGTATTAAGATACATATCACTTAGGAAATATTGTAACGCCTGTTATATCCGGTGTTGCATACTCAGATCTCTACGTGTTGCATACTATTGGCGATTTTTTTTATATTAAAGCGGTACAAGCAAAGAGCAAAGAATACTAAGAGGGCGCACTTACAAATTTCCCCATAGGTTAGCATTGCCCCTCAGCGAACAGAATACCTCAAAATACCCCAACAAGATGATATTATTGCTTGGAGTATAGCTAACTCATGTGTTGACTCTGACTATTCTGTAACTATAATCATCTTTTTAAATGTGTGAAAATAGAAGTTTTTCTCATGTGATTATTGCAGATTTCTGGTTTTCTCTGGCCTGTGGTGCCCCCTTGTGGATGGTTTGTTGTCAAACCACAACAGATTTGAGTCTCCTTTTGAAGAGCGAGATGCTTTCAAGCATTTGCACATCTTGGTTGAGATTCTCCCAGGCCATCACGCCATGGGAGAGTGGATTCCTGCGATACTTCTCACATTTGGGTCGTTCAAGCCTTATCCTTTTTTTGTTGTCACTACCTAATGAGGGTAATAGATTTGCTGGGTCATTGGCGTGTCGGTAAATCAGACATAGAAGGTGCCTTTTTCGTCTGGTTTCAAGTCTTTCAGTTCTGCATTTCCTATGCAGGTAGTTCACTGATGTGTCCCCGACCTTAGTCCTAGTACAGATCCTCAGACTGTTATTTTGTTGAGTTTGAAGTTTACATACTTTACTGGGCGGGGCTGGTTCACACAAGAAATTGCCGTATTCCATGCATGAAGAGTACGAGTGCTTGTTTATGGATCACAACAGCATCATCAATGTTCAGAATAAATATGGTTCATTCCACCTTGGTCTTTTACGGGATATAAATTAGCCTATACTGGTCACAGATAAGTGAAACTTAGGAGCTGGTATTTGGGTGTCATGCTGTCGGACATCCTACCTCCCCTACCTCCTGAGAAAATGTCTCTTGATACCTACGAAAGTTGTTCCAAAGACCAGACCACAGTTCTCTTTCAAAAAAGGCTCACATATCTGTAGAAGTCAACCAATTTTTCTCACATATATTACTAACATTATCTCAGTCTTATTTGCTGAAAATTGACACCCCTTGAATTTAGATTAACCTACATATACCTAATTTACTTGTTATGTTATACTGTTCATTACACTTCTTATATTATGTTTGGAACTGTGATGTGAACAAATGTCTAACCAGAAATTGGTCACTGTAAAATTCTATAGTTTTTCTTGACTCATTCATAAAATTGCCATAATGTGCAAAACTGTCATGTCAAACTTTATACATGCACAATCCACAGGCCCAAAACTGGAGCCAGGTGAAAAGGGGTCCCAAGGACCGATCCTGTGCATTCGCCAGTATAAACAAAAATAAAATAAAAAAAATAAAAATCCAACAGTACAGTAGCATTAGGTAGCTCACCTAACTGGAATCACTGGGATTAATGGAAATAAAAGAGACTCAGAAGAGCGTTCACGCATGCTTAGGCCTATAAAGACTCCAAACGAACCCTTGTGCGATTATCATACCGGTAGGCCTAAGTGGATTCATGAACGGATCTAGGATATCCTTATAGATTTCCCCGGAATTAGATACTGCAATCTATTAAACACGGAACCTTCGCTTTTGATATGTAGGCCTTATAATAGGCCTTTAATAAATTTAAGTCCATTTAAGCCATTGTGTATCATAAATAGGATTATGTGTGTGGTCTGTTAACAAGATTGTACGTATACTACCTATTGTAAGGGCCTCTGTTCATAGTTCAGAAAAAAAAGAAAAAAAAGTATATTATGATAATTCTTAGCCTACATTTGTCGGACATTTCTTACTATTTCACAGGTTGAAATTACAATTACAAAATGTAAAAAATCAAAGGTACTAGAAATATGAACACTATGATATTATATACCCAAGTATATCACATTTACTTTCCTTACAAGTTACATAAACACGAGCTAACATGATCAAGATGAGCTTTCTTTGCTTGATGAGCCCATCAACACAATGCATAATCTAACTATGTGCGAAAACGGACATAAAAGACGTGCGAGACACATCCAAAATGTGTTACTCTATAAACTTCAAAGCATGTTTGATAGCTAACACGTTGTTGTACCCTTTGAAACCCCAATAGCCGAGCTTCAACACCTTCCCATCGCAAGGCGCGAACAGAACGCCGCGCTCCGCTCCGGCCGGGACGCGACCTATATAATCCGTCGTTTACAGTCACAGCCTCACTTTCAAACCAGCGGCGCTCAAATTCAAACAAAATGGCGGACAACGTGCCCCAGTGTTGGTAAATGAAAACAATGTTTTGACTGTTTACATATTCCCAAGTTGATTACCCCATTCGTGGATATAACGCAAGCAAGATGCAGAACCAGG
Source organism: Harmothoe impar (assembly GCA_947462335.1). Taxonomy (NCBI): domain Eukaryota; kingdom Metazoa; phylum Annelida; class Polychaeta; order Phyllodocida; family Polynoidae; genus Harmothoe; species Harmothoe impar. The sequence continues at coordinate 39,414,033 of OX381710.1, forward strand.
GATCAGAGGAGTCCATAAAGGTAGGTGATCGGTTCAGGATATTGTTGTTTTGAAGAGAATCTTTTTGACATTTGTGTTTTGGTTTGTCGCCTTCGAAACAGGCTCGGAATGGCTCTGGACATGTACGGGCAGAGATTCTGAGTCTGATGGTCGACCGAAGCCATGGCGCACGTACAGGTAACATACTCTACTGTCATGTATTACATATGGGGAAATTGTCGCCTGTAAAGGGCAGATGGTATTTTCGGGATGTCATCGGAAAATCGCTTGTTGTAGATGGCAAGTTTTGTTTACAATCACCTGTCAAATCACAAATGGAGGGTCAGTGGACTCGGGTCAGGTGTGGGTGACAGTGACTGAGTAAGTGTGTAGCCTGTAGGTGGGCGTGGTGAATGGTGTGTCACACTGTGTATTGTCGGCCTGTCTACTAGTAGGCCTACGCTACTGTCAGTATACTTAACACTGCTGATATAATTAATAACTGACATTATGTATATCTATATGGAAACTACATTTTGTGAATACTTGAAACTAGAATTAAAGAACGCTAGAAATAATTAATAGGTCCAAAAAACTAAAACTAAGTTAGTCCAAAATAAACATGATCTAGATATCATGTATAACTGATATCAATTGACAGAAAACAGTTTATCTTTAATCAAATTTGATATACGTTTTCCAAATAATCAAATTGGTAGTTACTGTTCTCAGTGTCTTTGAATTTAAAATGTAATTACTTGATGAACCTTTGAACATAAGGGAGTGCTCATTTTTTAACAACAGGGGGGGGGGGGTGGTGGATTTGGGGGGGGGGGTAAAAAATTTGGACCCCTTGACCGGGGGGGGGGTAAAAAATTTAGACCCCTCTTGGGGGGGGGGTGAAAAAAATTCAACCTTTTTTGAGGGAAAAAGCCCGCGCGTTACTATGCTACAAAGGGGCGCGAACGTGCGCGATTTTCGGCCTGCCCGGGGGGGGGGGGGGGTAAAAAATTTCGACCCCTCTAGCCCTTTAAGGCCGACCAAAATATTTTTTTTCTGGTGTGGGGGGCGAGACATTTTGACAGGAACTTCTCCAGGGCCGAGCCTTTGATGATTCCCATAGAGTTATGTCGACTATAGTCGATGCTCGGCCAGCCATGGCGTCGACTATAGTCGATGCTCGGCCAGCCATGGCATCAACTATAGTCGATGCTCGGCCCTAAAGGGCTAGGGGGGGGGTGAAAAAATTTCGCGCGCTCCGCGCGAAATCTCACCACCCCCCCCCTGTTGTTAAAAAATGAGCACTCCCTAATCTGCCCATGGCCTTTAGATATATACTAGAGGGAATCATAAGTTATCAATTTCTGATGACGTTAACCTATTCTTATAATATTTGAGCCTTGGCTAAATATATCAAATGTCCAAAAATATTGTGATTCTTCTAAGGTTTAAACAGGGGTGAATATATTACTGATAGCATCTAGATCAAGTACCGTTATCTGTTGTACTTCGATGGGACTTACCAGTAGTTAGAAGTTACTGAATTGGTTCTAAACTTTGATTTCAGGACTATCAGGTGACCAACATGGTTGGTCGGGGTGGATTCGCATGTGTCTACCGAGCTCGATCCAATGTCACTGGTCAAGAGGTTTTTGGAAAAAAAAATTTGGACCCCTTGACCGGGGGGGGGGGTAAAAAATTTAGACCCCTCTTGGGGGGGGGGTGAAAAAAATTCAACCTTTTTTGAGGGAAAAAGCCCGCGCGTTACTATGCTACAAAGGGGCGCGAACGTGCGCGATTTTCGGCCTGCCCGGGGGGGGGGGGGGGGTAAAAAATTTCGACCCCTCTAGCCCTTTAAGGCCGACCAAAATATTTTTTTTCTGGTGTGGGGGGCGAGACATTTTGACAGGAACTTCTCCAGGGCCGAGCCTTTGATGATTCCCATAGAGTTATGTCGACTATAGTCGATGCTCGGCCAGCCATGGCGTCGACTATAGTCGATGCTCGGCCAGCCATGGCATCAACTATAGTCGATGCTCGGCCCTAAAGGGCTAGGGGGGGGGTGAAAAAATTTCGCGCGCTCCGCGCGAAATCTCACCACCCCCCCCTGTTGTTAAAAAATGAGCACTCCCTAATCTGCCCATGGCCTTTAGATATATACTAGAGGGAATCATAAGTTATCAATTTCTGATGACGTTAACCTATTCTAATAATATTTGAGCCTTGGCTAAATATATCAAATGTCCAAAAATATTGTGATTCTTCTAAGGTTTAAACAGGGGTGAATATATTACTGATAGCATCTAGATCAAGTACCGTTATCTGTTGTACTTCGATGGGACTTACCAGTAGTTAGAAGTTACTGAATTGGTTCTAAACTTTGATTTCAGGACTATCAGGTGACCAACATGGTTGGTCGGGGTGGATTCGCATGTGTCTACCGAGCTCGATCCAATGTCACTGGTCAAGAGGTGGCAATCAAAATGGTGAGTACTGTAGCCTGTTACAGTCAGATAAAACAGAAAGAGGAGGGGCATTATGTTGTCTGTGATAATGAGATTTTATTCAGTGTTATATAATACCGGATATTCGTATTTGAAATACAAAATCTTTAAGTTTAACGCTTCCTGTTCGTGGATTCCTTTAAGGATTATATAACAGTCATAAGACATTAAAAATTATCTTGAGAAAGTTTCAAAACAGTTTATATTTAACTTTTTATCTTATATTTTTGTAGATCGAGAAGAAGCTGATGAATACAGGTGGTATGAGTGCCCGAGTCCGGAAAGAAGTAGAAATTCACTCACAACTCAAGCATCCCTCCATACTTGAGGTAATGATCCAGTTTACTCAAAAACTATTTTTATTTACACTAATCAGAAATGTCAACATGTTAAACCATGGCAGGGCCAGCGTCGAGGATCGACCCCTGACCGCCGCCATTGACTGAGTAGGTAATGGGGGGGGGGCTTAGTGTGTGTGTAGGATTATGTTCTCTGGTTAAGTGGAAACCTGGCAGCATTGGAGGTCCATGTACTATACATGGCCAGGGGAAGGTGGTACTGGGTGTATGTGTACCTATGAAGGGGACGGGTACTGTCAGAGTGTGTCTACGGTGGGACCCTAACCTGTTCAGACCAGGGAGCCCCATGACCAAACAGGTCCCAATCCCAAAGACTAATCCCTAGTCTAACCCTATATCTGGGGTGGCTATCTGGTGTGAGGTAATCCTGGATTATTTAACCAGCCTGGGAGCGTGCCTTCTGTAGTTTACCTCTCCACTTGACCTAGTCTGTGGTCTACTCAAGCCGGGGCATGTTACTGCCGAGGTGTCACAGTCAAAGGGAGGCGTGATTGGGGAGGTGTGAATCACAATTTTGATACTCAAATTATAGGTGATAATGTGTCACAAATCAACCACTGCTCACTTCCATCATCATAATAAAGAGTAAAATGACATTTTTTCCCCCATGAAAGATTCAACTGATATTTGCATTCAACCCCCTTCATTAGTAAAAGAAAAGGGATGCGTATTATTAACATTTTAAAAAATGACATTTTCTTAGTAATTGTTATATAATAGCAAAGGGATGTAACACGCCAGTCTGGTGTCAGGTGTATATGTATAGAGTGAATAGGTACACAGAGAACAGAAAGCCCCCCTAGGCCTAGTATTGGCAGTACCCTTAGTACTGAGATAGTGAGTGACCTGGATCGATACCTGGAAGGTCTGTGTCCCGCTCACCACCTGGTCCTCCACTCTCCTGTACTGCTGCTGTACTGTTAGCTCCCCTGCAGTCTAGTCTCAAGCAGTACTGGAAACCTGGCAGCACTTAACACAATGTTCTTGCAATGGCTTGCAAGATTAATTCAGTCAATAAATGAAATATACAGTCCAAATCTGGAATATATAATATATCAAAAAGAAGTATCCAACAAACTAGCAAACAGCTAAAAAGTATGCTTAATATCATATTATAAATTATATTACAAACATTACATAACTACAACTTCAGACCTGCTTCAGACATAAAGTTTCAGGTGGCTTTTATTACCTTTAAAAAGTACAAGTACCGTTTATTGTTATAACAACGTTTCAACAAAAGGGTGGTGCCTTCTTCAGGTGATACCTGATAATTAAAAATGATGTCGATCAGTGTCTAACGTGCCTGTGTATTCCTCCACCAGCTGTACAACTACTTTGAGGATGATGCGTACGTCTACCTAGTACTGGAGATGTGTCATAATGGGGAGCTCTACTCCTTCCTCAAGACGCAGGGCAGGGGCCTCAACGAGGACGAAGGTATGACATTTAAAGCATTTAGACATCGTACATTAATATATGGATTTGTTTTATACATTGAAAAATGCAAAAAATCAACACGAAATTAATTTCTTTTTAAATTAAAAAAATGTATTCGTACATTTAGTCGAGAATACATATGAAGAAGGGGAATTTATTCTTTTGACTAGCTAATGAAAGGAATAAAGGCTGCAACATGAAGTGGAAAACCCTATTTTAATAGAAGTATTTAACCCTTTAGGGCCGAGCATTGACTATAGTTGATGCCATGGCCGGCCGAGCATCGACTATAGTCGACGCCATGGCTGGCCGAGCATCGGCTATAGTCGACATAACTCTATGGGAATCAGCAAAGGCTCGGCCCTAGGGGAAGTTCCTGTGAAAATGTATCGCCCCCATCACCAGAAAAACAATTTTTTGGTCGGCCTTAAAGGGTTAAATGATGTTCCTTAGCCTAGTTTGAGCAGCTCATTAAGTGTGTGTTTTTGTGTGAGCAGCTCGTCACTACATGCAGCAGGCTGTGAAGGGACTCCTCTACCTGCACTCACACGGCATCCTGCACCGCGACCTCACCCTGGCCAACCTACTCCTCACACGCGACATGGACGTGGTAAGTGCACTCGGCTCTATTCTAGCTCATCTTATAAGTCTGCGATCAATTTTTTTCAGTTTGAACGTGGATTTATTGAGCCTCTCACAATATACAGAAGAGTGGTAAATCGAAGCAACAATAATAGTCACAGTATGAGTTTCCTGAATGGAAAGTTATATATGTATGGTCAATGGGTCCTGAAAAATGTGAATAAAGACTAGATCTAAGGTGGTAAGAAGTTCACCCACCAAATCTTTATAACTTTTTGAAATGAAGATGATAGCCATTATCGGTAGTTATTCCGACTTGAAGCTGTAATGCATATAAACACGCTATTTTGGATTTATTTGTAACTGAGCAGGATTGTCATGGATTTTTTCTTTTTATTATAGAAAATTGCAGACTTTGGTCTTGCTACACAACTCTCCGTCCCTGATGAGAAACACTTCACTATGTGCGGCACTCCAAACTACATCTCCCCGTAAGTAAATGGCAATGTAATTAGTGTGATTAAAGGAATAGTGTTGTGTATATTCAGTGATTAGCATAGAGCATACGCTTCCAGATATTTAGTGGTGATTTTTGCTTCAATATTATTAAAAAGTAAAATTTCTCTTGAAATTATGGAATCCTTATAAAATCATCTTTATCCTTTGGCAGGGAGATCGCTATGCGGGGGCCTCATGGATTGGAGGCGGATGTATGGTCAGTTGGATGTATGCTGTACACGTTACTTGTCGGCCGTCCTCCATTTGACACTCATGGTGTTAAGAACACACTCACCAAGGTTATAAAAGGTCACTTTGACCTGCCGGAGCACCTCAGTCCCGCTGCCTGCCACCTCATCACGGCTCTACTACAGAAGGACCCGCGTGACCGACTACCACTCGACCGGATTCTACATCACCCGTTTATGACAAACACCGCGCTGGATGAGCGACACTACCTCAAACCAGCTAAGGTATGTATGAGTTCTTTTAGAAATCTGTATGATTCACTGTTTTTTTGCTTCATCTAGTTCCTACATGTTAGTTGTTACACACATATTAGTTAATTTATACTGAATAAATCACTAATTTTCAATTTGCTTCATTCAGTGCTGAGATGTTACACATAAAGGTTGATTTATACTGAATAAATTACACATTTCCAACCAAATTCTCATTATCATGAAATATATTCAATCACTATTAAACACAGCAAATATGCATTTAGAAGAATACAAATTAAACTTGGACTATTTTTTTAGAATGACCGAGCACCATCAATGGACAGTGGACACATGACTATGTCCACAACCACCATGCATAGCACAATGAGCAGTGGTAGCTCTAAGACCAAGCCGCTCCGCGTCTTCCCAGCCAACAACTCCAATAAGAGCGACAAGTTGGGTGTGTTAGAAGAGACAGAGCCTTCTCAGCGGCACTACAACAAAGGGCATTACCACTCAGGGTCCCGGGGTAATACAGACAGCCATAGCTATCAGAAGTCAGCTGTCCAAAGACACCCACCCTCCCCACCTGTACGACTAAGGGACAGGTATGTTGTAAAATACTCTTTATAGAAAGGTTTTAAAAAAATTTTTAGACAAGGGACAAATATTATTTTCATTATAAATCTTTTGGTATTTGCATATATTCTGTTACAGATGTGCGGGTTGAGGTTCAACTACTTTTTAATGTGCGGCACTTTTAATTTCAGTGAACCCGAGAGATCCAGGACCGAGGTAGATGGAACGCCTTTCCGTCGTAACCTATACTCATCGGGGTTGTCAAAGTCTGTCACTGCCCTCCCAACACGCCAAACCTCAGTGGATTACTCAGAACAAAGAGTCTTTGAGAGTAAACCTAAGAGCGCTCCCAGTAGCCCACCACAAACCGATTCCTCTAGTAGACTCACACAGCAGAAATATTATGATGCAAGGTCATATGAGGATATAACTGCTGCGGATACTAACACAGACTATATGTCCAAGCGCCTGGGACCAGAGCTCGGTACGGCACTCCGTGAGCGGGCTCACAGCCCAGCTAGTTCCCAGTCGAGCAACCCGCCACAACCGGCAATGGGCCAGCTCGACTTCACCATGGGTAGCAAGGACAGTAGAGACAGTAGTTACTCCAATGATAACCAACTCAACCAACACCGAACTCTCAATCGTGTACGACACCATGACGATTTGGATTTATCGCTGGAGCATGAAGCAAAGGGTTACCGACACGGCTCCCATAGACCGGCCACCGGAGATACCGATAGTATCCCCAGCCCCCGTAGTGACAAGGAGGTTTACCAAAAACAGCGGTCTGCAGCACCTCTGGCTCCTAACTTCTCTAAAAGTAGCCCCGACCTACAGAAACTGAACTACACTGGTGGGGCAGCTTCAGGAAGCCGCCCACAGCTCAAGGTGTACGGTGACATTGACTTCTCAGAGGGTCACGAGCAGAGCCCACACAATCCTAGACCTAGTCGGTCTCACCAGCCTTCCGCAGCCCTCATACAGAGACAGAAGAGTCGTGAGAACGGGTCAGACACTGGCCCGACTCCTGTCAGAAACAAGGAGGGAAAGACGCTGCGGGATTGTTCCTCTCCTCTGCAATCAGCTCGGTTACGCTCTATAAGACAGCGAACCCGAAACGCTGTGGTGAACATCCTAGATGATGGCTGTGTGTGTCTGGAGTTTATCAAGCAGAAAGATGGTAAGGACCGCGTGCTAGAAGTGTTCAGAATTTCACCGACTGGAGAAACAGTGGAGGTTTACCAGCCTAACGCAGGGAAGGGATGTCCTTCAAAGGACCGGCCGGCAACACCACCCCCTCCTGAGAATATCAAGAAGTACTTAATGGCTGAACTACCACAGAAATACTGGAAACGCTACCAGTATGCTGCAAGGTAGGCATTCGATTCACATACTCAATTCCTATCAGTTCACAAAATAAATATACAGTTAATCCTTTTTCTTTTAGAATCGTAGAATACCCGTAGCTTAAAAAAAAAAAAAAATCCTATTAGTGAAATGAAAATTATATCAGTTACTCTCCTCTATTTCAACAAAAGATTCTTCTCCTCACGGGCACTCAAGAATTTTATTTATTTCCAACTTTTAGGTTTGTTCGCCTCGTTCGTTCCAAGACGCCAAAAGTCACCATGTACACGAGACAAGCCAAGTGTATGTTGATGGAGAATTCTCCAGGTGCCGACTTCGAGGTCATGTTCTATGATGGTAAGTTTGAGATAATTAACCACCAATTCTCAATGTTCAAGAGAAAAAATCAGAAAAAAATCATGTTAAATTTTGTTTAAGAGTAAACAGTTTTTGAGACGATTTCAAAGTTAACAATTTTTAAGTCGATTTCCAAGTAAACCATTTATAATTCTGTTAAAAATCATTTTCCATTTTTGCAATACATGTATATTCACGATATTTCTAGGCAAACATTCACCCTAGACAACAAGATTGTAACCCCCATGCTCTTTGTTACAGGTGCTAAATTCAGTCAGACGGCAGAGGGTACCCGTATTATCCAACGGGACGGTACATCATTAACACTCGAGTCAGACAGTGGTATCCAGCACCTCGCTCCCCAGACTCGCCAAATGTGGCACTACGTTCAAGAGGTAAGAGAAACCTTTTATATAAATTTGCATGTTTTTTTCGTCTAAACTTTGTGTAATAGCTTTTTCGAATGATTGAAGTCATCCCACAGTTTTCCAATCTGTTTTCCGATAATATTTTCAAATAGGAACAGGGACATATTAGTACTTCAAAGCTTTCTTTTTTTGATAGGTAGATCTAAAAATAGAATACAACGTTAATGTTGCCATACAAATACTATATTGGTTTTTCGATTGGATTTTTAGTGCCATCGTCGTTGTGTGGAGTTGGAGTCATTGCTCGCCTCTATAGACAGGAACCAAAATGATGTAACCTATTTCCCGGTCACCGTTGGACGTCGCCCCAACGTGTCAGCGGGTATATGTGGAGCAGATAGTACCCCGACAGGGCGGGACCGGCACAGTAGGGGACGGTCACAGGGCCACTCCCCGAGCAGTGGCAGAGACCCTTCTCCTGGAACTGTAAGTGCTATTTCTTCTGTAACTAAATTGTTATCTCCGAATTTTATGATGCTGAAATAACATATTGATAATAATTGAAGTAATCCCTAGTTTTCCTACATAATTTAAAAACATAACATTAATCCTTAAAAAAATTATCTATCCACAGATGCGCTCCTTCGAAGGAACCATTATGAGTGAGGCCACCACCCGTATCCCAGATTCCCGGACGACTCACCATATGGCAGCACATCGGTCCCGCTCTGTAGACAGAGGCGCACCGCGAGCCGTCTCAGAGGCCAGTAGCACAGGTGCCTCCCACCGCCACCGCTACGTGAGTGGAAACGGGAACGTCTCACCCCGCAGTGCGGCTACGTCAGATCGGTCCCGCGCACGCTCACCAGGGGCAATGTCAGCCACATCTGCTGTTACTTTACCTACAATTGTGTGTAGAGTATTTGTACCACGCATTGGCTGGGGCACACAGGTAAGGGACCATCAACTTTTAATGTGAAGAGAAGCAAATGTCAATAATTTCCTTGTGAAAAATTCCATGAAAAGTTAAATCGCCAATATACATTTAAAAAAAAGACTACTTATAAGACTAAAAATATGCTCGCACTTGAACAATGGTGCTATGAAAAACTTTCCTTACATTCTGTAGTATCGTACTTAATGTCAAAAGAAGCATCTAAAGCTATATTGAAAATAGTCTTAATATTCATTTCCTTCTCCTTTTACAGCTTTCCAATGGTGAGGTGCTTGTCCAGTTCACAGACAGCTCAGAACTGTCCATCCAGTCGTCCCCCATGGTGGTGCGGTACACAGACACTACCGGCCACACCTCCCTCTTCAGGGAGTCTGACCAGCTCCCCGCCTATGTAAGGGACAAGCTGGAGCAGCTCCCCCACGTCATGAGCAGCTTGGAAGGTGCTCAGGGTGCCAGTGTAGCACGCCTTAACACCAGATAATACCCATTATGGTACATGTCGATGGTCATATTATAGAGCAATGTTGTAGATACTAGTAGTCCACGCAGTGTCTTATGTATGGAGAATGTAGGCTATAAGCACAGTGCCTTAGAACAATGCCAAAAATACAAATGTGTACAGTTTATCTAATGCAAAATCAGGCTATGTATTTGTATGAGCTGTATGTATGTATAATAACATGCCTTAATCAACAGTCATAGATGTAAAAGTGTACAGGTGTAAATGTATGTACAGAGGGTATAATACTTGTTTGTGGTATTAAGCACAGTTCTACTCAATTGAGATGTAAAGGTTCTCACTATAGAGTTGTATAATAAGAGGTTCAGTGCAAAGTATTATGGATATATTATGCCACTAGATCTACATGTACAAAATTCGAATGGCTACTTGTATCATGAAATCAAAACTCTCTCAATAGTCATACTTTGGTGTCGATAATGTTATCTTTTATGATACCTCCAAATTTGTACAGATAATATGTATTATTTATTTATGGTCATGATTTTAGTCTGGTTCATATATTTTTCATTTCTATTATTTTAAGGCAGCATATTCTAACTTTCCACACCTTACTTTGTTTTGTTGGATCTGCTATTACAGTTCTATATAATTGAGATTAGAAAAAATGCCCTTTTGGAATTGTTTATTTACATTTGTTTCCATATTTGGTCCTGTTTAAGTTGATTATGAAAGTGTTTATGTATTGTGGCATTGACCTAGATTTTGTTAGGGAAAATAACTAGATATATTTTCTTTTAGTTAAATAATATGACATACTGACCAGTTGATAACTTGGGTGCTATATGAATATCAATCTATATCACAACAGAAAAAATTCAGTGCAAAAGGAGGTGTCCTTTTAATTTCGGTTCACAATATGTCACGACATGCAATATTATTGATGTGAACACTACTGTAATATTTATTTGCCCTTTGTTGATAAAAACACAGGGGTAGTCTTGAACTTCTACTGTGATACTTTCGTGTGCTTTATGAGGGTGGAAATCACCTTTTATTATTATTTGTATGTTGTTAAGCACGTTTTATGGCACTGTGTCCGAAATGGTCTATTTTCCTATTATTATATGGAAGGATGTCAGATTAGGATTGCAGTGCCGTTGTATATCCCACCACAGCAGTGTCTGTATAAATCATGTACATAGGCTTTTGTACATAGCCCTGAACATTAACCATGTATTGCATTTCAAGTCTTGCAATAAAAGTATTACTATTAAACATACAAGATAGTCCATTGTTAATATGCTTGATAATACCAACTGGTAGGATCAAATGTCGATATTCAGAAAACAAGCCTTAATAGAATTGACTGAAATTAAATATCCTCACTATCAAAAACTAATCCCGCATGCAATTAACCTAACAACAGCAGGAGAGGGAATTCAAAGTTATGAAGGCCCAACTACATCCCATATGGCAGACTAGATTTATTTTAGAATTTATACGCCACTCCTTTGAAAACCCCTATCCGTTACTGATATCAGAAAAGTAATTCGAGATCACAATTAGTAATTTTGATCACAAAAAAGTGATGTAAGTTTGACGTATTTAAGACGCACAGACCAAAAGATATCCACTAATTACAAAAACCGCCACCATGGTGGATAAAACTAACTATAAAGTACTAAGATGAAATTAAAAGAAAAAGAATCGTTTCTTTTACAATAAAAGGACAAAAGTGACGATCACAACATTAAATTGAAATACTTGATTATTAGTCCACATTTTGGAATCCTTCCCTATGTATCCTACCGAAAATAACTGGTGCATCTAGATCTAAAAGTAGGATCTCATAGCTACCAAGGAATAGATAAATACAACATGTAGCGACAAAATGAAGATCCAGTACTAGTCAGCTGGTTAGATAAGGATATTGTTGTTTTGTTAGTAGGGGTCAAGAGTCTGGTCAAAGTCCTGTTCTCACTGTCAAGATAAGCACCATTACGTGTTAGGAATCACACCATACAACATGCAGCTCCTCCGTACAGGCATAGATTAGTCAATGCTATTCGGAATTTATGAGGTAAGCCACTTCTTTATTTATGTGGTACACTCTTATTCCATAGCAATATCGTGCATTGTGCAAGATGACCAAAAAAACTGCATTCACAATAGAGTCGTGGTAGATGTCTTTTGCGCACTGTTAAAAAATAGGACCTGATTATTAAGGACACATCTTAGCAAGTAGCGCTTTCAATGAAAGTGAATCATATATTGATTAAGTATTTTATTAGAGCCATCATACATTCATTGCTTTCACCAGGAGAGATTGAGATGATTCTTCGCTATCTTTTCCATGTAAATGGTCACAGTTATCTTTATTTGTCGCAATTGGATAATCGGGGCGTCTGAAAATGACTGGTAGAGAAATCCATGGGAATCATTTAAATCTTTAAGAAAATAATTCTATATTTCAATAGGGATGCATAAACACGAGTATGACCATGGAAGACTGAACCTAGACGGGGGTTACTTCGGGGCCGGCTTGTCAGACTGCAGAAGGCAGACAGACACACATTCTCACAAGAAGCCTTCAAAGACAATGGCTAAGAGGCGACGTAATCTGTTACATTCTGAAGACCCAAAGCGCATTAGGCTGGAGATCCACAGACAACTAGAAACAGGTAATCTTTTCCCTTTTGGGGAATCAGGTCTTATTATGGTACATCTATCATAAGACAAGCAGACAGAGCAGTCATGTAGAATAGAGTCATTCCTATTCAAACATTGTACATATATGGGTAAGATTCACCTGGCGTCGAACCCGGGCATCGACTATTAAAATACATGTACAAAGCCAATGGTCATGGCCTACTCGTATGCGTGCACGCTGCCTAGGGGCAGGCAGTGCTGGAGAGTAGGCCTACTAAGTAGTGCATGAGTCAGGCGTCTTACTCAGGCAACCGGATGCAATCTCCACATTAATGGACTTTAAATAGTAGTTGTACCGATGTAAAATGAACACGATTGGCATTATTATAATGTACTAACTAATATAAATAATATTGCTATTTCACATTTGCTCACCTTTTTTTCACTACGTTGTGTTTAACCCCTGTCACAACAGAAGTCAGTCATGAACTCCCCTGGGAAACTCAGAACAGCACAGGAGCGTCTCAGGTACGTCGACATACTGTACCTAAGGAGCTGCCATTTACTTTAAAACGTAATATTCATATCCTCTCCTATAACATGTTTTTAATGTGAAATTGGTTAAGTGCCTTCCCCAAGAGGGGTCCATTTAATAACCGCCAAGAGGCGTTCACATTTGTCGGCACCTCCCACTCCCATCCTCGTTAAACCTGTGCCACTCACTTAACTTTCTTACATACACTGACTCAATATGTAGTATGCACAGCCAAAAATATTTTTTCTCCTTCCAAGAAAATAAGATAAACCATCTTGTCTGGTGGACAAATGACAAGTTTTAAGAAAAAAATTGAGAAAATCATTTTCTTAAAACTAGGCAATTTTCCACGAGGCGAGTTGATTTTCTTGAAATGAGATTTTTAAAATTTGGCTGTTTGAATATGCCCAGTTATCATGCATATTGAATCATAATCTAGATAACAACACATTGATGCCCTTTATAATCCATTTCTTAATCAAATTTAGACGTCTGGTATACCATTGCTGCATACCCATCTGCAAAATAATTATTGACATTTCACTGGTTATTCTACAACAGTGTGCATGTAGTGAAGGGGGTGATTCCCTTTCATCGGCCGTCACAGAGTGGCTGCAGCTTGGGGACCAAGTCCTGAGGCGGCTACAAAATAACACAGGTAACGTGTAGAAAAGTATGCAACGTGTACTAAACAGCAAAATAGGGTATCTCCTTTTTTGGTGAAATTTTCTCACCCTCAACCAGTAAATGTCTATCTCTCTACCATGGTGACTGAGTTACCGAGGGAGTTATGCATCCAGCCAAATGTGAAGGGGAGTGTTTTCCGCAAAAAAAAATTATAGGCAAAATAGGACGAGCTTGGGACAGCCATAGGCATACCCAAGCCATTCCTTTATTGGATTGACTTGGGTATGCACGGGGGGGGGGGGGGCACAACCTAGCTCCCACTAATTTACTGGGTAGGGATAGGCTGAATATGTAAACAATGATTCAGAAAACATGACAATACTCATTTAGTCCAACTCTTATTCTGTTCTAAAGCACATCCCCAAAATATAAAACCATAGCAGGCAGGCTACACAATTCCATTATCTTTTCAAAAAAGGGGATTTAGACTGCCATAATAACAAGAAAGCACCATGTACAGGGGGCCTACATGACTATAAGAATATTTGCCGTCATTCACAGGCTGTCGTTTGGCGGGTAAGGGCCTTCTGGGACGTGCGGTGGCCATGTGGCACGAGGCGGCTTGTGCCGACAACGCAGCGGCTCATTTCAACCTGGCCGTCTGTTACCAACAGGGACTTGGAGTTAATATGGACGCAGATAAGGTATATCATATTATAAGTTAAGACTTTTGATATTCAGATTAATACTTTTAAAGTATAGATCTATTTAATTAAAAAGAAAGTAAATAGACAAAAAAAACTACAGGTAGAAATGATATGTTTTAGCAAGCAGTGCATCCGTTCCAAAATGTTCAATTGCAACATCTACCAATGGGACCGAGCGATGGGTGGGGATGTACGTGCACAGCCAAAAATAATTTTCTTACCCCAAGAAAATACTAGAATCAAGATTAAATTTTCTTGATTCAAGGAATAAACTCATTCTGAGTTTTTACATTTATCTTGTTTTCAGAAAGCGGAAGCTAAAGAAAATATCTTATATTTTTCTAGTATTCTTCTAAAAACAAGTATTCAAGATTATTTTTCTTCAGGAATTTTCTTAAAACTGGTCATTTGTGCACCCAACAAGATTATATCTTATATTCCTGAAATAAGAAAGTTCTATATATGCAAGTATACTCTATTATATGATGGTTATGGCCATGCTTAATGCCTGCACCAAATTCCTTTCATTATTTGGGAATTTATAGGTGTGGAATGTGAGTTCAGTTAGGTTCCATAGGGATCAGACTACCAAATAAGAATTATTTTCTTAAATTAAGAACATTAGTTACATGTTGTGCCACAAGAGGTCACCACTATGCAATACAACAACTTTCCTATCAAACAGGGTATATACATTTCTGCCTTAAATTAAGTCCCAAAGAAACAGAAGAGGGCAAAAATGTGTGGGAAAAGGGGAAATTTGTTAGGGATTAATTTGATGTAAGAACCCTTGTTCCAGTGAATGAATCATAATAACTATAGGGAGAAATGATAAGAGACACCATTTGCTTGATAACAGCATTTAAATAAAGGGAAGGATTACCTGTCCCATTACATGAAGTGAAATGACTTTGAATAAAGGTCTGTTTGCTTAAACTTCTATTGTAGCTACAAAAAGCTGCATTTAATCTGATGAACCTCTTTCTGATGCTCTGGCATCAATCCGTTCTCTCTAAGTCTAAGATTAGAAATAATCATACCCCTCTCCCAGGCAAGAACATTAATCTTGTTTATTTACTCAAATAAGAAATTAAAACTTACTTAAGAAAAAGGTTTTCTAGAAAAAAGGTCCATTCCATAAGAAATATTTTCTTATTTTGAGAAATATGTCAGGAAATATCATCTTGATTCCAGTATAAAATACTTGATTTAAGAATTTCTTTCTTGTTTGTTTTTCTTGTTTGTTTTTCTTACTCTAAGTATATTAAACTCAACCATGCTTTCAAGTAAAATTTTGTTATCCTACAGACAAACTTGTTTTAAGTTTATTTTACTTAAAACAAGAAATATTTTCTGAAAATGAGAAAAGTATTTTTGGCTGTGTGTATGGCTAATGTATTTACACAATAATTGTACATAAGCTGAATCTCGTTACTGTGCTTTATATAATCCTGTCCAAGGTCTATACTATATATGCTGTGTCCCTATATCTGTCACACTGTAGTATGATTATGTCTGTAGGCTGTGTTCCTCTACTGTGCGATTGTATGATTATCCCAACAAAAAAGAACACGTTATCTTACATCAAAATAACCTTTTCAAACTGTATATAACGTTATGCTATGGTAAGGAGCCTTAGAGAAACGCTATATAATGTTATAAAAATTGTGGATCAACAAGGGAAAAGGGACCTCTGTGCGGGATTTTTAGTACCAGCTTTGGCCACCAGGGTGCTGGGTTATAGTGGAAAACCAAGTAAGAGCATAAACGCTTAAAAGACATATTTATTGAACTAAGTATTACACATGATACGATAGGTGAGGGAAAAGGGGGACTATATATATATATGTATGAGTATGTATGGGTAGAACATATATATACTAAATAGATAATGGGAAATTGAATATACAATAGCACAGTCCGAAAAGACCAATATAATAAAGGGTAAAGATACCGTGCAGATACACGAAATAATGTGGGAAATCAAATAGATCGAGTACGCGGGCCACGTAGTAAGTAATGAATATAAAATATATATATGAATAAAGTCATATTGTCCAATAATAAGAGATTTGGCTACAATAAGAGTCAGAGTTCTGTGGACTAAATATATTCGACTCGTGGTCAGGTCTTAGAACCTAAACAGGCAAGCAACACATATAATAAGATCCGGGCTGAAGCAGCTGGCAGGGAAGATAACGGAGGGATAAATCCAGGTCAGGAGATAGACTCGAATGGTAGGAACGGACGGGGGAACAGGGAGCACGGCCCAGCGGCGGGAGTCAGTAGTACATGGAGATGGTCCTCCACGTTGGGTGTAACAGTACCCGGGCACGATAGCTATGCAGGGGAGAAACGACGTGGGGGGCAGATAGGCAGTGGAGGCAGGCGACCGGGCTCTGCACACAGCATGGTCATGACCAGGCCATGCCTAATTGCCACAAGATGGTCATGGCCGGGGTCTGTCTGAATCACAACAGGATGGTCACGGGTAAGGCCGCCCAATTGAATATCGATGAAGGCTGAGTAGGGCCGCCTAATTGAATATTGATGAAAGCTGAGTAGGGCTGCCTAATTGAAGATCGATGAAGACGGTGTAGCAGCTGTGGATTAGAGATCAATGGGAGCCGGGCATGGTCATGGAGAGAGATAGCCCAGCTATCGCTCCGGCAGGAGGCTGAAACAAGAAGAGAAAGAGAATATAACTTGGGGGTGGGAGGGAGAGCAGTCAGTTATCAGTGAGCGTTCGGGGAGTACGATCATGAAGCCCTGGAGCTTGTGTAACTCCTGAGGAGTATGTGTGTGGTTATTTAGAGACAACGGTTTACATTTGGACATTGTGAACTAGATACATGGTATTACTTATACATCGGAGTGTATATGACACGCGCAATATCGGAATTTGCGCAATATCGGAACTCCTACATGAACATAAAATATATTATAAAATATATCAGTATACCCCTCAAACAGAAAGGTAGGGCAAGAAATGTATTTGCAAGGAGGTTATTTTGTATCATTTCAGGCCCAGGCAGCCAAAGGCCCAATGTTTTATCACAGCAGATGCATTTCTGCCACACCTTATTCACAGCTACATACAGGTGTGACATGCATGTGGGTTCTCCCTGACTGTTTTCACACCTCCAAGATGCAGTACAGTATCCTCAAACATAGCTGAAATATATATTTATATTCTATATCTGTAGCTACAATAAAAACAGAGAGGAGTTCTGATACTGTGCAATCTAACTATGGTGCAATTCCGGAATTGCCCTGCGCAGTTCCGGAATTGTACAGGGGCAATTCCGGAATTGGGCTGGTTCCTATTCTGCGCCTGACATATACACAGTGGAATTTAGTGATATATATCTTACTGTATGGCATATCGAGAACTAAAGGAATAGTGTGGTGGAGATATCACGGTCAGCTACTGCTGGTATTTAACTGGAGATAGTGATGGGGATGGTGATACAATATATCGGATTTGTTAATATGGAATTAGAACGACAGCTATATAGACTCGCTGAGCGAATGAATTGGGATTTGATTGTATGTGTTTACCCTGGCGCTGTGATAATAGCCCGAGATTGATGAATAGATTGCGTCTGGAGTTCTCTTAAGGTTGGGATAAAACATCAACCAATACGGCGGAGAAGTGTATAGATCAATGATAAACATGTTAGAGGTATTGCAGTGATAAACAACAATGTATACGAGATCATACCGAATGTATTTATTGGTCAAATGGACGACGACTAATATTGCCGGATCTAGATAGGAGGATCCTGCTAGATGATTATATGTATACCTTGCCCATATTGAGGCCGTCTCATATAACTATCGATGCAAGCCTTGGAGCAAACTGACACTAATAATATACATATCTCTATATATATATGGAGAAGGCTGTGATTGGGATATAATCTCTAGAAGTGCTCTATGTCTGGTATAATACCAACCATACCATAATAAACTGGATCTCACTACCCTTGCGTTATCTTTGGGCGGAAGCCTACCTCTGACTAGTTTAACCCCACAGAGTAGTAGTAAGTAAGGCGGAAGTTGAACCCCATTTAAACATACGAAAACACTATATTCCTATAGGACATTTACTATAGCCCAGTGCTCCATTATAGCTAAGGGAGTGGTCATTTTTTAACAACAGGGGGGGGGGGTGGTGGATTTGGGGGGGGGACCAAAAAAATTTGGACCCCTTGAAGGGGGGGGGACCAAAAAAATTTGGACCCCTGTTGAGGGGGGGACCAAAAAAATTACACCCCGTTTTAGCGACCAAAAAAATTTCGACCCGCTCCCGCAAAAATCCACCGACCCCCCCCTGTTGTTAAAAAATGACCACTCCCTAAACAGGATCAAAATATAACAAAAAATGTTCCAGACTACTTTTTGATGTGGAACACAATAGGCTACTTTAGAAAGTTCCATTTATGATGAAAACCTTCCATATTTGGAATGTGAAAAGAACGTTTTTGGGCCTAAATTGATGTTGTTGCACATGTTGGTTGCCATGGAAACATGATTATCATCCAAAATCGAAAAATTCTAAAAATTGATTGGTAGAAGGCCCCACAAAGATTTCTATGCTGAAAACGAAATATAAATACCATTTTTAGATCAAAAGTTGTGACCAAATGTATGAAAAAAATGGAGGAATATCTCATAAACAAAGTATGATAGAGCTTATTGGCATTTAAGATTGGACAGTGACCACATATATTCAGAGAGCCAGTACTCCAAAACTAGAGATGGTACCTGCTAATAAAAGATATCATTGGAAAGCTTATGACCTCAATTTTATTAATGAGTTTTCACCTTGGAGGACCCTTTTCCCTCGACTGTCCACATTTAATGTATAAGGTTTTTTGTTTACTGGGGTGTCTATAAGATAAATCCTACTATTGCCCAGTGTTATGTCTGCATGTAGGCTTTGTCCCATTACTTAAAGGTTGTATGATTGTGTATGTAGGCTGTGTCCCACTACCACATGGTATTGTGATTTTCCATTGCCACATAGTTGAATGGTTATGTCCCACTACTGTATGGTTGTATGATTACATCTGTAGGTTGTGTCCCACTACTACATGGTTGTATGATTACATCTGTAGGCTGTGTCCCACTACTAAACGGTTGTATGATTGTATCTGTAGGCTGTGTTCCACTACTACATGGTTGTATGATTGTGTCTGTAGGCTGTGTCCCACTACGACAGAGTTGTATGATTACATCTGTAGGCTGTGTCCCACTACTAAACGGTTGTATGATTGTGTCTGTTGGCTGTTTCCCACTACTACATGGTTGTATGATTGTGTCTGTAGGCTGTGTCCCACTACGACAGAGTTGTATGATTACATCTGTAGGCTGTGTCCCACTACTAAACGGTTGTATGATTGTGTCTGTTGGCTGTTTCCCACTACTACATGGTTGTATGATTGTGTCTGTAGGCTGTGTCCCACTACGACAGAGTTGTATGATTACATCTGTAGGCTGTGTCCCACTACTAAACGGTTGTATGATTGTGTCTGTAGGCTGTGTTCCACTACTACATGGTTGTATGATTGTGTCCCACTACGACAGAGTTGTACGATTACATCTGTAGGCTGTGTCCCACTACTAAACGGTTGTATGATTGTGTCTGTAGGCTGTGTTCCACTACTACATGATTGTATGATTGTGTCTGTAAGCTGTGTCCCACTACTACATGGTTGTATGATTACATCTGTAGGCTGTGTCCCACTACTACATGGCTGTATGATTGTGTCTGTAGGCTCTTTCCCACTACTACATGGTTGTATAATTGTGTCTGTAGGCTGTGTCCCACTACGACATAGTTGTATCATTACATCTGTAGGCTGTGTCCCACTACTACATGGCTGTATGATTGTGTCTGTAGGCTCTTTCCCACTACTACATGGTTGTATGATTGTGTCTGTAGGCTGTGTCCGACTACTACACGGTTGTATGATTGTGTCTGTAGGCTGTGTCCCACTACTACATGACTGTATGATTATGTCTGTAGGCTGTGTCCCACTACTACATGACTGTTTGATTGTGTCTGTAGGCTGTGTCCCACTACCGTGCAGCAGCTAGACTTGGGCACGGTGGTGCCCTCTACAATCTCGCCGTCCTCACACACCAGGGGGCGCTAGGTGTGCAGCAGGATCCAGGGGGCGCTACCCATCTTCTACACA
The DNA here is from genome assembly GCA_947462335.1 of Harmothoe impar. Lineage (NCBI taxonomy): Eukaryota > Metazoa > Annelida > Polychaeta > Phyllodocida > Polynoidae > Harmothoe > Harmothoe impar. Next base: position 39,434,634 of record OX381710.1, read on the forward strand.
TGTCAGCAGGTGCTGGAATCACACAGGTAAAGTTGTACAATGTTGCTTTGTGGAAAGGGGTCATCCATAAAGTAGGTCACTTTTGCTATATTGAACACGCCCTCCACCCCATGTCACGCTTTGTCACAATACTGCCAATAGCCCCTAGGAAAGTATGTCACATATCCCCTTAATTAACCCCTCTCCGCAACCTAATTATATCAATGTACCATACCAGCTAACAAAAAAGCGTTTTCCAAACGTTTGCAAACGTTTTTTAGGAAAATCTTTTTCGTACAAATCTTTAGAAAGGGTTGGCATCCAAACGGTTTAAAAAGCGTTTGAAAACGTCAGCTGTGATAGCAATATCAAACGTAAACATAGTACCAGCATTAGGTCATTATACAGTGCCAAATTGAAACGGTTTATTACAACTACAACGGTTGGAAACATGTGTTAAAATATAAGATTACATGTTATCAAGTAAATGTTTTCCTTCAGGGTGGTGCTGAGTATATTTATACTAGCCTTACTGATCAGCGACTGCATGCAATTCACTGTAACTCCCCAAATGTAGCACATTACGCTTACTTTAGCAAGATCCCCTGTGTAACATTTTAGAGCCGTTCTCAGACAAAATATTTAAAGTCCCTAACATTATTATATACTGCGAAAAAAGACAGTGCAAAGTCACCCCTCCACCCCTACTTAACGTAGAATAGTTCTATGGTGAATCTATTCAAAGCGGGTCAAGCTTGACGATCTCTGTACGTAGATTCGCAGAGATCTTTCCAGGGAGATCCCGACAGTAGGTTCACAGACATGGTCTAGTTAGCTCACATGTTTGAATGCGTGTAGAATGTAGCCCATTATTGTTCATAATTATTCCCCTAAGGGAGTGCTCATTTTTTAACAACAGGGGGGGGTGGTGGATTTGGGGGGGGGGGGTAAAAAATTTGGACCCCTTGACCGGGGGGGGGGTAAAAAATTCAGACCCCTCTTGGGGGGGGGGGCAAAACAATTCAACCTGTTTTGAGGGGAAAAGCCCGCGCGTTACTATGCTACAAAGGGGCGCGAACGCGCGCGATTTTCGGCCTGCCGGGGGGGGGGTAAAAAATTTCGACCCCTCTAGAGGGGGGGGTGAAAAAAATTCGCGCGCTCCGCGCGAAATCTCACCGCCCCCCCCCTGTTGTTAAAAAATGAGCACTCCCTAAGGGCAATTCGAATGCACGCAGTATTATTCATAATATGTTATGCGGGCGTATATGACGAGATGTAACGGGGGACGGCATCAACTTATTTTTTTATTGGGATTATGCACTAATGCATCAATATGGGGTGACCTTTCAGAGACGTCGTTGATAGGAATTTTGCTCATCTTGGTCATCTGACAGCACAATCTAATTTGCACTGTTCAGAAGTTAGTTGTCCTATATTGCTCCCCTGATTAAGATGTTTGCATTATTACACGTACAGAAATGCAGTAAGAAGTCAACTCAAATTGTTAATTTATTGTCTAAAAAGATTAACCCTCCCTTCGTCTGGGTCTATAACTGACAATATGATTCTGTATATACAGGCCGTGCGTGAGCTGGGGGTGGTGCACGCCACTTCAGTACCTCCAGATATGTGTACAGCCGCCAACCTATTCAAGGCTGCCTCACTCTCTCAGGTAAATGCAGGCTTATTAGATCTAGAACATGTCCATGTAACCATTGGACTTGAATTTGATAACCTTTCTTTGTTTTAAAAATTCCAATTTCGTGTCCCCCTTTAAAATGCTGCAATATTTTCAAAAAGAATACAATGAACTAGAGGACTGGTTTTGCTTGAGTTCTTTTACTCTTTCGCACACCTCTAAGAATTCTGAGAAATGAGGGTAGATAATCATTTTCCCTTTGCAAAAATAGTCATAACATCAAAAGCATTATTTCGAATGTCTTGGAAAGTGAAAATCATTAGGATCTTTTTAAAAATCAGTTTTATTTATCCTGGCATACAATTAGGCTTTCGCCTCTTCTCATCGCGGTTTTGAATACACATACATGTTTTTATATGAAACTAAAAGCTATTGATATAATATTTGAGTATCATGGTTCTAGTATATAAATAGAATGTTGACTAACATATATGAATAGATAAAACATAATAAATAGTACAATAATCTGGCAAGAAGAATACAAGATTTTCATGTAATTTGTGATGTCTAGGGTTGAAATATCCTGGAAAAGGGCCATCATTATATAAAATTATTCTAGGTGTAAATGGCCCATGAACGACACGGTAAAAGGTAGCCAATACTTGAGATCAGAGATAGTTATATATAAATCTCTTTGGTCATTGAGGAAGTAAAAAAACGAATGACACGAGAGAAACCTAACAGAAGTGTTCAGAAGCAAAACATGTAAAGGAAAAAATATTACATTTTTAGTGATAATTATGGCCCACCAGAATATCATTAGATACATTTAAAACTAACACAGGGTCCCGCCAATTCCTATATTTAGATAATATAGTCAAAGTTCTAGCATGTATCTTATATGAAACTAAACCGACGCGCATAGAGGGCTTGTAATGGGACGGGGGCTAGCATTAAAATGGATGTATACGTTAAAACAAGTTTTGGCAGCAACCCCAGTCTGCAGTCTCCACTCATGTAAATGAGCTGTTGGGGGCAAAAGGGGTAACTCAGACTGGTACATGCTACATGAACATTACGTTTTCTGAATAAAACCACTCGTATGCAACCGCCGTGCCGTTTTGGGTTAGTACTACATGTACACATACTATGTGTTGGCTTTAAACTGCATGTACATGTATGACATGAATTGGCTCCATGGTTGCAGGACCCTGCTGCCGACTACTTCTTGGCCCAGTGTTACCAGTACGGCTGGGGGGTGGAGAAGGATCCGTGCCAGGCCACCTGTCTGTACTCCAGGGCAGCAGCACACGGTCACCCCCAGAACTACAACCACGCCCCACCTGACGTCTCACCTGCCACAGGTAGGTTAACCACACAATACGCACTGGACTATGTCTGTCTAAAAACCAACTATATAGACCCCTAGTTATGGCGTGTAGCCAAAATCGGTATGGGTCTGAAAAGTAGTAAAATGGGGAAGATTTCTTTTTTATTCTAAAAAACTTATGAAGAATCGAAACTTTTCTTTCTTTACCAACCCCCTCCCCCAGTGCCATGCAGTGAAGAGTAATTTGAAAAAGGGATGAATTTAGAAGGAGTAAACTTATATCATTCCCTTTCCCCAAAGAAATGTCATGGTCGGCCCTAATTTCCTGTATGGTAGGATCGGACAACGTTTTATGGCCTTATAGGAATTGCATGTACGGGGGGTGTCTTGTGGTAAATTTATAAATAACCTGTGTACAATTAATAACACGATCTCTGCCACATAGTAATACTGCACAAACCGTCCTCTCAACCACCATGTTCTTATTTTTCTTATAAGCAGCCGCATCTGAGCATGAAGCCATCCTGGAAAGCTCCACCGATAAGGACGTCAACGACGGAGATATATCAGATATGGTAGATGAAGTCACGTCAACCTTGTCCAATAACGTCATAGACACGACCCCCAATAACGTCATAGACACGACCCCTAATACAGCCGTCCATAAGGGACAGGAGGATGTGTACCTTAACATAATCACAGAGGTTATCATGGTGCCATGGAACTGCCTAAATTCTGCCCTGCCAAAAGCCACCACAGACTATAGTACTGAAGATTTGCACAATGACAGCCATTTAACTACACCACTCTGCTACAGCCAGCCACCGTGTGCACCCAGTGGTCCACGACTCCTCAGACTGCCCTCCCATTTTAATTATGGGATAGTGGAGGACTTTGACGCCTCCATGTTCCAACATTACGGCATTTGTGACAAGCAGAAGACAATTGACGAGCTGCGAAAGGAATGTTCCGCGCCGCGGGAACCTCGAACTCAGTTCCAAGCATTTGGGCGTGGACTTTTTACCACTGCCGGTTTCCGGTGTAATTCTGCCATCCTAGCGGATTGACTGTGCTGAGATGAATGGAGGACTGTTTTTTCTCTCTTTTCTTTTTTGCAAAATGAAGAAAATAAAGAATCAAATAATTCAAAGGCAATCTTTTGAATTTGCTTTATATATTTTTTGGAATAACCTTTTATATGTCCGAATTCAATCATGGCAAACATACATTCCCCGGACACAAGGAACGCATAATCATGAGTATAGATCTACAAGCCCCCGCGTGGGAACACCAAGACCTGCTACAAACTACTCAAGGGCATGCTGCAGCTACCATCTATGGTTGACAAAGAGATTTGGCTGCTAGGAGACACTAATGTCAATGCCACAGCAACCAACAGCACCAAATTTGAGTACATGACAAAATTCCTGAGAGGTTGTAATCTGAGGTACCTACCCACAGGTGTGACACACTACCACCCACGGGGGAAATCGACCCTGGACCACATCTACTGCAACAGCACACATGTGAGTGAGCATGGGCTGATCGATGACATGATCAGCGACCACGTCCCTGTATTTGTGGTGAAAAAACAAGCGCCTCTGAAACACAGGGTCAAGGTGATCACTGGTAGATCATACAAACGATACGACCCACGAGACTTCACAAGGCACATCATGGATGTCGACTGGAATCCAGTCATGAATCTAAACTCGCCTGAAGACTGCTATCAAGGCATGGTAGAACAGATCACCGACTACCTGGATGTACATTTGCCTATAAAATCATTCAAAGTACCGGCAGATGACAGACTACCACTACCGCCCGGCACCCTACCCATGATTAGAAGGAAGAAAAAGCTCATGAAGAAGGCCAGGAGAGTTGAACCCAATCAGCCGAACATCTACTCCCAACAAGCCGCGACCTTGATGACTAAGATCAATTCTAAGATCAACAAAGGTGTCGTGGAAGATGTCAGAAGTTTGCTTAGCCGGCATAGGAACGTTCCCAAAAGTTTCTGGGCGACCTTAAATAAAATCTGGAAAGGGAGGGCACAGGTATCATAGATCAGCCTGAAAGACGACGAGGGGACAAGAATCAACGACTCAGACACCAGTAACTACATCAATACCTACTACAGTACTTTTGGTGTAAAACTGGCTGAGAAAATACAAGTACCGGCAAACCAGGACGCTTACACAAGGAGCCTGAGGGAGCTCCCACACCCAGAGCAACACATGTCCCTTCACCAAAAAACTGGTACAATGCATAGACGTCAGCAAATCCTCAGGAGTGGATAACATACGGTCCTGCATTCTGAGGGATGCACTAACAGCCAAACCTGAACTCTTGAGCAATCAAATCAACAAGAGCTTCCAGGTGCAGTCCTTCCCTGAGACATGGAAAGTTGGGACCATCATACCATTACCAAAAGCCGGCGACCAAAGCAACGTCAGTAACTGGCGACCAGTTACCCTTCTGAACCTGTGTTCCAAGCTGACGGAAAAGATTGCACATGAACAACTGCTACACTACTTACTAGAGCATGAGTTACTGGCCACTCAACAGTATGGGTTCATACCTGGGAAGAGCACCAGCGACGCCATCGATGCCCTGACCACTATCCTGTATGAGGCCAAAAACAACAGCACACTAGCAGCAGTGGCTTTCATCGATTTCCGGAAAGCCTTCGATACTGTGAACCACCCGCTGCTACTTGACAAATTGAACAGCCTAGGCGTAGACCAGAACTCCAGAAATTGGTTCCGAGACTACTTAGTTGGAAGACAAAACCGGACAATGGCTAACAACAACATCTCCAACCTGGAAGCAATCCCGTGCGGCGTGCCCCAGGGCTCTGTCCTGGGGCCGCTGCTGTTCTTATGCTACATCAACGACATCCAAAGCACAATCCAACACTCAAGATTCATAATGTACGCTGATGACCTGGCCCTAGTAGTGACTGCTAAGGACCCGGCCCGCATACAGCAACTGCTAAAAATCAAGATGAAACGACAAAGACCCCGCGGACACATCAACGAGAAGAGTCCACTAGCCAGAGGGCTCTGCCTGTGGAACCTGTGTGAATCAGACCTGCAGCGTACACCAACCACCAAAACTTTCTGCAGATTAATACCTGCGGCAATCCTGAACTCGAATATGCATTAACTAGTAGACAATAATAAGTGACACTATTAGGTCGCTTGTCTGCAATTATCATACATCAATCAATCCATTGACTCCCTGAAGTGATTAAGCATTAATTATTATCTAACCCTGGACACTTGAAGATAATGATAACCATGATCTCACTAATAATTGAACTTATTAGTTTATTTCATTACTTTATTGTCCAACCGGTACCTTATAGCGTACCTTGGCCTTGACGGAGGAAACAATATTCTTGTATGTCTTTGCCAAATTATAAATAATACCATACCATACCATTATCCGATCCCCCAGAGACTCACGATCTAATTATCTTTCTTGATAATCCATCAACCCCAAGTAACGTATTCGTTAATGGGTTAACTTACGATCCCATTAAAGGCACTGAAGCCGAATAATGACTTACAATTATGTAGGTCACACTTAACACGTCTTTCTATTTATTGGTGTACTTTTCGAACTGATGCTAAATATTTGGGGTTCCGGGTGGGGAAGTTTCAGGGAGAACAATTATTCCAGGGGGGGGGGGGGCGCCTTGAACCGCCCTTCTTCCATTTGTACCGGCAAACTAAGTGGCATTATGTATACCGAAAGACCCTGCCCCCCCACGTCCGGCAGGTAAATCACAGGCCAAACTAAACGTGTATTACATGCGCTTCCGCCTCTTCCTCTATACTCTATGTCAGTGCATATTTATTTTCAGTACCAACCCCTTCCACACGGTAAGCCAATATGTTGCACAAAATTGCATTGAGTTGCAAGAAATCCAGTGGTGAAGGGGTTAAGTGACCCTTGTGTTTAAACGTATTGTACCAGACAACTATTTAACATAATATTACGCCAAATTCATTCATAACATGTAATTTAGTACATGTATAATATCATACCAAATTGCATTTTTTGAAAAGCTGTTTTCTTTTGAAGCTTTTTGAAGTAGACTAGATAATAGAGAGAAATTAAATTTGGTGAAAATGTCTGAAATACTCAATTGGACGTTTTTAAGATACCTGACCCTACCACTGCTAACCAAAAACGACTCATGTGCGCAATCAGAAATAAAAACGACATTACACACAGTGAATACATAATAGAGTACTTTCATCATAACTAAATTGGCCACATTCTCATAAGTTTAATGTAAACACAACATACAATCAATTTAGTATATAAAAAGAAAGACTTTATTGTGTGATTTTGGTAAGCCAATATCCAAGTAGATACAAAGTAATAAATTACCTAGAGGAAGTTGTAAAATATCAACTGTGTTAGCCCCGTATCTAGGTTACTTTGCAATGTAAATATAACTATAGGTGTACACGAAAAGATAAGTATGTAGACCGAAAAGAGTCCACAGTGAATAGTCCACAATAAATCACAACTAAGTATAACCTAGAAAAGGTACCTCTTATTAATAAAAAGTCAATAATAAGGCTATAATGCATGAAATACTGGGGGATTTTTACAAATAACACTATCCCATCCTGTTCCTTCATTTGCATGATACATGAATATAAGACTAAAAACCTGCTGTACCAGCCAATGTATAATGCACTATAATGTTAGGAGATTTACCGTTCTTGCTAACTAATATAATTATAGATCAATCACCGATGAGCTTGGAATAAAGAAACGCATTTGCAAATCACATTTTCTGACGACGGCGGTATCATTTTCGATGGAGGGAAATCGGAAATGAGAACTACCAAGCATAATTTAGTTCCCATACACATATACTTTGCGTGTGACATAACTACAGATATAAGTGCAATACTATATGTGACACGATCTGCGAAAAGGGACCTTAGTGCAGGGTGCGCTAAGGACCCTATTCCTAGTGCAAGTCACATATGATTATAATGATATTCAGAAGAACAGCTACATTTTTAATGAGACTGTATCATTCTAACTTGGATTGGCATCAACTGATAATTTAGGCAAAACAGTTTTATTTTTGACTTTTGCTGTTTGGGAAAACTCGTTCGTTTTTTGACCGCCGAATAATTTAGATGCAAAATCCGGTTCAATTTATCAGAATTGAATGACCTCATTACAGTTGTTGTCATTGAAACATTTGGATACATAGCTATAGCTGTATCCAAATATAAGTGTGGAGGGTTATGTTATATCTGTTATTAATCCATCAAATGGCCTGGTCGATTTTATTCCATATTTATGGTTACATAGCTTATAAAAACAGTGATCTACAAAATAAACCAAACCATACTAAACTCAAACAGAACATCTTAAATATGTACATTTTGATTATCAATGCACAGTCCAAACAACCCCCTCTGCATGCATATCTACTGTAGTGTAGCATACACAATAGGAGGACTGCCTTGGTAAACTTCATCTGGGGAGACCAGGACAGTTGGTTGACTACCACCAACTACAATTCCATCAGTGCCTACCACTAATGCCTCAGATTGATACCCTGGTACCAAACTAGCTGACTGTTCTACAGGGATGCCTGCTGGGACCTGCTGCACCACAATATTAGTTAGACCATCATCTAGCACGATATTACCAACAGATACATCAGCCACAGCATTTGTAGGCTTTGCTTGCACTACCAGCCTCCTGGGATGCTTCACTACCTTCCCCTGTGGTGGTGAAATGGGTGTTTTCATCACAACCTGTGTGGTCTGGCACTTGTTGCATTGTCCATGAGTGGGTTGTTGTTGTGAGCATGGCTGGCCATGTGCCACATGGCCTTGGGTGTGTGAGTGGCAGGGTTTTGCTGCTATTGGCTGCACACACTGGCCGCAGGAGGACCCCAGATGTTGGGGAGGGACGCCCCCATAGATCAGGCACTCCAGGGTGGAGTTGAAGAAGGTCCTGCATGGGTCGATGTTGGAGCACTCCAGGGCCTGGCGGAACAGGGTGAATTCCCTACTCAATGTCTGAAAAATATGTATATACACTGTAAATAGTAATTGTAGGTACACAGTAAAACCTGCTGTTATTTTACAGCATCTACTGTTGCTTTACAGTAGATTCTACTGTTAATCTACAAAAGCTGTACACATATAGTAGATTCTACTGTATACCTACTAAAAGGCAGTGTATCTGATGATTTTTAAGACAGAGATGTATCCATTAATAGTATAAATACCAGTACTTATAATTTCACATTAGTAATAGAATCAGTGCTCAATATATCTGAACAGCATTCTTTGTACACACACATATTGAAGCATTTCACACTTCCCTGTTCTGAGATGTGAGCAATGAGCCATTGCTGTTATCAATCTTTCTCTAAAATTACTTGTCTGTTATTCTATACTCTACAAAGTTCACACGGTCTGATAACTCATATAACAATCATACCTGCTGAAGATAGGTGTGGATGTTTGGTACAAAGGACCACTGTTTTCCCCAATGGGGACGGGCACGGAATTTTGACATCCAACGAAGAGCAATTTGTGTGGCGAAGGTGTAAAAATGACGCGTCTTGGCAAGACTGACGAACTCAAGGTGTACAGCATGGCCTAGAGGAATAGGAGTGAAGGGCTCTGCTAATGTATGCATGGGAAACAATAATATTGTGTCGTGTTTTCATTATAGTTGATTTGATACATAGCAATACTATGATTTCTCGCGTGGTATATCTAAATAATGATGGCTATTGAAGTCTAATGTTCTCTAAAGATACCAAAATATTAAGTCATATTGCACAATATCACGCTTGGAAATCAAAGTAATGCATAATTCAAAGCGTTTCTGCACAATTCAAACATAAATTCAAAATGAGTAAGTCATGTTTTACAAACCTGAGCCTCCATTGAGACAGTGTCCGATGTTACCTGGTGCCAGGTAGAGGTCACTAGCACGAGTCACTCTCATCTCTACCAGTAGGGAGACGGGGAACCGGCCCTGCAGGCCATTAGTGAGCAACTGCTCTTTCAGATCCTGTTATATAATAAGTAAAGTAAATCCCAGCTGTTGTTAGTGCCATTCTATCTGAGTAATATCTGTACTAAAAAGATGATAGCCAATGTCCCCAAGACGACCAGGAACTGGTGCTCAGAACACGGTCGTTTTCTCTGTGTACCGTATAGGCTTGTACACGCATCACATACTTAGATTTAGATGTGACATTCTCCCTAATGCATAGATTGACTCTTAATTCCACGTGCGAGCCCAAGAATACACAACTTATTATTTACTGGCGTCTTGTATTTACTGATAGTCCATAAGATTAACTATTTATAGCCTGCCCAAAAATACCTTAACACCAACTTTCCTTTCAGTGAGATTGTAAATCGATAGAGTATCGTTATATTGATTGCCTTTATATAAGTACATTAATTTGATATTCGCAATCTAACTGCCAAGTTTCAAATGCATGTACATATATATGCCTCTCACTTTTCTAATGATAGAACATGTACGGATTAGAGAGGACATTTTGATGCCATGAACGATGCCCCCCCCCCTTTGGCATCATGTCTATTTTAGATGATGTCTGAGATACTCACATCTATGGCCATCATGATACAGAGGCAGTCTGGGTCCAGGTCCATGGTAAACTCCATCTCCCACACCTCATACGCATGCAGTCCCTTCAGGAAATGCACTGCATGTGCGTGCTGCTGCACAACACTTCCATTGAAAAGTTCCCGAAAGCCATTCCGTCCACTAGTAGAAATCATGGGTGCCACACTCGGTAAATTTTTAACCAACATGCGGCCCAGGGTGTACTCCCAGTTTTCTAAAGGGGACTTGATGACCTCTGTTTTCTTGCCTTTGAGTGTGGCCCCAGGTGGTGCGGCTGTGACTGTCCGCACCCAGACACTATCATCGCCCGGGTTCCATTCTCCTTGTAGCAGCCGCTTTCGGAACATTACCTTTATACAAATTAAAGAAGTGGGATATATAGAGATGTTCATTTGATTGATTTATAGATGTTAGCTATAGTTCACATTTTAGGAATAGTGTCATAACCAAATAATGCTATCAAATAATGCACACAAGGTAAACGTAGTTGTAGGAAAATCATTCGTGCAGTAATTCAATTCCAATGAGGTAACATTTTTGTCATACTGTCGTAAATATGCTCAAAACACATTGCAGATAATCAGGTATGTATGATTCCAGTATATGAATTAACAAAGTACAGAAATTCTAATATGCTATATAAGCAGGGAATCAACTGGTCCGTTATAGATTGACCAAGTACATAGACACAAAAAAACAAGATACATGATGATGGATGCTGACCTTAAGTGCCTGACTGTAGGAGAGGGAGCTCATAGGGAACCAGAAGAGTTCTAGAGAGTCGTTGCTGAAGATGAGTTGTTTGAGGTACTCTGTGTTATAAAAGACATCCCTCACTGGTAACCAGTTATCTGTGGCAATGTCTATTGTTCCAGGCTTAACACGGAATGTGACGTCATAAATGACACCAAAAAGACCCAGACTGGCCCGTGCAGCATTCATGACCTCAGGGTCTGACATAACGTCAAAGCATCTCAGGTTTCCACTTCCGTCAATGACACGCATGCGGACAACATGGTCACCGATGGCCTGGGCAATCTCCGTCCCTGTACCCTGTATGAAGTAAGCGATAAAAGTTTACAAATTAATTATAAGAACTAATTAGCTGTAGGCATATCTCTTTAGAACAGCATTGCCATCTTCACAATGATCTGAGCGATACTGATAGACAGCAATTCTTACTTATTGATGCATACACAAACGTTTTCTAATCCAGGAAGAGTATTTCGGCCTCAATTCTTATTTTTAAATTAAATTGCAATACATAACTACTCATGACAAATTTTACTCTGCGAACGGTGGATATGAAATTATCCAAATTAATAAAACATGGTGTTTAAACATGATTATAATTATAGAGAGAATACCCACATGGCTTGCAGTGCACATGATGCCGCCCACAGTGGCTGTGCTGAATATGACATTGGAAGGCAGCTCAACATTATTCTGCAGCTGGAACTGCAGCAGTTCTCCTGTTGAAACATTACACAGCGCTGTCAACTCGTAATGTCCAGGGTGAACCTGGAGAGAAAAGTCCATATTCATGTTTAAATGGCACAGCGTTTGTAATTACTATGTTTATAGTAGCGATCGGTTATGGAGGGCACAATACAATTAGACCATGAGCCCATTTGATCTTCTATAGTGGTTCGGTACCAATCAAAAGTATTAAACCAAACAACTTTTTTGGGGTTGATATCTGTTTATGAAACTCAAATCACTTTGCCAGACATGTGGATCACCCAGCTTAGCTTCAGAATCTTGTTAAATCTTTAGAAAAATGGAATATTATTCACAAAATGCCACCGCCACAACTGGCAGCACTGTAGTCCTATGTCTTAGCATAGGTCCTGGCAGATTATTTGTCCACTAGGTGGTAGCACCTCTCAGGGATAGGGCTTTACCAAATTCTTGGTCAGGCAATGAATGTGAACATACCAGGCCTTTTTACTAATAATGGTAATAGATTGAAAATTGTGATCACGGGAAGCTCTTAACAAAGTTATTCTATATCCATTTGCTTTCATCAGGCGAGTCCCTAATTCACAATGGGAAGATTTAAGAATCATCACATTTAGAGTTATTAGGTTGATTCAGGTAAAGTGGGACATCAGGTAAAGTGGGACAATTAACATGAAGGCCATTTTTAGGGGTCATTTTCTTTCCTGAGTGTAAAATTTTATTTTATTCTTAGAAATATATGTTTAACCCCTCTTAACTATACCTATCTCACCAAAGTTAAGAGGTAATCATACCTTCTAAATTTCAACATGATATGGGTGGAGAGCTTTTGCCGCTATAAATTCGGAAGTACATAAGAAATAGTACAATTATTTGTTAGTAATGGTACTAAGAATGATAACATGATATTTCAAAAAGTATGTATATATTAGGTACATATATTGTTTCTTTACATCTTGATATTTTTTTATTAGTCAGATATTGAAATGAAGTACACTGAGACCTTAAACGCAAGTGTCCCACTTTAGCTGAAGGTGTTAGGTAAAGTGGGACAGGCAGATTCAGGTTAAGTGGGACACTATATTAATCCCCTTTCTCAGAGTAGTATTACCTGATATGCCTATATTTTGATTTATGATATGAAGAAATATCATAGCAAATATCATTACAATACTTAATTGTGTAAATAACACCAAATTATTTAGTATAACAGCCAGAATAGGGCTTCATTAGTGCCCCATTTTGTGGTTTATCTCGTGACTTAACTCATGATCAAGATTTAGATGAGCGATCCATTGACCTCCATCAGTAAACCATTGAGTTCCATCATAATTCAGATAATCATCATGAGATTTCTTACCTTTAATGATTTCTAAATCATACATTATGATGTTGAATGGTAAAATCTGTAGCAAATTCATTTAGAATTGGTATTTGATATATACTGAGGCTAGAACCATAGAAAATCATTAACCGATACTACATTCTAACAATTTATAGAAATTATTGCCATTTATAGTTATTTACAGTGATTAATTTGCCCCTGAAATGTTCTTAAATTACTACCTCATTAACAAAACGTTTCATTTAAGATGCTTACAACTAAGAGTATGGGCTATATAATTGTGCATAACATTATTTAGCACTTTGTAAAAAATGATTTGAGGATAAAAATTCAGTTAAGTACAAATATGTTTTCATGTGACATGATGCAGTGCAGCTAGCCCACAGTTAGGCCCACATGCACAGTATGTTGGCAGTTTTACATTTATACTCTGTGTACTTGATTCATCCTGTAGGTGACCCTACATATATTTCCTTAATGTTTTTTATGCAGTGCATAAAAGTACATATCTCACCTTCAAAAATTGACATTTACCATTTTTGTCACATGGATTATAAAGCATGGGGGTCGATTCTTATCAATTGTCCCACTTCATATGAAGCAAGTGTCCCACTTTACCAAAAATACAAGTAAAGTGGGACGCTTCAATTTTGAAATGGCATCTCTAAGAAATGGGCTATTTAGGCCACATTGGTTGAGGTATTTTTATTATATTTTGGTTTAAAGGAATAAATACTGAACCTATTTGATGTGTTTGACATTTTCTACCAATCGTACCAAATGTGTAAATGGTACATAAAGTCAGAGTATGGTTTAGGTGTCCCACTTTACCTGAATCAACCCTATTTGGCATTCATATATAGGAAAACTATCATGAGAGGATATTAATATGAGAGACATGGACTTAGGTTCATTCATCTTGAATTTTTTATTCTAATTTTATAAGGGATTAGGTGAACAGTAAATCATTACCTCCACAGATATCAGCATATATTTGCCATCACAGAAATAGTCATCAATCATATGATAAGAACACTATAGCAGTGCTGAAAGGTGTTATTTTCTTTACATGACATACCGTAAATTCTCGCGTAGAAGCCGCGGCTTGTACGCGAGTCAGAGTCAGCTTTCTTTTGATACCAAACATGCCTATATAGGGTGCGGCTTATACGAGAGTTTTTATTAGTATACTACAGTACCAAAATCGCAATATTCAGACCCCCTCTGCGGCTTATATAATTTGTCAAAGTTAGGGGTGCGGCTTATACGCGAGTTAGGCTTATACGCGAGAATTTACGGTACTAGGTAACTATTTTAATGTAACCATAGATAGTTTAGACTGCATATTATGTGTGTTTTTCAATTTGCATCAAATATTGCATTAAAAAAGGATTTTCCAATAATTATTCTAAATATGCAAATGAATAAATTAAAGTATAAAGATTTAAGATGATAAGCTATGCAAGAGCTTTGATTCGGTTCTATTTTCAGCTTCTTATCTCAAATATTAGACTTATAAACTGCCTGTGGGAGAATATGAAAAAAGCGTGATGTCACCATACGTCTCATAGGATTCTGAAGCTAAGATGGGCAACCCAGATGTCTGGCAAAGTGATTTGGGTACCTTAGACATGTACAAATCCAAAATAAATTGTCTGGTTTACTACACTTCATTGGTACCCAAAAAGTCCTCGGCTCAAGGTCTAAATATTTGTAGGACCAACACACAATCAAGTTATGAAGAACATTAGCACTGTTGGAAGAGAATTCATTTTTTAAATGCTGCTCTTTGTCATATATGAAGAGTTTGGTTCCAAAACGCAATAAGCGCCAAAATACAAAATCGGGAGAAAACAAGTCAGGGGTATTGTGTAGGGTAAATTGTGGAAAAAAAATTGTGGGAAAAAAAGTGAAAAAATTATATTCATTTAGAAGATAGGGCCTGTCGAAAATTCAGTTTTTTTGCAAAACGCAACAAATCCAAAAGCAGTTTTTTTGCAAAACGCAATAAATCCACCTCATCAAACATGTTTTTTGTATGAATGACTGTATAAGTCTATAAGACTCATGCCCTTCCAGTCATTGACTATTGTGATGTTTTATATGATAAAGGTAGTGTTGACTTACTCGAAGAACTACAAAGGGTTCAAAATAAATGTTTAAAGACATGTTTTCACGACCATATTCTAACCCCTACTGAGTTAGTACACGCCAAAGCGAAGTTACCTTCATTAATACACAGACGTGAATTTCATATTAAAATGTATGCCTTTAAGAGGTCAAATATGGAAAAATATCTCTATGTAAAACCTAGGGTTACTAGGTTATCAAATGCTCCCATATTGAAATATTCAATCATAAAATGTGCATCATATGAACGTTCTGTATTGGTAAAATGTGGCCAGAGTTGGAATGCCCTTGATGTTCCCACTAGAAGTATTAAGTGTGTTAAAGTCTTTAAGAAAAAAATGAAAGATGTACTTGAAACCACCATACCTAAACTACCCGGTACTTAAGTTCTTCTATGTCTTGTTAACTGATACAGAATGCATTAATCTATTTTGTAGGGGGGTAAATTCATGATGTAAGACTTATTACAGCAGATAGGATGTGAAATCATTTTCCTAATAAGACCCGTTAATTTTATACTGTTATGCAGACTTTATCTAATGATTGCACCATCTAAACAGGTTTTACCTGACGGTGTATATCATAAACTTGTTGACTGAATACTGTAACTACGTGCTATTACATTTAGAGTAATATTTATTACAACCGAGTTATGTGCAAGGAATGGAGAAGCGAACACATGTATGTCATACATTGTACTTTAATTCAATCTGGTCAATAAAGTTTAAATTTGTTCAAAAAAAATTCTTTTATGTGTACGGTCTAAATAAGGCTTTATCAAATACAATCTTGGTCTACATTGTTAATAGCATTATTTGAAAATAAAGATAACAATTTATTTAGAAGGCATTTGAAATATGGACACACATACTACGTTTCATGATTTTTGTGGATTTATTGCGTTTTGCAAAAAAACTGCTTTTGGATTTATTGTGTTTTGCAAAAAAACTAAATTGAACAAATTAAATCCTTTTTCTAAATTAGAGAAAAATGATGCAAGGGTTTTTAAAAGCTACTTGTTGGTGTTTCATGTATGTCTCACTATACCAAGAAAATTAAATATCAAAATAAAAATGGCTATTACTGATTTTATGGACATATGCAGAAAAACAGATTTTGGATTTATTGCGTTTTGCAAAAAAACTGAAAATTGAAATTAAATCATCCTTTTTCTACCAGAAAAAAAATCCAAGGATTTCAAAAATCGATTTCTAGGTATTTTATTTGTGGCATTTTAATCATTAGTCATTAAAGAAAAATGCTTTCTATTCACCAATTCGTAAAATTCAAAAATACGCTATTATCTCAAAACTCATGAAATGGATTTGTTGCGTTTTGCAACGAAACTCTTCATATTCTAACTGAAATATCAGGGTAAATCCCACACCTCCCATTTACAGAAAACTCCATGCTCTTCAGCTTTTGACTTGACAAATGTGAGTAATGTGCTTACTCTTAGGTCATTTACACCCATCAGGAGGACAGTCCAAATGTTCATCTATCCCAGACGTACATATAACCCCTATAGACCGATGCAACATAATAGGGTGACCTTTCAGAAAAGTTGTTGATAAAGTTTTTGAACATTTCTGAAGCGTGACCAGCAGATACATGAATATAATCTCAAAATCCTGCATTCAACAGATATACATTTGGAAAGAGAATTGTGAATTATTTCCTTATATAAGATGTTAATAGACATAGCCGTTTATTGTATATAAAAAAAGAGTATTTTCTGCATGGGTCTGTAGCTATAGTCGACACAGACCAATTCATACAACATATCATAAGCATATATCCCATGTTATTGCCAACAAATATGATGAAGGAAAAGAGCTAGAAGCAATGTACATAAGCGTGCTTTCCACTGCCTGACCTGCGTCTGATCTTACACCACAGACCTGCCAACTTCCACATGTATGTTACTGACTCTCCAATCATCTTATCAGAGGGAGGGAAATGGTCTATGGCTTGTTGGAGAGCCTGGACACCAACCAAACCTCAGCCAGGAGATGGTGGCTCGCTGGTTCCTGGATAATATGCTTCGGTACCTGCCAAATATCTCATTGTAATAATTCACTGAACCAGCCTAACTGTCCTTCATGTAGTGCACTGTAAAAACAGCTTCATCTTGCCTTTAGATTCAAATAGGGGACCTATCTAAGTAAGAGATCAGTCACATTTTGTTTTGCCGCAGTCAATTATCAGATTGTCATTCTGACCAATATCCTTATGCCTTACCTGGGATAGCCACTACAGACTAAGCCATGGCGCACAAAGATGATTGGTGTATTAGTGGCAACTTATGGTACCAATAGCATGTCATGACCATCTAACAGTCATGCATTGTATACCTACCTAGTTTACCATGGGAACTATGTACATGAACCATGAACCAGTTAACTACTGGGGCAACCTTATTGTCACTAGACCGGCTCCACACCCCTCTGTAAGTATAGGGTCCTATATATAGTTAACTCTATCCTAATCCTGCACATGGGTTAGATATTGTATACAAGTACAAGACATTAGTGCACTCTCATTTTCAGATTTTGTTGTGGCGTGAAATAGGGCCTACATGATGGTTATAATGATAACAATTATAACAACAGTCATAGGTATATGGTGTAATCAGTGGTTGTGTAACAGCTTAATGATGTTTATATTCTTTTTTTTGAATATTAGATATGTCTAAGATAAATGGCTTCTGAGACAGCAGAGAATGTTTCAAGTCATAACATGATTAGGAATTTCTAAACGTCTAGATCTAGACAGAGATGTATCTAATTACATAGGCCTGACGTAAATTGGTGTAGCTTTTAGGTCGGAACTAGCTAATTCTGCAAGGGTTAAATTATGGACGTTTATTATCTCTGAATATTTATAATAGTCTCCATAATTAGTATCTCTTTAATTATTACATACATACTTGTATGAGTTCCATCCGGGGCCCGTCGTGGCGGGTCAGGTGACTGGTGTAGAGCGCCACCTGGCCCTCATCCGGGTACAGCGGGGACCAGGAGAAGGCGCCCCCTACAGGCCGTATCCGTAACCCGCTCAGGGACGCCGCACGCACCACCCTCTGCACCTCATCCAGCGTCTGCGGCTGCAAATACATGTGCATGTTTAACAAAATTATTAGTGACATACACTGGGAAAAGGGACCTTAGTGCACCATGCACTAAGGGCCTTTTTCGCAGATCATGCCACAGTCTTAGTAAATAAAACTGTATAAGGCGGCTTAGTCTCGTCACATGATCACTAACTTGCAGTACGGGCTCCCTATCTAATCGCACGCAGGCTTGAAGGATGGGCGATATTTTTGTCTTCATATATTTGCACTAATTAATATAAAAAGTTGGGCTTTAGAAATTTAGATTTGGGACATCTGTATAGGCCAACTAAGATGTGGGTATTTTCAGTTAGAAACGACAAAAAAAAAGATGACAAACGTAGGTGCCCTGTTCATCCACTGTACATAATATGGACATTTAGGCCACATGGATTATCCCATGCATGTAGTCTTTTATATCCTCTATGATGTACGGCTAATTCTGACGAAATGTAACAAACTGGACTGGCAGGGGCCAGAAATACTGATTTTAGATGAGATACAAAACATTTGCCATGGTATAATATAGTTATTGGGCTACTGTGTGTATTGGGCTAAATGTATAGGAAAATATATGTTTTCATGGCCAAAATTCACAATTTTGTAGTTTAGAATTCATTGATTGTTAGAAGTGGAGAAAATGTAAGTCTACCTTACTGCATTACTGGCTGTATTAGCTTTAATTTGATACAAATGTACCAAATATGCCAATATGTGTCCATTTTTATCATGTTTTTCATAAAAATATGTTTTTCATACCAGCACAAAAGATAGCATGGGTACCGCCAATTTTTTTTTGCCCAACGGAGTTTATAGTCTTTAAGGAACTATCTGTATTTGTAGGAGGCCTGAATCTGTATTCAATTTGGGCCTGTTATCTTTAAGGCCCTCCCTTAACAGTAACAGCAGTTCATGCCTGTAATTATTCTATACATCTATTAGTCAGTGCATTCGTATAGGGTGTGAGAAGTGGTGGAAACTCTGTATTCCTCCTGAACAGAACCCCACGCCCTATCAACCTGCTAGCATTGTGGTGAGGTCACCTGGATGTTATAATTATGTGTAACTGTAAGTAGACTGAAACCCTACCACAGAATGAGGTGAACCATAATTGGGGCTGTCCATAAATGACGTCATGCTGCAGGAGGGGGGAGGGGGAGTACCAGGGACCATGACAAAAAATGACAAGGGGGGGAGGGGGGGTCAAGTGGTACATGACGTCATGTTTGAAAAAAAAGTGGAAAGCTCTTCCTCACCTACCCTGGGCGCGGCAAACAGTGGACGGCTCTATTCCTCACCCTCCTGATACACTACAGAATTGCCCCCACACAATTTACAAATGATTCTGCTGCCACTGACGGGATGGGGAATGCAATACAGGAGGAGTGGGGTTATTAGGAAGGGGGGGGGGGACAGGAGGAGATTTCTGAAGCCTATGGCAAAACAAAATGGTCAGGGTATGGCATTATATTCTCCTGACACGCCTTACCTTCTCAGTATAATATTTGGTGTTGACTGGAGAAAATTTGTGGGTGCCCCTGCCACCTCCACCTCCACCTCCAGGTCAGGGTGTTAGTCTATAAAGTCTTGCTCGAAAAGCACTCAATGCACCAGTTTACTTATGACTCAGTCATAGAACGAGGGAATGGGATGCAGAAGAAAGAGTTAAGGGCTGGGGCACAAAAATGGCATAATTATTTAAGGACGCCTTTAGGCCTAAGGGTGGGGGAAAGATCTTCAATGCATCAAAACCACCACCCCTCTTCTGAAAATTGTTCAAAGGTGTACACTGCTACAAGTACAGAATTGTGGAAAAGATCTGTTGCCCTATTTAGGGCCATCTCTCTTCATAATGCCTTTTGATGAGGCAAATAATTGTTTTGTAGTTAAAAATTTCAACGTGCCTTCCCTGAGGCTGTGATGTCCCCCACTCACCCCACCCCCCTCCAGCCACAGGGAATAAATGGACTCAAGTCCATTCCCTCAAGCATTACATGAAGGCCTACACATATTGATTAATGTACACCCTAGGGGGAGCTGTGAGCCTTTGCTAATGTAATTTTTTTTACGCTTATGGGGGGGGGGGTCCTCTCTGTATGACGTCATATTTTGAGGGGGGGTCAAGGGTTGCATGACGAAACATGACAAGGGGGGAGGGGGGGGGTCAAAAATGGTCCAAAAAAGCATGACGTCATTTATGGACGGCCCCAATAGTACCCACATTCATACTGCATTACAACCCATGGATTTCAAGAGTTTTCCTATAGTGTAAATCGCCAAATAAATCGATTAAGGACACTCAATGTATTCTTAAACAGTGGAAGGTGCGAAAAGGGTACCCTAACCCATACCGACCTGAGCAAGTCTAGGTACTACTTTGAAAAATGCAGTAAAAAAAAACGATGTCAACATGTGAAATGAATAGCTACATACATACTTCGAACATGTTTCATGTGTACAACTTTTGTGCTCTTGGTTTTCTCGAGTGGTATTTTTTTTTCTTGTTTTGCCTCGCAATGAGTCTAGGGTACCAATATAACACTGTTTTTCTTTGTAGCAATTCAGCGTGTTGTACGTGTACACCGAGGGGGGGGGGGGGCAACTCAGTCCCAAACATGCTGGAAGGTGTGGTCACGAAATGGAGCGAAATGGGTCATTTTTAAACCTCCAGGGAGTGGGACTATGAACTCCGTTATGGATATATTTGTGCATGTGACGTTTAGGGTAGTGATACTGAATGTCAAAACCTGCATACTTACTGCTCCATGAAAACCCCCCAAAAAATTACATTCTAGATGAAATGTATTGTAAAAAACCTAATGGTTGAGGCTCATGACCACACATCCCGGTAAAATCAATTCAAATCGCTCCCTGGAGGTTTACACCCTATGTTTGCATAGGGATTTCTACATAAACAAGTTGGCCTAGACTCACATAATACTGAATTCTAAATGTTATTGTTGTGATAGTATACGACCGGAGGATTTGGCAAGACCCCATGCTGGGAGGTCTTTGATAGGTGCCAACACATTAACATGAGATACATGTACCACCTAATTATACTAGTCTATTTAACAGTCCCTTCACAATGCTAATTAGGCCATATTGGTATACCACTTCTGAAGAGTGATCCCCTGTTGAAAAAGATACACCCCCTACGGTATAATCAATAGATTTCCTATTTCTCTATGTCTGAAGAAGATCAAATAATTTGATCGAAAGGCTGCACAATTATGAGCAAACAATCCACCATCGTATATGATACCCCAATCCATTAGTTAAAAAATAATGTAATGTGTGTTCTTTTTGTCTGTTTCTTAATACGATTTTCTTACTTCCACATTTATAATATATATTTTAAAAAGCCATAATGAGACTGCCTTACCCTGACTGCTAAGACATAGTTAGTGTGCTGGGTTCTCATCTTGTTGGTAAAGCTCTCGGCTGTTACCACGGGCGTCTCCCCCACAGCCCTCTGTAGCTGCTGCCGGGCATCCTCACAGCACGGGCTACCCATCATGGAGTTTGTAGAAAAATGTCGTCTGCTTAATCCTAAGTTTGCAGAATACTCCAGAAGATTAGTAAAAGTCGTCTGCTTTAAAGAAAAGTCGTCTGCGTAATCCTAAGTTTGTAGAATACTCCAGAAGATTAGTAAAGGTCGTCTGCTTTTCTTGTTGCGACTAAGAAGTCATGGAAAATGGAAGGAAGTCGCATCTGTATACAAAGGGCGTGTCTATTGTAGGCCTAAATGTGATTTTGAATGTCTCTAAGGTTGTAATTTGCTGCTTAGAAATGGGTTTCTTTCACAAAGTTATAGTCATGTCGTTTTGTCCTCTCAGCTGGTTATAGCGTTATATGGGTGTACCTCCTATGAGACCCATTATATCTCAATGGTGTGGGTCTACCTGATGCCTCGGGTCTTGTGCAGGGTCCGTGACTGGTGGTACCAAAGTGGAAGAAGCCCATGCATGGACATCACTAGAACCGCCCTTGCCGTTCCACTCTGACTGTTTCTGTGTTTCTGTACTAGTATACCTAATACTGAACCCACCCCAGCTCGTGGATACTGGTGTGTGGGGGATAAAAGAAGGCAGTGGTGGTTGTGGGGGTGCCAATAAGTTATGGAGAATTACCGAAAGAAACTCGGACAAACAGACAAAGAAGCACCTTTGCAGGTGTATTACACACAGAGAAGAATACACAATGTAGCCCCTTCTATTTGACATAGAACTCTGTGTACAATGTAGTACATGACTGTATAACATTTCCCTTACCTAGTAAAATAATGCCATAATATCATAACGACCTCATACTCATAGATACGTACCATGACATTGTGATTTGATGAAAGACGTAACTTGTTGTTATTACTTGTAGTATATTTCAAGTTATACTCAATAAAAGCTAGTTAAAACTCAAACTCAATGTACAGTTAATGTTATACAGTATGCAAGCATCTTCTATACGATAACCCTATTGCCAGATAAAGTATGTTTATGTATACTTCTATTGAATATATTCATAGCTCCTCCAATGCAGGGTGGGGGTGGAAGTAAATTCGGTTTATTTAACGGGCCTTTGAATTCCTAATTATCCCTGCAATACAGTAGGGGAGAGGGGGGCACGTTGAACCACTGGGCATGTTGGGCTGAGCTCCCTATTCCGCATTAGCTAGATGATCACTGCACAGCGCCATCTTGTCTGGTGCCAGTGCCGTTTCCTCTGCTAACTATAGAAGCCTGCTGATTAGCTGAAGCTAGTTTCTGTCATGACGAAATTTGGTGTTTTAGGGGTCGTAAATCTTTCAAATATAGGCCTCTATTGTGTCTGCTTAGGTCATCTGTTCAGATTGGGGGAGTGGTAAGAACTCTGACCTACCAATCCATGCATCATGGGTTCAGAGCCATGTCAATGTTCACACATACCTTTAAAATGTATTTTGGTAGGTCAAAATTGTGATAGTTTACAACTTGGTTGTAAAGATCCTTAACACCAGATAGATATTTATAGTGTAATCTAAAATGGTTTTGTATTGTTGCATTGGGTTTTCGTTGTAAATAATATAACTTTTTCTTACCAACTATAAAAAAGGATAATTTGCCTTGGCATGGATTTGAACTTATTACCCCTGATATTGATTGGCCAGTGTCCTAACCACTCCCCCAATCCTAACAGGTGACATGAGAAATATTCAAATACAACTGATTCAAAACCATTTTAGATTACACTATACATATTTATCTTATGTAAAGGATCTTTACAACCAAATTGTATACTCTCACAATTTTTGACCTACCAAAAATACATGTTAAAATTATGTGTGAACAAAAAGGCCTAGACCTGGATTTGAACCCATGACCCATTGATTGGTAGGCCACAGTCCTTACCACTCCCCCAATCCGAACAGATGACCTAAGGACCCCCAACAGAGTGCTATAACTGAAAGGTTTATATCCCCTTTTTGGACATGTCAGGAACCAGCTTCAGCTAAATGTCTCACAAGGTAGAATCACTGCATCCTGCTAGTGCCCTATAGCTAGAGGTAATTCCTTTTAGAATTTCCACCAGCTTGCCTATCACATTTAATACCCCCTGGTGTAGACAATTCAGAGCAGCAACATTATATTTATCTTGGGATTCTGAGGACATTCTCTGACAACACTGAAGGATTTATGCCTCTGAAAGTAGTATTTTGCAATTGCAATTTTGTTCCTGGGTCATTGCAAAGCGCTACACTGGTCTAAGAGATCTGGATGGAGGTCAAAGTATACACCCCGATGCATCTATAGAACTGCATTTTTGCTTCCTGAGTATGTTATGTTATTTGAGCTTCACCTTTATCCAATATGGCAGACAAGGGGTACATTGAGCCACAATAAATGGGGAATCTTGAACCATGGTAATTGTGACTGTCGCCTGAGTGCTCTAGTTTGCCATCAACTTCAGGACATACGTAGTTGCCTGTGATATTATTTTAGGCCACTCCAAATAATATCCTTGTTTCTCATCACTAAGCCATGACAAATATGACGAGGGCCCCTTTTTTTCTTCCCTTTTTGTTGTTGAATACCAAATAAGTAGTGGGATCTAGGCTCTCATTAAACTTTACATTCACATTTCAATGATTAAGGAATTGATAATCTACAAATGTTTTGAATAGTGTTATTTCCTCTAGCAGCCCCTTGTATTTGCACCATTGTAAGCTTCAATTTGATATCAAATACGCCCATATTTGTCTATTATAATCAACCTTTCTTTTAAAATTTGCAAATTATAAAAAGAAAACCTCCAAACAAGATTTTGATGACGCGCACGGTAATGAGAAACAAGGATATCATTTGGAGTGGCCTTACACATTGAACCTGAGATAATTGAGTAGGCATAGCTGCTTCTAACTGACATTTTGTCAAAGTCAATATCCTTATAAGGTGTTCCACAGGAGAAGAGGAAGCTTTGTTTTCAATCACAGTACCGAACAAGGCTTTGTGGTGTTAAGGCAATTAAATCACTGACCAAATGATATACAATATCAGTGATATATCAAAGACAAATCATATGGATTGAGTGATAAACAAATCATACATATATGATAAAACACATAGATTGGATGATGTTGTGATGTTAAATTGTATTTGCATTATTCTCACAGTATCTTTATTCTCAGATCTTGTGTTTTTCATAAGCAGAGCTTCCCATTGCATTAGGCCTAAATAATAATGCAATTGAACATTAATATAACTTTACAAAACAGCGGTAAGCATTATAAGATGATTTACAATTTGACCCAAAAGGGGGTCTACAAGGCTCCAACCCCTTCACAGCTCTCGAATCTATATTCGAGTGACTTCATTGCACTAAGTAAGTATCTTTCATATTCAATCTTATGCAAAAGTAGGAACAACAAGTCATTAAATACATTTTACTATCTTCCATTTGTAAATGCGCTTTGATGATTGTTTGGGAGTGTTCAGCATAATTTATATGGTTCAATATGCCTCAAGGGGTGGGTTGACCTACCTGTGCATGGGGCACATGGAACGACCTATTGAAATTCGTAAAAAATATGATAAATAACGACCATACCTGTTCTACCAGACCTTCTAATATATCACAACGATACGAGGTAATTGCCTCATATTAGAGTACATGTGGTGTATATAACTATATAAAGGAAAAAAAAATGCATAAGTAGCTCACGGTCCCCTGGGTGCCCGCTTCTCCCCTTTAATCTATGCAAGAAGCAAACACTCACACAGAGAAAATTAACAGCTTCAAAAGGGAGTCCAGATTTCCTCCAGAATGACTCCTCCCCTTAGTGGAGAGCCTAGGCTGCTGAGGGGAGCCTAGGTGACTCCCTGGCTTACCTAGGGAATCACCTAGGGGAGTCACATAGCTGTCTAACTCACCCAAGGGAGTCAATGAGGGCCATGGCTCTCCTAGAGAGAGGAGTCATGTATGCTGAAGGTAACAGTCTGGACCCCTTTTGCGCTGTTTCTCTTCTCTATACATCTAATCATACAACCTTAAGTAGCCTTAGTTGATTCATGTCTTTCCTTTAGATCGGTCCTTGTGAGAATGGCAAAAAGTCGTGTAATTGAGCCCCAGATTTAAGCACACTTGTCACTGTTACCTTGGGCACAGTTCTAGGTTTGGTTTGTAGGAAGGAAGGCTGTGGGGAGATGGGGGCTGCGAGGACACATTGTGGTTGAATTATGAACTAAATTGCACAAGTTTCTTCAGCTCAGCCAAGTTAGTGACCCCTATCGGTACTGCTGTGTACCAGCCGCTACACTAAAGCAAACAGGACCCGGCCACACAGTCAGGATAGAGCTCAGCATGCCTTAACCCAGCTAACAAAAGAAACGTTATTTTACGTCAAAATAACGTTTTAAAACTTGATATAACGTTATGCCATAGTAAGGAGCCTCAGAGAAACGGTATAAACGTTATCTTACGTTATAAAATGTGGTATAACGTTTTTTGTTTACTTGGTTAGGATAGATAGATAGATAGATAGAGGAATAGATAGAGGAATAGATAGATAGATAGATAGATAGATAGATAGATATAATTATGGATGAATGGATAGATAGATAGGTAGATAGATAGATAGATAGATAGATAGATAGATAGATAGATAGATAGATAGATAGATAGAAAGGTATTTAGACAGATAGAGTTTTAAAAACGACACAGCCAAGGGCTGATCAGCAGGATCATTGGGCCCATAAGGACCGAACCTGGCACAACAGGGTCCATGGATAACACGTAGACAAAATAAAATGAGGGACAACACAAGCAAATACACAAAGGCAACCACACAAGGAACAAATAGGGGAAAGGTAAGAACAACAAATATAAAGTCACAATAGAATGAAGGCACCCGCACCTGGTGGTCAGCTAATGGATGCATAATATTGAATGTGGCGATTAAAGCCCCAAACATGAGAACACTGTTCCAACTATACACAACTACATGATATACTATGCAAAGGTGAGAACCAAGGTCGGATCCTATAAGATCCATTATTACTACAACCTTCATGATGCTGTCCTTAGCTGTACAGCTATTATACACTGTATAAGTTATTAATGGATCTTGAAGGATACAATTTTGGTTCTAACCTTCTGCATAGTATCAGAGATATCGAATGAATAATATACAGTTGAAGCGGCTGCCCAGTGGCGCCGTCTTGTGAAAACCACGAGAGTTATCGCTCACCACTGTGCAAGTATATGTATGGGACATGTTCTTTTAGACATGTGCATTTTAATCTTATCTACATACTATACATTTCTTTGAAGGTATTGTGAATATCGATTTCATGTAACAATGTAATATGCTTGTCATGGTGTAAAAGACCACAGATCAGAGATCATTTCTAAAGTATGTCTGTCTGTCGATATCTATGTGCCTCTAGATGGGTACTCAGAACTCTGAATGTGTCACTGCGTCACTTTTTATGTGTTATAGGAACGTATAGAAAAATCTCTACGGGTGAATTCCCCCCCCCCCCATGATATTTCTGTGTCCGTCGATTTATAAAACCCCCGCGTTGCCGTGTCGCCCATGTCATGTTTTGCCCATATATATGGGGCACATCTATGATTAAAGACTATCTGTATGTCTGTCTCTCTCACTCTATCTCCCTGTTTCTCTATATATGTGTGTGAATTAGGTGTGTGCTCAGGCTGGACTATTGGAAGTTACCAGGTACTAGGTTATCACAGCTTGGTATAGAGTATTATAATATATGCCCATCAGTGAGTGTACACCCCTTAATCAACATCCATTGGTTAATATAGGTAATGCCATATTAATGATGACAGACACACCTATACTTGGAATGGTTCGGTGACTAAAGGTCAGGTCAGAGGTCACTTTGCGGTGTGACACCTACGGCCGTTAGGGGTCACCACCCAGCTCATCAGTATGCACGCCCATCTCTCAACCAGCAGGACATAATAATGTACTCACATCAATGATGATCAAAGTGAGCAAGCACTTACATACACAATGACATATGAACCAATGAGTGGACGCATTCATGTACCCTGTACTCATATTAAGTGGGTTTGGTCGATGATCTTAAAAATAAGCCAGGATGTTCGGTCAGGCCATACTTCAGTTGCAAATTCTTAGTTACTATAGTAATATCATTTTGCATAAGTTAGCTCATTATTTGGTCTAATTGTCAGACGTTACTGAAAGTGCTACACTGAAAACCTGAGGGTCGTCATTTTGACAATACCTAAATTGACAACTTTGGATAGTCAAGGTGACGACCTTGGGTCATCATTTTGACGACCTAAGGTAGTCACATCTGATCCATTCAAGACAAAGTTGTCATAATGATGACCTTAGGTAGTCACATTAATTGGGTAGTCAGAATGACTACCTCAAGGTTGTTGATTTAGGTATTGTCAACTTGAAGACATAAAGTCATCAGTATTGACAACTCTCAAGTCCTAGGTTGTTCCAATGACTACTCCATGCTACCCCATGCCATTGTACACAGGATGTTTAGTGGCACAGAACTGCCACCCTGTGTTAACATCTGTGTTAACACTGGGTGGCAGTGCATAACTATATAAATCACAAGCTAAAAACTGGTGACAGGGAGCAGAGTGGTCTCTATACCTTTGGGGCCATCATTCTCATCCATTGGCAACTTATTTATAACAAGTAATGCTACTTAGTTCAATCAAGAGTACACCAAATATGTGAAAGAGATGCCTCTCATTAAGAGGTGAACTAATTAGAGACTATATTCATATGCCATTTCACAGAGCACATGCCATTATTCATTATGACAACCTAGGTCGTCATAATGACAAGGCTCCGTCCTCTGGGTTTTCAGTGTACTGTACACTACATATTCATGAGATATAATACCATGGTTGAGCTCAATCGGACCCCTTCTCTGATCCCTTACTGCTAATGAAATTGTCCCTCATCCCAAAACAAGTAGAATTAAATTTTAGAGTTTGGAGTCGTAAACTAAAATGTATAATAAATGTGAGCATGTACCTGAAGGCGCAATGACTTGTACCAACCAATGAGTGGACAGATGCAGTGCATCTAACATATTAACTATAGTAATAAAAGGCCAAAGTGACCATGATCCTAAATACACGGAGTATAAACACTGGCTGGATGTAAAGAGATTGTAAGCCACCACGGCAGACATAGACAGTGTATACCCCACGTATATTCTTCTGTACAGCATTAATATACTCATTATGTGCATATGGAATGAACGGAAGAGTCTCTATCTACTTTATCATGAAGGGTAGCAAAAAGGCTCACACTAAAATGCTATCACAGCTCGCCTATTTGCACACAGTTCCACCTCTCACAAATCGGAATAGGTCAAAACATGACCCCGAACTATCCCACTAGAAAAGGTTATTCACAATTAACTATCTTCTCACTTGAAGGGGATAACGTCACCAATTACACACATACCGCCGCACTTGTGGGTTTCTATCAGAAAGGCGTACTTCTGACACTGACCGTCTTCATCGATTTATGTAAGGTGTTTCACAGCGTTTATCACCTCACCCCCTCAGTCCATTCAGAAAAGTTACCAGCTAAACCCACATGTGACTATAGGTAATGGCGTGTACTATACAGCACATAAAACCCTAGCTATTGAATGGGGAAAGATCCACCAGGTACATTGTTATGTTCGGGGTGCCACAGGGGTTCATTTTGGGTCCCTTGCTGCTACTTATATTGATACCTGTTGAACTCGAAAATTTTATTGGATGTCGTTAACCACTCCAACCAAGATACAGATGAAGGCCCTCGTCTGCTGCAAGATGGTCTTCATAGAGTACGTGCATAAGAAACATCAGTGCTTGAGAAACTTTATGATCACAACTGCTTAGAAAATCATGGTAATCTGTTTTTTTTTGGCTCAGGCTTGGACATTGACTTTAAACTAATAGCGACTGCCCTTGTAACACTGGCAGTGTTAATCAGTCAGACCTGACTAAGTTGCGAAAAGTACGAAATCAAAGTATCTGTACCTGTTTACGAGAGGTAATCCAAGTTACACCACAGTTGGCTGAGAGAACAAAATAAATGGCTGGACTGTATTTTACATACATGGCTGTATGTTGATACGGTCCACTGAGCACACTCTCCTACTTTGGGTGTAAGTCAGATATGATACTAGTATGTGTCACTACCCAGCAAATTAGTTTGACTTAGTTTCTGGAACGTGCACTTTGTGTGACTGTTGTCCTATGGAACTAATTGGCACAATATGACACCATACCCCATAGGGCAAGAAGTGGCACATACTCACACATATTCACACAAATTCACACATATTCACACAGCATCATGTACCATGGCACAAAAATGTTTCCAACCATATTGTTTCACTTTTTTGATTTTTTTTTGAAAAAGAAAGGAAAGTCTGTTTAGTTTGTAATACTCATTATATTTAGAAGTTGGCATAGGGCACCATGGCAGAAATCTGTTAGTGCACTCCCTGCTGTATATGGGCATACTATCTCATTCAACAACATTCCTACCATGGTAGTGTAGGCCTGATGAAGTTGTGTACAATTCATGCCAATTATCAGCTGTATACACATGTAACAAAAAGTCAGACCTTTATCCAAACAAGATTACCAGAGGAAAGGTGTCTGTGGTCTGTCCCTCTTAATGCCGCTTTAATCAAATCATATGGTGTGTTTTTCAATAACTAATGGAACTTGATAGAATAAGAGGTGTATAGCTAGGTCTAAGTTGCATTGACAACATGGTATTATGGTTATAAACAATGAAAATGATTCCATTTCACCCATGAGAATAACAAGGAACAACAAAGATGACACCTGGTGTCAAAACCATGCACTATTCCAACCTGATAAAGTGATAATGGTTATGTTTGAAGATGTGTGAGTGTGTGCCAGAAGGGAAACTAGGTGACACTGCATCACACAAATACCTGTTATGTGTGACACCAGGTGTCAACAAAGTTGATTGTACCCCTTTTCCTGATTAAAGAGAATGATTTTCTTTAACTATAAGTATCTAAATAGGGTCCCAATGTATTGTGAATCAGACAATGCACCTGTCCTTCTATTAACATTCATTATGTATATAAATAGATGCCATATCATTTTAATGAAAGCAGCATTAAGAGGTCCAGATGCTAGACACCTTTCCTCTGGTCATCATGTTTGGATAAAAGCCTGGCTATCTCCTGCTGCTCATGTGAACTCTAATGTTGATGGTTATAATGGTACATATATTCATCAGCCCTATGTTAAAATGCTAGGAACCTGATCGAATGAGTTTGTACAAACCAGCAGCACACACACCAATAGTGTGCTATGACTATTTATGTCAAATACTGCTGGTTGTAAAAACTATTACAGTATTTCCTATCTTTTAGTAATTCAAAATGAAACTAAAAATACATGACTAAACATTTTGGCTTAGGGCATTATATATTTTGTCATTTGGTGTGAATAAGCTTTTTAAAAATCTGTCAGAACTATGTGAATCTATTCCATGGAACACTGTGTCAGTGTGTGTGAGTCTGTTACATGGTATACATGTCACACAAAATGCACAAAATGAGCACACAGTTCCAGGGGTAAAACAGGGTGAAACAATCTGGAACTAATTTGCTGGGTAGCTGCATTAGTATTATAAACCTTGGACAATTATCCGTTGCTGACGCCTTGGACAATTATACCATGTCCTTGGCTTATATCACTCATACGGGAAGGCACTCATATCATATCTACCACGTAAATCAGTGATTGAATCGCACAAGGACTGTGATGTGCCTTCCTTGTTAGAGAGGCAAAACATCCAGCTAGTATTTGTCATGTGGAGAAAATGAAAGGGTGGTCGCGCCATAATACTTGTGAACGTCAGAGCTAGATGAGACCGTAAAGTTTACCATTAAGTCAGATTTTGTGAGCTTATGCTGAACTCAACTAAACCACACACGACAAAGAACACACAATACGACTGCATTTAAGAAAGGAATACTGCAGGAATTCAGCTTTAAAAGCAAACAAAGCAAGTGTGTAGCTTACTCTTAATCTGACTGATGTAAATGCTTTGCATCAATCTCATCATCAGCTGCTGTGTCTATTGCCCTACTCGTACGATAAAAACGACATCGGTCACATCAATGGTCACCTATAAACATAAGGTAAGCTGCGTACCTAGCAAATCCGGGATATGTGGCCATATAGAGAGTCGCGGTATTACGACGAGGGTTGCCGTTTTATGCTAATCCTCATGTGAATGGCTAAAGGTTTGTGAGAAGCCTAGG
This sequence comes from Harmothoe impar, assembly GCA_947462335.1. Taxonomy (NCBI): domain Eukaryota; kingdom Metazoa; phylum Annelida; class Polychaeta; order Phyllodocida; family Polynoidae; genus Harmothoe; species Harmothoe impar. The sequence goes on from OX381710.1 coordinate 39,467,112, forward strand.
ACCTGTGCATTTATACACTCCCAATGCTGAAGGGCCCTAAGGCATGTCTATTTTCTATCTCTAAAGCCGTTAGTAGACGTTCCCTCAGTGTCTGTTCATACGTATCCTCTGCACTATTATAGTCTCTCCAAGATGACAGGACAAATTCTACATTATTTTACTAGTGCGTAGCATAGGGGTACATACATCTCAGTTAACTACAGTACAGGGTACTTGGTTATTAACCTAATTGAACATTGATGGATTGCCCTTCATGTATGTAGGCCTATGTACCCCATACATCCTTCAATACTCCATCCTGCCTTTTCCTGAAGTATCATGATCTTGAGTTTCCACCAGGATGGTGTAAGCGCACTATAGAGAAATAATTACAGGTATACACTCTCTGCAAGTGCAAGCTGGCCTACCTGATGTTCCAGGATGGACCATGCGGGACCAGCCTGGGGGGGGGGGGGGGGAGGGAGTGTACACCAGCAGTAATACAGACCACTACTCCTCCAGGTGTTACACACTTTGTAGCAGTCAGAGACAGGAGGTACAGGAGGGACACGGGGGGGGGGGGGGGGGGCACACGTGGAAGGACACCGCAGACACTGGATCACTCGGATCACTTTCTGTCTCTTTAATCCCCCGCCTGGATCACAAAAGGAGGAAGGATTGGCGGGATGGATGTGGCGATGCTGTCCAATCAGTGGACTTTGAGCCTTCTAAACCTGCTGAACCTACTTTGCTGACACTACTGGATATTTATGTAACATATTATAAGTCAATACATAGCTCAGCAAGGGGTACTTAGGTGTTTTTTCTAGCGCTCATGGATGCTAAATTTCCCTGGCCGCGGGGGGCTTTTTTTTAAAAGGGAAGTTATCCGGCGCCATTACTAAGGGTACAAATACAGGCGTCTAGCCTTTCAACCCCAACCCCCATCTCCCCCTCCCCTGCTGTCTGAAACGCAGAAAGCACACACCACCTCATCCCTCACATCCTCCCTCCGTCAGCCTCCACACATCTGATCTACATTCTACAGGCCAATGTGTGGGGCTAGGGTGACAGACGGCCAGTATGCCTGGTGGTAAATGTGCTGGAGTACTACCCACACCACCACCACCCACCTTCACCACCACTCACCATAGTACCAACCAGCCCCCAGGGAGTCAGTGAGGGAGGGAGGAGGGAGTGAGAGCTTGGTGGGAGGGGGCAGACTGAGAGTGAGACAGGCAGCAGGGACCGACAGGTGTGTGGGAAGTTTGAACACACAGGTGGTGGGGCACAGGAGAGAGGCGGAGCTCTCAGCCTTAGGACCCAGGAGGAGGACTTACCAATAACATGACCATGGAGGACACGGGGAGTAGCAGCCAGCACAGGGATGGGGGACAACGCAACCCTCCAAGGTTAGTGCATTGACATAAAGCATGTGTCGTCATTCACACCCCCATCTCCATATTAACACTGTCCCTCCTGCATACATGTTCACTCAGTAACACACTAGGCCGAGGGCTTACCGAGTGGGGTTGGGGGAGGGTCAGGAGGGCAGTGGTGTAGGCTCTACCCTATATCCCTCTATGGGGACATTAGACGCATGACCTACCCCCACTGCCTGACTGGATACAAAAACCACCAACAGAGAAAAAAAACAGGGGTCACTTAAAAAGTCTACTCAAGGCAGGGACCGGAAGAAATGAATTTTGACAGCACTGCATGTGTTCTAAGTACATTGTCCCATGATAGAAACGTGAAAAAGCAAAGAGGATATTAAAATAGACCAGGCCTATGTCATATAGTGAGTACAAGCAGTGTAAGCTGAATTAGAAACTTGATAGTCAGCTTGTCATGGTCTATCACGTCTGGGTGATATGGGGGCTCCCCTCTAACATTTCTAGGGCAGGTCTCCTTTTTTTTTGTTTCCTTTCGTTGGAGTCATGACTAAACCTCATCCAATGTCCAGTCAGTTTGTGGGGTTTCTCCCGGATATTTTTGAAATCGAGAGAGTGACTTGCATTTTCAAAGGGGATGTGAAGTGATGTGTGGAATACTAATTAAGCGAGAAAGGCTGAGTATTTGTATACATTTGATTGTAGAATATTGAAGGTCTATAGTAACCTATAGTATACAGCCTGTATCAGTCCCTGGATCAGTCCTCACATTACCGTTACATATCTAGATAATAGGTATCACATTGAGTACTGTGACCATTATAAGGTACCATGACCACTTCACCGAGGTTAGAGTATATAATTATGGTCTAGAGCCTGTGTGTTGCTTGGGCCTACCATGATCAAGCCCGGATCTCCTATTTAAAGTTGTGTCATCTCACAAAATCCTTTAGACCTTGGCAGTTGTATATTTTTACTTTTATAGAAGTGTTCATATTGCTACAGAAATATATTATTGTCTCTTATGACACACATTAGGATCACATTGCCATTGCCATTACTCTACTCCCAATATATTTATATACAAGGACACTGGACAGTGTATGTTTCCACACTACTGTATTACATTTTGTATATGCGAAGATGTGGGCACAACTACACCCACATACAATGCAAAGGAATGCTAACCAAAATACATTATTCCCATCGTGTACACACAGATATACATGTATACCCAAATCTACATGTACACATACCCATGTCCATGTACACAGTAGCATGCCTGTATTGTTCCTGCATAGAGCACCCACATGCATGTCTAGCACCCACCACCATACTCTCTCCAACAAACAACACAACATACAGTGTATTAAACTGAAGGTGTGCACCATTTGGATTGTGTGCATTGAATTGGTGCAAGTTTGATGAACCATAAAATCAGTCTCTTTATGGTTCACTCCATTGTTAATAATGGTTTGGCTGATGGACTATTATGTCATTATTCAATATTTGTATCAGCATAAATGGAGAGATGCCATGTCTGTTTGACATTTAACCTGTTGGCAGTCATAAAGTCTGACATCTTTAAGGCCTGTCTATGATGAGTAATCAAGCAATGTAGAATAACGCAAATAACAACGTGTAGATTGGCAGGGGAACACATTTTACATCATTTTGTTTAAGCATTCTGTAAAACGGAAATTTGGAGATTTAGTGGCATGCCAACCTCAGGTACTGTACAACACATATCGAAACAGTTACATATGAGCAGATAAGGCACATGTTGAGCCTTCAAAGCCTGCACTCAAGCACACATCAGTGCTATGAGATGATAAGCTTTTGATCTGCTACAAATAGGGGGCTGGGCATGAGGATTAACAGTTGTAACCCTGAGCATGCTCTTCTGACCCTCTCTATATTTACACCTTGGTTGGAGTCAGCTCCCTGTTAGGGTTAGAGCCTCCTTGGAGAAGAGCAAACACAGGACCAAGTGGACCTCTTTCAATCCTTGTATCGAGCCACCACAGGGCAATCTATTGTAACCGTTTCACATAACTTTAATACAAATATTGGTATATTTGTTAGGAGAAGCCCTAGACTTCTTACACCACCCTAGTAAAGGCTCAGTTAAGTATGAGTACAGCCGCTACTGTTTGTATACTTCAATGAGCACCCTTTTAGACCCCTACTGAGTCCTAGTATTCATGCTTGAGCAGGCAACTTTGTTACAGTTATATGGTTGACATGCTGGGGTATGTTACCGATTTACATTCCATACTACTGGAATAGTTAGAACCCATTACAAGATACTAGATAGAAATACATCCTAAAAGAATGAGAAAAGGAAATATGTATACCATATTTCTAACATGGCTTCATCCTAATTAATATATAGCCCCTGAGATTATTTCCATACCCATCAATCATTCTATCATTTCACCCATGAATTGACAACAAATGTCTAATTTACCTGTGTTTGCTTAAATTTGTCTCTATATATGACTCTGTAATATGGCAGGTGTTAATCCTGAAACTATACAGAACCTGAGGAAAAAGCAACTAGCTGAACACCAAACTGGGTCAATTTCCCTTAATTGCCATGATTAATGAGATATTCATCATGCAATCAGTATGCCACACAAGGCTGTTCATGTCTAGTAGTGCATAACGATGGTCGAGACAGATTGGGCAGAGGAAACATACCCTTGGCCTTCTCATCCCCATTCCCACCCCATCCCATTCTAAACCATCTCTGGTATCCCTTACAACAGCCACCTGTGGCCTGCCATGTGCTACTTCTTGGCAGAGTTGTATTTGTGGTATTGGGAACTGAATCAAGCTGGCATATGTTCAGGGCCTACTACTAAGCACATCAACGGCAATAGGACCTACTATACCAGCCATTATTGGGCTAAACAAAGTGTTCTTTCTCTAGTGGTGACCCCCTCCCCTCCCCAACCACATGTCTTCTCCAAATAAGAGATCCTTCGTGTACACATCAACCAGGCTTCCTATACCTGTCCTGCATGGAAAGTATGACAGACGACGTAACCTTGCACCATGTTACACACACACACAATATTTACGTATCATGATAAAGGCAATGTTACTACTGTGGATATCATGGGAACATTTGCAGGCGTTATCAGGTTGGAGACTGACCAGTTTCTTAGTACACCCTAAGATTGAATGACAGTCCCCAGAACACAGGGTGTACCAAGAACTTGGTACACTCATTTATTGTCACTTTTCTCATATTTCCATACCAAAATGCATAATTCTGATGCCACTATAGGAAGCAGAGGTCTATGATTGATGTATGCACCCTTTTTCATAACTAAAGTCGGAATATTATCTAAGAAATGGCTTTATCTACATATTTTCCTTCAGTTAATGTTTAGTAAAATCAGTTTGCTAATTTTTTGTTAAATCTGCTAATGTAAATGAACCCATAGGATGAAATCATAGATAAAGGCCCACAAAATGACGTTTTTGTTTTAACTTAGTGATGTTTGATAATGTAGTAAATAAGCCATATAATGTAAATATAAGTATGAAACAGTAGAGTGGTTTCCCTATTCCCACCTATGACCCCAGTGACCCCACTAATTACATGCACAGATAGGGGTCACAGTCCAGTGACCACAGGTAATGTGCATGAGTACTGGGCTGTGTTTGGCCCATTTACCTGCATGAGCAGGGGTCATGGTCCAGTGAACACACCAGGTGTTCTTAGATTATGGTACAGCCCAAGATGGTGCATAGGACCATAATCTTGGTACAGACCCAATGGAAAGGGTGTACTATATATTTAGTATGTCCTAACAACATGGTCCCGGCCCCAACCTGGTTATATTATAAATGTATGTTTGGTTTTAATATCAGAAGTATGCATAATGCATTTTGCCATTCGGTTGCATATTTTTTGTTCTTCATAATCCCATGTATGTCATATATAAATACATGCATTGCAGGCATTGCAAGGTATGCCATAATTATACTAGTTCTATTAATTACCCTAGAAGGGTGACTGCCACGTGATTTAAAAAATAGATACCCCTGGCTCTAGTGAATACATTTTATGAGATACACCTTCACATAAATAACATGATTATTATAGTTACATTAGAATTCGAAGGACACATCTTAAACGAGCCCATGTCAATCCATTTCTACTCGTGTACTATGAACTTTATTGCCAAATAGAATGAAATCTAAACGCATACTCCTTGCCCAGGATGCGTAAGGTGAATATTTGGGAGGCTTTTGGAATAGTTTAACGTACCGGTGAGGCATGACGCTTAGTAAACACCAAACTAGGCCAGACACAGGATGGAGTGAATAGAGAAAAATGTTATAGCTGAAGACAAACTTTGTCTACTTCTCCACCGAGGGGGAATATCAACTGCTATATCAAACTACACAGACGGTCAATGAAATGTAGTTTATCAGAAATGTTTCCAGCAGGGAATCCTCGAAAATATCGATAGAACTTGTTAAATATATAACTATTGTAACTGCATTTTTAGATGCAGTCAAAGTCTCAATTACCCTCAGTTTTGAATGATTAGAGTTCTTTGTATATGTATCTTATGCCTTCATCAACAAAATAATATAAAACTGCTTGGGGTTGGAGACTCGAGTATTGGTTCACAGTTGGCGTTTATCTCCATTTTGCTATAAGCGGTTTCCCAGTAAACACCCTACGTAGTTCCAACGTAGCTCAGAGGTTTCTCTAGGTAGATGTCCAACCAAAAGGTTTGAGATTGGTAATTTTGGAAGGTTTGTAGACGTCTGATTTACGTTGATCTACCTCATTCAGACGTAAAAATTCTACGTAGATCTATGTTTAAAGACGTAACTTTTCAACTTCAATTGGGTAGATGACTTTTCCGTGTCACACTAGGTGGCAGCACTATCAATTATGGAGAGTATATTACAGCTCCTTAATAAATCTACCACATTCAAGCAGTAAATTCTCATTAATTGTGAATTCAATATCATGCAAATAAACTGCATTCAATAGAATATTTATATATAAAGGACAGGTGATTAGAGTATTGTCCATGAATAGGTGCTTTGAGGCACATTACTGTGAGGACACCACATTGGTTGTAATGGAAGAACTACAAAGCCTCTCTGCAGCCAAAACTACTCAACAGATCTATACTGTCAGGCTGTTCAATTGAACTACAAGAATATACTATGTAGAATGAGATAAGATGGAAAATTATAGTAGTTACTTTGTATGAAAATTGTTTGTAAATGTAAATTTGTCTGCAATATATTACAAGTCTTTGTCTGAGTCCCACTATGTAGAATTATATGTAATGTGTTAAACATAGATTTACGTCTTCAGGAGCTACGTAAATCAGACCTGCAGGTTTGAGATTGGTAAATAAACCTTAACGTTTTGACGTTGATAAACCTACTAAAATTACGTAGTTCAGACCAAAATTCAACGTAGATTTACGTCTGACCAACGTCATTGTGTTTACTGGGTTGTTTGTAGAAATGTGGAAATGCGTGTAAATATCAACGTTTCGACTTATTAATAAGTCTTCATCAGGATGACACTGTGTCGGAATTACCCCCAATTATTGTCGATTGCCGATAATTGGGGTATTGTGACCACAGTGATAGCTAGGCCATGGGATACTGCAGAAGGTTACTATTACTGGGGTGTGGCATACGTTGGTTAAATCAATGGGGCAGCCATATTCAACATGGTATATATATTAGATGAAAAGTCTGCAGAGATTCACTGCTGGTGTGCAGAGGAATACATATGACACAGCTCTGTCTCTGTACACCGGACACACAAGGTAAACATAGTGGGTTAAAGTCGATAGGTAAACATAATCCAATGGCTCCCGCACTTCCAGTTCTATGCTCCCGAATTCTGTCTTTGTTCAGCAAACAAAAGACAGTACTTAGGTGAGCTGACCTAGTCCGGTGCTGATCAGGACGTACTTAAGGCACAATGGATGCTAAAATCAGTAAATACTTTTAAAATAGCCACGCCTCGGGCCATACTTAAAAGCATATGAGGTAATTAAAATGCCAGTTGCAGAAGTGTTTTGTTTATGTTCAAATTCTTATATTATTCTTGTCATAGCGAGGTGCTTTTATATTACTATTTTACTGAGAAAGAAGGAAATAGTGATGATGGGGAGCAGGATAGTATGACAAGCTTATTTTGTAGTGTTTGTAGCTTGTGTAGTACTGATGAGGTACTCATGGGAGTGGATGTAGAGTGTACTTAAAGTTAAGTCAGGAAGAAGTTAGATAGAGTAAGTCAGAGCATAAAATGTTTGATTCTGAATGTAGTTTACAATTTGTAGTTGAAGTCCCTCTAGGATGTTTCACCAGTAGATGTGTCTGATAACAGAATGTCTACTTGTAGTATTATAGATGTTTCAGATGTATAGAACAAACCGTCCTATGTCACTCTGGGAGAGACTAACACAGCTGTTGCTGTTAGATGGTTGTGGCTGCTGTGCTGAATCTCAAGGGGTGGCTTGAAGGCGTATGTTGTGATGTAGAGAGGTGGTAATGTTGTGTTTGAGACCCACATGCAGCCAGCCTTAAATATAAAGTTCATTAGGATATTCCACCAGGCAAATGCCGTCATATTACGGAAAATAGTCAAAATAATGATGTGATGGCCACCGTCCACTGGGGAACTTTGGCCGATTGAGCCCATACATTTCCTATATAGCTTCAGCCAATTACTCCAATTAGAACCCAGTGGGCAGTGGCTATAATGGGGCAATTTCCTCATAGTAACTAGATGGGTGGAGATTCATGGAACCCCAGAAATCCTGGCCATAATGGTTTCTGCATCTGCCTTGCACCCTGTAGAAGCCCCGTACAGTGGGAATTCCCCACCTCACCCAGAGGGCTGTAATGTCTTCGAAGGGTGATTCTTAGAAATGTTATGACCATGCAACGACGGTATCACTGAACCAAAGTTTTCACATTAGATCTTGAAAGTGAGTGTCTGCATCCTGTTTTGACCAAACCTTAAACTCTAAATCTTGAACACATTATTCAATATGTAGTCCTATATATAGCCACTCTACACTATGATAAAAGCAAAACGGCATACTGAGTCGTACACACAGACAATAAGCTAGTGTCGTTTTGGTGATATTGACTCATTTCACCATATTTTATGTGTACACATTACTTATGTGTCTAAAACACTGGTAGCCTGTACAGTCTTATATATTTGATTGTCTTAAAAGAAGATTGCGTTAAAAAGTAATCCATATGACTCGAAATATAGTGTACCCTGTACCATATATAGGGGAGATATAGTGAACACAAAGGGCCCATATTTGTCCTTTTCACAGATTGTACACAGAGAAGTACCTGTTCCAAAAACAACATCCTTCTCCTCCCCAAGCAGCCACTTAAAACAGCCTACATTCAACTATTTACATAGAACTAACGTATTATGGTGTACTGAAACATGTATAGACATACCAGCTGTGAATTTATCAACTGGTCTCTTCTCTGGTGGTCTATATTCAGGTGTTTATGATAAACAGGGGGCATCTGGATGCGGTAAAGGAACAGAACTGCCTTCTAGTTTTCTCCTTATTTTAGTACTTTGAAGGGGTCATTCGAGGTCGTTTCAACTGAGAGAATATAATAGGGCTTCTTTGCTCATTCCTGCTCATATATCGTCATATATGTTTTGAGTCTAGTTCTTTACAGGCGAAGAAATATGGAAAGTCCATGAAAGGTTTAACAACACAGTGATATAATACTCCATGTTACATGCAAACACGATATCTGTATAGGGATATTCTAAACTACATTTATCAAACGTTGGGCGCGTGTAAACCAGATAACAGAATAGTCTGTGCGATTGATAGTGGGAACACCAATATTAGTGAAACAGGACATACAGGATAATACCCTTCATCGACAGTTGAGATATGATTATGCAACGGCATTGCAATGTCTAGATATGACTATAGACCAGAGGTGATATTACTAATCTTAAATAAAAGATATAATAGAGGAGCCAGACACTGATTATGCACAATACGATAAGTTGGTACACTACATCACTTATTGACCCCATCCTCACAATATCAAAAGGGAGAATCGAATTGGAACAATAGACAATAGTTTTGTGTAGCCTACATATATTATACACAATTGCAGCTCGCGATGTTCTAGTTGATTAGGCCTAAATCTTGATCAGTTATATACCTTATCAAATTCCCCTGGCTTCCGGCCCTGACTACTGTTGCATGCTGAATCATAGTCACAGCGTAAATCACACTCTGGCATGACTGTCCCATGGTTAGATCAGAGGGCATCTCACACATGGCGTGTCATCACCTCCCCCCCCCCGACTTTGTCCCTTAAGCAGGATATTGGTGGTGTCCCATCTATACAACAAGGCACGCATTATGTGTTATAAGTCTGTTAATTATCGGTAACTGTCGTCAAAATCCCCCATATGGATTCGGCTATGTAAAGATGGGGAGTAACCTAAAAAAACACTTATATCATAGCGTGACAAAAGACAATACTCACTTGTAGGTGTAGACATGTGTGTGACCCATCAATGTACATGCAAAATGCGCAAGGGAATGTCATGCTATATACATGACAATGCAATGTGAGTGCAACATGGATATGACGTATACTTAGGCTAAAATAGGCGGGAGAAATATGTTCTTTAGAGAGAAGAAGCAGGTAATAGATTATAGAGAGAAGAGTTGTAGATATCGTTGGGGACTGAGAAAGAGACAGAGAGAGACAAAGGCAGAGAGACAGACACAGAGGGATAGGGGCATGAGGCCTTGGTGAGGGTAGTGAAATAAGTTACTCCCCAAGGTTGCTGCAATCATGAATCCATTATCGCCATAGAAAAAGTGGCAGGACGCAGGTTAGTTTAGGGAGGGGGCAGGGGGTTCTCATCTCTTTTTTCCTTGTCGGTATAGCACATGTGGTTTTCAGTATGTGGCAATGTCACCCGAGATGAAGGACGTACGGACTCACACTGTCATACTTTACACATTACTATATACCCAAGTGGCAGTTGTCAAGCAAAAACATCCCCCTCTCTCTTCCGAACTACGTAATGTTCGAAGCTGAAGGGCCATGTATAGATATGTATTAAAAAAGAAAAGGACAAAATAAGTTTTACACGACAGGTCCACTTCCAACTCTATATATATGTCAGCCCGGGATGTCAGTACTTTACCATGTTGTACTGCTGATCATGAGCTGACCCCAGGAATGGATTACATATTTATCGAAGTATAATGCCAATCTATATGGTATTACTGCATTCATAGCCAAATGGTATGTCTGGCCCTACCTATATGGATATTAAAGGGAAAATTAGATATAGGGACAGTAAAAATCAGTTTCAATTAGGATTGCATGGGCTTGCAACATCAACACAATAACAATATATATAATGTTCTTGTTGACCAACAAGCCTGTCGACCCCCCCCCCCCTTCCCCGTGAAGTACAGTCCAAGGTACACTAACCATAATATATGGAAATATATCTTAGGTCTGACTGATTCTCGTGAACTTTGTTCATGCATCATCTAAATGCCTTTAGAAGCCCAGTGGTGACCCAGGCAGTTGTTAGCAATGCGTGTTGACATCTGCACTAGATCTGTCAATGCTATTTCCTGGGCCTAAAGCATGTAATTTCCGGCCTGGGGAGTTGGATAGCCTGGAGGTGTGACCACTCAAAACTAAACGCCTCTGTACACACCTGTGCTCGGAGGATGTGGATGAGCATTAGCCTACAGGTGACCATGTAGCGTTAACTTAACTCCCCCTGCCCATAGTACTGACCTGTATTAGGCCAAATGTGACCCAGCAAATAGAATCAGACAGAGGAAGCTTAATTTTCACAGGAACATTTAGGCCACATAATAGTCTCAACAGCATGTGTACACCCATAGAAGCAGAACTACCAAACACTGAACACCCCCACATAACCAGGGATAGAATCATAACTGGGGCACACCATCCGAAATAATGTCAGTTGTTTTAGCAACCTTCGCAAAGGAATTGTGCTGTAACAGACGCATGATGCCTACTTTCCATATCATAGTCTTTTTTTTTACCTTGTCGGGATGACGACAGATTGGTGTCATTTAGTGGTTGAATGAGAAATGCTGGGCTGTTTAACTTTAAGTAAGAACACTTGAATGAAAACCCACCAAGTGACCAAATCACTTAAGCAATTATGCATTGAATATGTTCTACCCAGTATAAATGTTCATCGTTTTGATACTATATGTGTGGTCTTCCTATCGGAATCTTTGACATATTTCCAGTGTCATTATCATTCATTTGTACAATCACAGATAATATGATATCTGATCCATAAGATGCACAGTATCACTTAGACAATACTTGCTTTGTTACCTTCCAAGGCCTCTACCTAAGGTACGTGTGTGTCAGGCAACATGGTTCAAAATAAGGGTATGTCGGTCGGATTTTGTTTTTATTCTTTTAGAGATTAGCTGCGAATCCATGCAGTTGAGGTCACAATGTTGACTTACAGATTGCGTATTCACGAACTGATCATACGGTCGACCTGCAAATTAAAAAAAAAACTAACTAGAAATGGTGCAGAAATTACCTAGAAATTCTCTTTTACTTTACTTTAAGAACATTTTAACTATATTCCCCCTCAGGATTGGGGTGGGGGTACCTAGGGTTGGCTCTGTTTTCTGATATTCCCAATTGCCTAGTAGACATGCCCTTTTTCTGTATTTTGGTCTAAATAGAGCAGGGCTATTTTAACACTCAAGTAGACACTAACAGTAAAAGCCTGCAAGTACCATTGACCTTTGCTGAGCAGTGAACTGTGCAGTGATTTCTTTACCTCATCCCAGTTTTAGGTCGGATTATTTTTAGTCCTCAACATTCAATCAAATGTGCATGCCTCAAGAGCAGTCTGACCTATGAATAGCAGAAGTGGACTTCTACTTACTGACATTTAATTTCAGGATGAGAAAAAGGTAGACTGCAAAGGTTTATACATCTTTTGTCTGCTATTAAATGTATAATCAGATAATTTGGATGCATTACAATTGATCGATTGATTGATAGCCTACACACAGTTCAATGTATTTCTTTTATAACATTTCTACATAATAATCATGTCGCTTACCATTGGTATACAAGAGCAAATGTGTATAACTTGACATTCCACCAGTGGAGAGTCATGTGAACCCAAATGGCCTGAGTGATGCTGGTATGTAATTTTACCTTATGCCTCAATTGTACAGGGGTGTGCGGGCGGCCACTGTCGGGGGTCTGTATGCCCTGGTCCTCACCGTGCTCGGCTTCATGCTGCCTGTCATCTTCTTCATAGAGGGACAGGACTCTGACAATGGACTTTATCTAGCTGTAAGTATTATATTCCTATTACCACTGTCCATATACAAGTGTTTGCTGCCCTCAACACAGCTTCAGCATTGTATAGACAATGTCTGCCTTCTCAAGCGAAGGACAGTAAAAAAAAACATGTGTGATTATCTGGTTGCAAATATGCATTAAAATAAGATGTTAATATATTTCAAGAAGAAACAAAAAATGCTTTTATCAAGATTTCTTAAACAAATATGATATGATATTATCCTTAAGTGCTATTGTGTCATAATTGCTATAAAATATCTAAAAGTCTATTTCCATTATATAGAAATGACATAATGAAGGAGTGTTTAAACCTCTCATGTAGTTTAATATAACACCTATAGCAGTGCAACGCAGTGCTTAACTTAAATTTGTAACACTGACTTTCCTCTTTCACCCTGACAGATCTTCCACATCTACATCTACACCGTCTCCCTGTTCTTCCTCCTGTACCTACAATGCTGCCTCATGACTAAGCGCCGTAAGAAGTCTGACACCGATGAGTGTGCAGACTCCATGGACTTTGACATGCTGGAGGAGCATGGCTTTAAGGACACACTGCCCCTCCCCAGCAGGGAACCGGAGGTGGACACAATGGCCCCTCCTCCCAGGGGCGACATCTCCAGCCCTCTCAACGTGGGGGACGTTAAGGACGATGCCCCGCCATTTGCCTACAGCGGAGAAGGCGTCAACTTCCTCTTCCGGTTTGGAGTCATTGGTTAGTAGTGTTATCCTATATGCTATGGAGTAGAAGTGATGCTTATAATCATTGTATTTGAGTGATATAGATCTACCCATATTGACGAGGGGAATCTATGAATTGGAAATGGCACGTCAGAGAGGGAAAATCTGAGGGAAATGGCAGAAATGTTGTCCATGTACGTGTATCAAATACATCTCTACACTGTCCTTGTGGTAGCCGTGTTACTCAACAACTACTTATTATATGAATTACTACATCAGCAGTGTCTGTAATTAACCTATATGTTAGATAACATTAATCAGATGTACTCAGGGAATTACCACACCATCAGGCATATCACTGCTTCCCTACGCCATGCTAATCATGATGACGGATACCCCGTGGTAGCATTAAAGGCCAATACAACCAAATTAGTTCTATTGACATGCTAGACCGGTGGGAAAATTACTGGCAATCTTGAGCAATTTAGCCGCCCTCCGAGGGAAACGAGTAGAGGGAAGCAATTTTTTGTTGGGCCATATGTATGTGTATAATAAACATTTGGGCCTGCTGTTTATGTTAGTAGTGTGTCATGTGAATTACTGCTGCATGAGTATAGGATGGAGATATACACATATAGGCCCAGTAATAAAAGGAACCAAGTCGGGCAAATATAATCAATGACAGCTGTATAGGCGTACATAGTCACCTAACACGACACTCAAAAATATGACCTGTTCTATTTATGCAATGAGTGGAAGATTGTACAGGAATGGTTCATATTGATTGCTGAATGTATTGATCAAAGGACTCTCGTCATTACTGCAGGATATATGACTTGGTTTTACTTATATAGTGCACAAATAGGTGCTCTTTATACCGAGTCTAACCTGATTCTATCTTTTACGGATGAGTGAAAATGATATGTTTATAAATCATCAGACTAGTGTGAATAGAGTCAGTGACGGTGACGACATTGATCAAAGGGTATGGGCGAAGGTTGATAACATTGGAATGTCCTTTGTGACATATCCTTTGCTTCGAATTTTTTTCCTCTAAATTAATCCAAATCCATGATGACAAGCTGTTAGATAGACTATTCCAGCTGTTTATTCTTCAATAGAATTGAAATCATGTGTCTTGTCATCTTCTTTCCACTGGGGTAGAAGCAATGAGAGCAGTGTGATACTGGGTACCAGTTCTAACTGTATTGAATTACTATTATATTGTTGCTCCAGTACTAGGTATGGGCAGTGTGGTACTGGGTGTCTACAGTTATATCTTTAATTGCTGTTCCAGTACTAAGTATGGGCAATGTGGTACAGTTCTGTCTTATTCCTGTCCAAGTGCTAAGTGTGGGCAGTGTGGTACTGTGTGTCTACAGTTGTGTCTTATTCCTGTTCCAGTGCTAGGTATGGGCAGTGTTATACTAGACGGGTTCCGACTACTGCAGTTTGTGGAGACAAAAGCTGCCTGGTTGTGCTATGGTAACTTCTTCCTTGTGGACACGGTTCTTCGCCTCGTCTTTGTGTTTGCTGAGACATTCTTCATCTTCAAAAACCACAAGGTATGTTTGGTTTATGAATATAATTTAGTGCCACCGCCCTCATCATTGAATGTTGATGGGAGGACAGAGATCCCATGTATAAGCTAAAATCTCCAACAGAAGAAAATAAGTTGGTCCTTCACGCCATCACTGTCTCTACTCATATGTATATTAGTTCAAAAACAGTAGTTATGTTTTATTAGATACAGACCTGACCCGCTCCATTAAAGCAGGACAATCACCAAGTGTCTGCCAGTCACATTTCTATAGTACATTGTTCTAATCTACACTGTCAGTAGTTAGTGTAGCTGCACCATGAGTTATAGTTATGCTACTGTATATTACGTCCCTTTATACTGTAAATCTACAGCATAACTCACTGCGCAGCTGCACTTACTTCTGACAGTGTACCATGTGGTGAAGTGTGAGTGATGACAGTGGCACTTTAATGTCTGTGTTGTCCCTTTTCAGCTGGTGGTGAACTTCAAGACATCCTTTGTCCGTTTCGGCCTGGTGCACCTTGTGGCCACTAACCTGTGTATCTGGGCTATGGTGGTCGTCATGGAAACAACTGAGTCATACAAACTACTCAATAGGGATACCCCGGGTAGCCTAGAGGGGGCGCCAGTAGTCCTACCCACAGCTGGACCAGGAGGTAGGTTAATAGGTTGTTCTTTTATGATTGAAACCCCCCAGTGGCTTCATCATTGGCTTCTTGAGTGGCTTCAAGAAAGCAGTTTTTAAAAGAGAAAGGCCAAACTCCCTGTGGTGATAGGTACAATGTTAAGATTGTGCTGCACAAGTAGAGATAAGGCACACCTGATATACATGTAATGAACGGTTGTAGCTTTTCATAATGTATGAAATCGATTTTCAAATGATAAGGAGGCTGTAAAGGCTGTTTATTTTATCTGCAGTGAGAAGTAGTTGTTATTCGATGACACATAGTATTTTGTTAGTTCAGATTGGCCATGGACGTCATATTTAGACTCGTGGATTGGCTGACTAGCATAGACCTATAATTATACTCTGCTTAATTACCTCTTCATCAATGATTCCAATTGAAACCTTGGTGTTTTCAGGTGCTATAGAGGGCCCTCTGTACATGAACGTGAGTCTGCAGATCCATAGGCTGTGTCACGGTCGCCACACGCTGGCCGACAAGGCCGCCTCCTACCTCTACCCGGCCGCCGTCCAGTTCTGCCTCCTGGCGGCCGCCGTGCTAGCCCGGATGTTCACCAATGTGGGTGGCTCCACCTGGCGTCTCCCGCAGGTACCAGCGGCGCGGCGCGGCGGCTTCTGCCACAAGGCCAATACTGGGCTTTTCCTGGGTCTGATCGTGGTGGTGGTGACCCTGATTGTGACCTGCTTCTTCCTGCTGGACAGGGCGGGGCACCTGCCCCTGGACAGGCTCATTACCACGCTGGTGTTCTTCTGCAACGACCTGGCCGTGCTGGCTGTGAGTCTGCTGGTGGTGCTCATTGCCTTCTGTAAGGTGCGTAAACTGCGCTGTGAGCTGCTCGGTGACCAGCTCCACCAGTGCCTGCAGTGTGTAGGGGTAGGGGGTTACTACGCCTTCTATATATGTGTCCTGGTGCCGGCTATACGAGCTGTGGCCGGTGGGCAGCAGAGTGGGGAGGAGCTGCTCAACTCACAGCTGCTCGTGGTGGTGTGTGCCCTGGCCGCTGTGCAGGCTACTGCTCAGGTCACCTTTATAGTGGACGCCCTAAGGAGAAGGGCGTTCACCCGGCAACAGGTGAAAGCTAAACCAGGCCGGTCCCTGGTCACCTTCCTACTAATCTGCAACCTGGCCATGTGGATCATTGACTCATTCCAACTCAAGGAGCTGCACAGTTCACACATGCTGCTCGGCTTCTATGGTCAACTGTCGTGGCAGGTGCTAATCCATGTCTTCCTGCCACTCGCCGTGCTCTTCCGCTTCCATTCGGCCGTGTGCTACGCAGACATTTTCTCCAAGGCTTACAAAAAGAGGCCAGAGAACTTCCATAACACTTCCTTCGCTCAGAGCGACACAGACGAGCACCGGGTTCAACATATAGGATGAATGAACCCCGCGATAATACTAAAGCCTTTCCCCAAGGCTTTAAAAAGGAGTATGTATCTGTATGGCGCGCTGCAAGCAAGGGATAAGACATGAACGTCTGTGAACGCTAGATGTATCATAGATTTGTCACAGAAATACTGGCACAGAATATTTCAATGCAAACTGGGATAAATTCTGTTTTTATTTGCAGTCAATTTCAACTATGGGATTTACGATTATTATGATAATAGCTATTATCCTATTTTCTCATCAGAAACACAACAAAATGCTGACTGCTGGAATAATCATAATAGACCAACAGTATATCGCGCTTCTTGGTACAGAAATACTTGCAACGGTTTATTCAATGCAAACTGGGATATACTCTGTTTTAACTTGCAGTCAATTTTAACAATCGGATAACTGATTAGTATACTGGTAGTAGCACTGCAAAATACTGACTGCTGGAATAATCATAATATGCTCTATAGCGCTTCATGAATTGGTTACTTTGTATAATGAATTTGTCACAGAAATACTAGTATTTGATTATCCAATGTAAACTGGGATATATTCTGTTTTTATGGGCAGTCAATTTAAACTATGGGATTACTTATGGGATAAATGGCTATAATGATAATAGCCACTTTCCTATTTTCTTATAAGAAACACTGACAGATACTGACTGCTGAATTGATAAAAAAGAACTAATGTTCAGTACATAGCACTCACTTCATGTATTGCTTTAATGCTTCGTATAATGCATAATGTAGTTGTACATAATATTATGTTGCAGCAAATGTCTCATATTTAATACATTATCTCTTTCACCACAGAGATGAAATTCCATTTGCCCAGGAATACCATTGGCCAAATATTGATTTGTTTGTACTTCTCACATTGCACCGCCAGCTTCAGTAGTCTAGTGTCTGGTAAAACTGTAAATAATACTATGTTGTAGTCCTGATTAAATCTGTATAACATACCCACCAGTAGGCATAGGACAACACTCAACTATAATGAAACATGACTGCATTAATTTGATGTGGAGCTTTTTAGGAGAACCATAAAGACTGATGTCTAAAGACACAATATACAAGCTTGTTTGTCAGTACAATTGATTTAATGTATAATTGTCTAGAGATGATATAAGCAAGATAGTGTATATTCTGAAAAAATAAGTAAGTAATAGTGATGATTATTATCATATTAATATTATCATCATTTCAAGCTATTCCCAATATAAGTGTCATAAGTATGTAACGAAAAGGAAAATTCAACTATATTTTCTCTACGTATATCAGCACAGTTGACTTGTTTATTGCCCTCCTTTTACACGTTAATCTCACATTAAGATTAAATGGTCTATGCCACTGAGTATAAATATAATGACGATTCAACATTAAACATTACTTCTAATGCTTCGCATCACAATTATAAGCATCCAATTTACAACATATAACAACTACATACTTCATTCACTGTTGGCTGAACTGATAGTAATTAGATTTTCACCTTTTTCATGTTGACTAGGCATTTGCATAGGCACTTGAGTACACTATATTATGTCTGTACTATATATGCCTATTTCCGAACTAAGGGATAACACTGATTGAACACTGAATCATCTAAATCATATAGGTAAGGATCCAATGGATTGCCTGAAATCTGTCTCTTTCATTTTAAAGGAGTGGAAAGGATTGTCAAAAAATATTTATTGCCTCTTTTGGTACACCGAAAGCACCTAGGGATATCATGTCTTAAGTATACTTTCAAATAATATTATTTGCAACTTTTATTTGAGAAATATTCAATTCACGTACACATTACATAGATACGACCCTCACTCAGGTAAACTGACTCACTCTGTTAAATAGGCCAATGAGTATCCCATGATGTATAAATACCACTTTGATATGCATACCGTTTCGTCAGTGTTAAGTGTCAGACTAGAAAAATATATACATTCGGCATAAACACACTTGAACAAAGTCACCGTAACCGTACAAAAATGACAAGGTATGACACACAAACAAAATACGGATACACTGACATATAGCAAAAGAGCTAATATAGAAAGGAATCAATATATACACTAAATACAATAAATACATAAATATTTGGACGGACGATCCTGAACCTGAGCGAACATGAAAAATGGAAGAAATGGAGAAAATAAGGACTCCTGTATGGTCGAACAGGTACAGATTTTGAATTGTTCCCTTCTGTCTTATATATATGCTTTGCATAGATCTACCATTTGAGCAACTACGTTTGCTGCACTTGTTCTGGCTGTGTAAATATTATGCTATTCTTGAACATGAACCTGCACAAATGTGACATTATATGGTGTCAGACAAACACTGCAGGCTGCAGTATGCGGCCTGAAGCCTGCAGAGTCACCTAGATCTGGGAGACAGCGACACCATTCTCAAAGTAAGAGCTGACACCTTTAGGATTTGGGCTGTAATGGTAACCCCCTACGTGCGTCACTTCCTGTTCTATGGCCTCAAGGTCAAGGCCGCCTTGTCGCCAGGAGATGCTGCAGTCGTTTCCACTTCCGGTGCCTCCGCTGCCTACCGGCGTGTACTGTAGATGCTGCTGTAGCATCTCCTGATCAGAACCAGCGGAACTGGGGGAGTTATTGTCTATAGCACTGTCGTGGTTGGGTGAAGGGGTGCTGTATTTGGTGACGTGCTGAGAGTCTGGGGTGTGGTGGGTGTGGGGGTTGGGGTGGGTAATGTGAGGGGTGTAGGGACTCATTGTATGCCTCTCTGGAGGACCACTGTCCGCAGGGTACCTCCTGGGCGTGCCTGGAGGAAGTGACTGCTGCTCCTGTTGGTAGTGTTGTTGTTGGTAATATTGTTGTTGTTGTTGTTGGTGGTGATATTGTTGTTGTTCTTGCTGTTGATGATGGTGTTGTTGGTAGTCATTGTCCACTGGAGACTGCAGTGTTACACCATCATGCCCCACCACCATCTTGTGTCCATCTCCCCCATACACGGCCCCATCACCATGTACCCCTGTGTCCACCCCACCCCTCTCCTCATCCCCTTCCTCCAAGTCATAGTGTGTCCTACTCCCGCTAGGAGGTCCCATTGTATGTGGGGAGCGGCGTCTGTGCCGTTCAGAGCGCCGCGAACGGCGACAATAAGAACGATACGCCGCCTCACTCGACTCACTCGGCGACGACGTATCCAGCATATCGTCGACGCCAACGGAAGTCTGCGCCACTGCCATCTCTACCGGAAGCTGTCCGTCCGGATGCGCAGTGCCCGCACTTCCGGGTTCATGTGACGGAGAGCGCATGCGCTGGTTGTAGGTGGTGGCGCCCTCTACATTGGAGAGTTGGAGACGTCTCGGGGAGGAGATGTACTCGTGAAGTTTCTTCTCCGTCCCGAAGTACAGGCGGTCTGTTAACTCACGGATGGTGGCGTCTTTCTGCAAATGCCAAAATTTTGAATTGGTCAAGGACATGGTTTTACGGTCAACACATCACTCCGAATGCTTAGTTAAAATGTTGCTAGTCAAAATTGACAATTCATCATTTTGATATAATTATGATTTCCTCAAGGACGGCATAATGCGTCAATACATGATGTCTGTGGCCGCCATTATGCACCAATGCAACTTTGGCGAATTACTCGCCACGGCTACACTGGTGGATCATGCTGTCGCCTTTTAGTGACATGCCGTCCTAAGTTATACATAAATCATGGCATGCAGTTCTATGAACCCAAGCATAACCCCCCAACCCCCAACAGAAGTGGACCACCCATGATATGCAGTCGGCCCTCACTTCCTCGAATTTGGAAAATGCAAGGAAATCTGTCTGAGGAAGCGAATTATCCGAGGAATTAAATCCAAATACAATGAAACATATAGGGAAAGTTCCCAGGCACCTGTCCGAGGAAGTAAATATTCGAGGTATTAAGGGTTGACTGTGGCCTACACTTACCTCTTTAATGGTCCGTTTGAGTGTCTCTATCTCAGAGCCGAGCACCTCCTGTGCATACTTGTCCTCCCCACCTCCCCCCGGGGTGCAGCACCAGGAGCAGCTCGCCAGGTGGCGCTGTGTGCGGCGGAGCGACTCGGAGAACAGGAAGCGGATAGAGTCAGGAGACGCCTTGTCTGCACGCCGCCACAGCAGGTATATCTAGGGGTAGAGAATGGGTCCATGAGACATTGGTAACTGCTGTAGATACATACATGTAAGTTATGGTTCTCAAATGACACCTGGATGCCTACTGTTAATCTATAAGCACCCTTTAGCATTGTTCATTTCAAAGTTAATAGTCGAATCTCCATAACATAAGCGTGAGTAGTATATGAAAATGTAAAATTTTCTCTGCAATGCCTCTCCAGATTCCAGATTGATACATCCATGAAGAGTTATTTCTTGTACAGCATAGAAGCCTGTATATTTTCTGCATTACTTCCATGTACTACTACATGTACTAGTAAACCATTGTATCAAGAGTAGATTAGATAACTGTGCCTACCTTTGGTATAAAGCAGAGTGTGAGTGTAGCAGTGAGCACGGTGAAGATGGCTAAAGCCCCGACGGTGTACTTGACAGAGTAGGGCAGGGCAGGTGAGAGGAGTACAGGTAGGCAGAGCAGCCCAACCACCCCCAGGGTGTAGACCACCTCGTAAACCTCCCGGGCGTCCTTAAGGGTGGGCAGACTCACATGGCGGGACTGGTAGGTGAAGTAGAGACCCACCCCCAGCACGCCCCCTTTCAACACGTACAGAACTAACACCCACATCACCTGAAGGCTCGATGCGCATGCGTCGGATTGTGTGATAATGTCAGTAGGAGGAGTGGGCTAAATAGGAGAAAAGATGTGCAATTAGAATTGTGATGCTTGATTTATTTTCAGTTATCATTTTTTAAAGAAAAGGGATTGTTCCCAACTTAAATAAACTAACATTTTTCATGTTTGTTCCCCTACTTAATCTTATTTGGTTCAACTATAATGTTTATGTTACCTCCTTAATCAACGCGCAGTGGACCCATGAGTAAAGACAGCGCCTGCAGAGACCTACATTATCAGGTCAAATAATTGATGAATAGTTGTGATGAAAATGCCAGTATGACCTAAAACCCTTTTGCAGGATAGGATAGCTACAGTACCTGGTAGACGGCGGCTGAGTAGGTGTGGGTGCAGGTGATAGGGTCGGCAGCGGCCCAGGGTACGAGTACGATCAGGTCAGCCACCACCAGTAGACACACACCGAACAGCAGGTGCTCGTCACGTGTGTTCTGTACGGGAAAAGGTAACGGACATTAGAAGCACTGGAGGAACCTTTTAAAGTTATTATATATGGGTACTTTGGATAGGGAGTGAGGGGTGGGGCGATGTTAATGGTAACCGTACAATTTATGCATAAAACAATCCGAGTAGTATAATTATGGAAGTGTCACTGTGGCAAGAAGTTCCATCCATCTTGGGGATTACGGAATACCGGGGTACATCCAAAGAATATTCTGTGTGAACAAACTATGACTAAAATATCTTACATTGTCACTCCACATCTAACAATATAAAGTGACAATCATGAGTGTTGTGTCTATGATATATGCATATTTCTGACAATTTACACTCTAAATTAGATTCAGGTCTTACCTTTCCATTTGCGTTGAGATTCTTGAAGATGAAAAATACCCTCCAAGCTTTGGCGAAAAGGGACCCAAAGACGAGGCTATATCCCACGGCGAGTAGAAACGTACTGGCCTGTAAGAACATAGCATATCAATCAAGAACATCGAAATATAATGAGAAGAAACTAAACACAATGCATGCCTTTTACTGCAATGGGTATAGACACGCACATTCTTAACTTCAGGATTATATATTATTACTGATTATCTAACTGAGTCGCTTTTGGAAAAGGTTTAAATCACTAAAAGTAGAACAATTATCTAAGACCATATTATGCAGCAAAGCCAACAGCAGTATCATCTGAGCATATTTACACAGGGATGCTTACCTGGACCAGTTTGGCCATACTTGTGAGGCTGACCCTGCTGCTGTCCAGGCCTAGGGTTACTATGGACACGTAGCCCATGATGGCACCCAGCAGGATGATGGTGTTGATGTTTGGGCTCGTCATCTTGATCATTCTGTTTGCGAAGGGGGCATTTATTATATTGAAAAATATAATTGAAACTCCTCAAACCATTGATCCAACGAATATAAAGTATTAGAGATTATCAGATAGTGTATAATATGAATACATCAGCCTTCCTCTGAACTCATCGATCAATGTTGAAATGCAATTTTCTTTGAATTATGTCGAGGCATTATGTCATAATACACTATTTCATTCTAGTTGGTTTTGCATATAAATACTCCAAATACTATGATAATGCTACTCACTTGTCATTGCGTTTGAGGAGATTAAAGACGAGTATAAGTACGGCATACGTCACGCCAAGGAATGCCAGAGACGTCATGACGACAAACACGGCGAGGTGGACGCCCTGCAGAGTCACCTGGCGGTCTACCTGGGAGAACTCCAGGGGTACCAGACCACCTGCTGGGGAACAGAAGAACAACATTAAAATCTGTATACTGGTAGGTCACGTGGAAGTAAATGGTACCATCGACCGAGTCATATGGTATTCTGGTCTGCATTGAAGGGTGTTCTGGCTGCTGATTGGGTTATATTTCAGATGAAACAAAAATGGCTAAAATTGTGAAAAAATTCACAGGTGTTCCCAAGTACCCTTTAGATAGAATAGTACATGTACTTTTATGCTATGTAAAGGGTTGGGAATTTCTGAGGCATGCAAAAACTGATGTGGCCAAAGGTCGATTTTAGGCCCAAAACAGGGCAAAATGGGAGTACCTGTACATGAAAGTGACTTTCTTGAGATTTTCATGGTCAACTCGTTTATTGAGGCTGAAACATTGTGTGTAAGGGATTGTTTAACTAGACTAGGGCTAAGACTATGGCCAAAAATGTTTTGTAGATGGCTGATTTTGTGTATTATGCTATATAGAAGCATAGAGAAATAATAATTGCTTCCTCGTGACCTATACGGTTATACCACAATGATGAAATGTGAGTTAATAAATCTGAAGGTCTAGTATGTACTATATTATATTAGGAAATCCAGTAAATAGAATAATTTTAATTAAATTTGTACTGATTGAAGTAGACCCATCGTACATGAAGCTATAAACATTAATTGAAATTACACCATGAAAATAGAAATGAAAGTCATTGATCACGTCCTTACCAATTGTTCCATTCGATGCATAGATTCCGTCCTCTGAAATGATCGAATGGTGGGATTAAGTCACATAACTATTTATCAATTATTACTATCACATGCTGGATTCAACATACAACGATTATTATAACAGACATTCTTGAAACAAGTCTACTAACTTGGTTTAAACACCCTTAGCTATAGCAAGGTAATAGCTAATACAACATAACTTACCATTGAGGACATGTAGGTTGACAACAGCATCCCGATTTCCATCTTCATCGAACCATACACCTCCCTGGAAAAACGAGCAAAGAAGAACCACTATAGGTATCTCTATATTTGCCATGATAGATTCATCAGACATGTGTCATTGAACATGCAACAACGTGGAGGAAATCTACGTTGAAGAATGTAGTTTAAACTTTCATTCATAGCATAGATGAAACTGTGATTATTAGATTACTGCTAGAGAAATGTTATGATGCTAACCGTCACATGTCCCTCAGATCCACGTGTCAGGTCGCGGATGAATCTGTCGGTGAACTGTTGACGACTCATGCGCGGGACTACTTTGTGCAGCGTACTGAGGGTCCGCAGGGTCAAGGTCATTGAGTCGAACCCTACAGCTGCTTCCGGTGTCATGGCGCCATCCACCTCCAGTCCCTGCTGTTGTAACCTCCCTCTGAAGGTGTCATACTCCTGGAAGGGCAGGGGGAGAATGATAATGATAAGATGGTATCACTAAAATATTATTCCTGAATAATAAACACAGATTTCATTTAGCCCTCTCTTATCCAAGCATCACTATATTTGTCCATTTCTCAACCTCAATTCACATCAAGTTGCACAATGCTATTATAAGAAATACGAGGCTTATAACTGTATAATTATTTATCCATGCATATGAGTCAGAATTCCTTAAAATGCACTAATCTGGTATCAAATCTGAATCAAAAAAAAATTTCACCAATCTCAATTCATCTTTATACAAGTTTATTTTATTAAAAGACTAGTATCTTAGGTCCCAGAATCCACTTGAGGGAAAGCTTACCTCCCAGGGGGTCAGTTTTTATTCACTCTCAAACACAACCTGGAGTTAACGTTACGGACATTACGCTTAAAATATTAAACATCGGATAAAATGTCTGAAAAACACCACAGTGAGTCCTATTTTGGTTTACAAGTAGCTACCCTATGTATAATCAGGCATACCAAGTTTGAAAACCATAAACCAAATACTTTTCATATTGTCACTTGGGGGGCTTTCCAAAAATCTTGAAAATGTTGAAATATTTACAAAATATCACCAACTTTACTCTAGCTTGATCAAAAACTGTTTTAATAATCATTGAAGCCACTTTGTATCATCTTCAGTGTGTCTACTTCCAAAATATGTATAGTTTTGCATACAAGGAGACCCTTTTTGTCATTCTAATTGCAAAAAACAGGCATTTTTTATGCAGTTAACGTTACGGACATTACAGTATTGGTAGCACTAAGCACCCATAAAAAACGAAGTATGTTCTATGGGGTAGATAACTATTTGGGATGTTAGAAGTACCATAGGGGCATGTTGTGTTAAAATATAGAGATGATTGACTGAGTGGAAGTAGTTTTTTCAAAAGAAATTAAAAATATGGTTAACGTTACAGACATTACATACAACAAATTCTACCCTGACAAATTAAAAATATGGCATTTTTTCTTTCTTTTTGATTAGGCTTTTAGATTAGATAAACCTTCAACATGCTATCCAGAAAAAATATACATAATCAGTATTTACTTCTCCTTGAGGATTTTCAATTTTCATGTAATGTCCATAACGTTAACTCTGTAATGTCCGTAACGTTAACTATTTTTAGCTCTAGTAATCAAAAAAAGCTTACCAGCACAAGTTTAACTCGCTAAAGTAGTGAAAAGTAAGTGTAGGTATTATATAAACAACAGAAAACATACCCCTCTCAGGGTTTAAGGGCTTGACAGTGAGATTTTGGTGGAAATTTTGTCATTTTCTGACTAAATAAATCATTTGGAGGGCTGAAAGGTTGAGTTATACCCGTAGGAATGCATCTAAATGCCACACAGTGCTGAATCAATGTCCATTCCATCTTATTATGTTGTTATGTAGCATAGTGCATGTCTTAAAATGCAGCAGGGGGGGCTTAGGGTCAGTCAGAGTTAACGTTACAGACACTACAGAGTTAACGTTACGGACATTACAGTTTTGCATTGAAAACCCCTTTCCTAATACACAGAAGAGAATTTAGGCTGCAATTCCTTCCAGAATGAATGAAAGCATACTAGCCATGGATAAGAATTACTTTGAATTGATAGGTTTGGGGTATTTATAGATTTATAGAGGATTTATGTGTTGTAATGTCCGTAACGTTAACTGCATTACAAATTAACTCTTTTGTACCTGTAGGCTAAAATAAAACCGGAAGGCTCCTAATTTTTTTCGTGGCTTGAGAACCCATTGACCCCCATATATGACATATAGAATTGATATTGAGTGACCAGAATTAACAGGCTGAGTCATCAAGAGTTATCGTTACGGACATTACACGAGTGGCATTTATTAAAAGGAGGGCTGGGATGAAAAATTTAGAACAGAAATTCCAGTTAAAACTCATGAATCTGATAGCTAACACATATACCTTGTAAACCATGTTGATTTGGGGGACTTCTAATGGGCTTCCTGGCCATGGGAGACAAATGAAGGGGAAAAAAGAGCCTGGAACCCTGTTTTTTGGGTATTTTTTTACTTTGGAGGGACATAATCCTAAAATTTTGGTCCGAGACAAAAAAAAAGAGTAAAATTCTGAAAGCCTCGAGTGTTCCCTCTCATCTAATACCAACAAGACCTAGTATGGTGCAGAGCTCTTTATTCTATAGCTCATGGAAGGTGAAAAACACTGAAAAACACGACTTGGTACATAAATGTGGGGTCTGACTCATATGGCTGCATATATATGCCATGTCTTTAGTCATTAGATACATGAATGCATCCCTGGCGAGTTTACTTGCAAAAGCTGCATTCATATAATGAATATCATGAATCAATTAACCCAGAATGCAGAAAATAATGCGGATGGTAATCTTATATTCTACTTTAAAAAAAGTTCTAGCGTTTATGTCACCTACCTTAGTATTACGACTGAAGCTTTGAACAGTGAATATGACAATAGTGTAATCCTTGAGGCCTTGACAAGGACGTAATGACATCATGGATGACGTGACTACGTCACGGACTAGCAGCACCCAGAGGTAACGGCCGGGGGTAGTTGCTGTTTGATTCACCAGGTGGCAGAGCTGCACCAGGCCGGGCTGCACGTCAGCTTGCAGCACAACCACCCGACTTTGGCTTTGCTGTATGAAGAGAAAAACGCACAATTCAATGTGGCACCAATACTGTGTAATCATGGCAGCATATAGCATTGAGGTTGGGAGCCCCCCTGAATAAAAGGAGCATTTTCATTGATATTAGAGGCAAGACGATTCTTGTTAGGTAAGATATACAAGTTTCTGTGCATTTCAGACAAGAGCGTACATAGCTGGGGGTGCAGAGGCCCCCCCCCCTCAGGTCGCAAAGTCGCCGAAATTAAGGGCCCAAGGTCGGAAAGTCGCTTTTTTTGGACCGTTGTTGCTATTGTCAAACCTTTCCAAAAGTCGCCAGGTCGCTTTTATTATTTCACCAGGTCGCCAGGTCGCCTGCAAAACAGCCCAGGTCGCCAGGTCGCTTTTGACCCATCTGGAGCCACATAGCTATACATAGGAGATCAATTATATCAAATAAGATAGATGTTTAGTTATCTAATGCATTACATACAATATCATAATATAAGAGCTCTCCCGACGCGACGCACATAAAAAAAGAATGGACCTACCTTTAGAAGAAAGGGGACGTTGGGGTTTGAGGATTCCACTTGTAAAGATATTGTGAACTTGCTGTCCACCAACTCCTCCTTCAGCACTTCTGTCTCCTTAAAAATGTTCAAAACACAAGCTTTTAGTGTCACATAATAATTTGAATGGGATTTTAAGATATTCAACAAATAATGTAGATAAAATGAAATAATAGATACATAAATGCATTCACTTTGTTACGCTCATTATCATAGAGTATGTCCTTACCATTTGTACTGTAGCTTGACGTGAGCTGGACAGTAACGTCACATGACGGCACCCCATAGTTCTCAGCCATGACACTAGAGGGCGATAGGCGCTGCGGACGCTGGGTTGAATGGTTATAGGGCTGACCACCAGGTGGGAGGACGGTGTGAAACTCTCCACTAAAGTAACCTGAATGGGAAAGAGAAATTTGTTTAAAGTTGGTATCCCAATTGGGGTGACTAGAATTGACCCCTCTCAATAATTGCCTGAAAGTCCTGAATGTATACCTTTCTTCTGAAATGGGTGCTTTATTCTGGTTAGGGAGTGCTCATTTTTTAACAACAGGGGGGGGGTGGTGGATTTGGGGGGGGGGGGTAAAAAATTTGGACCCCTTGACCGGGGGGGGGGGTAAAAAATTTAGACCCCTCTTGGGGGGGGGTGAAAAAAATTCAACCTGTTTTGAGGGAAAAAGCCCGCACGTTACTATGCTACAAAGGGGCGCGAACGCGCGCGATTTTCGGCCTGGCGGGGGGGGGGTAAAAAATTTCGACCCCTCTAGCGGGGGGGATGAAAAAATTTCGCGCGCTCCGCGCGAAATCTCACCGCCCCCCCCCTGTTGTTAAAAAATGAGCACTCCCTTACCAAGAGTCTTAAAGGCTTTAATGTAAAATTGTAATAACATCTAGATCTACAGCTTTCATGGAGAAAACTCAAGCATTGGCAAACCATCTGGGATATGCTGCCACCTGTGCAGATGTAAATGCACTAATGTGTTCATGAATGGAGTTGAGGTACTGGGTCTGCAATTGGAATATCCTGTAAACATTATACACAGCTGCCACCTTGTGGTTGAGAAGAGAGGCATGCTAATTGCTTTATTTTTGACTGCTCAGTGAAAATTCATTTTTGCTACTGTGTGGGGATTTTTGTATGGAAATAGTTCTCATAGAGCTTTAATACTTCCACATATGCCTGACAACATCAGCATGCTTATACCCATGCTGGAAGTGGAAAGTCTTCACCGCAACAGTTGGGATACCAACTTTAATTTGGGGGTAGATCACAGGTGGGTTTTTATCTTCTTTCATGTTCTAATTCCGCAAAACATAACTGTTGTAGGTCTTAGTCCACAAAATAAAATTGATAAAGGCCTAATAACTTGATTTCCCCTATTGGTGATTGAGTGATAGGGACTATTTTTCAATTGAGAATAGATAAAGCGAAGTAGGGGACGTTTGTGAAATTGCCAAATAATGATAATATTGATGTAAATTCAAATGAAAGCCTTCTATGTTTAGGCCTACCTGAGGCACGTTTTGTCTGAAGTAGAGACTCTGCTGGAGGGTGTCCACATTCGGGTTCTGCAGTGTCTGGGGGCACATTCCTCCCAGCACCACCAGGGGGCGATCAGAGCCCGCCAGGTGGCGCGACAGGGCAGCGTCCTCAGTCACACGATCACACTGCAAGAGGGAAAAGGAGTATATGGTTAATGTGTGAAGTTCATTGTGCTAATCAGATTCTATTTTACTGGTATAATTATGTTTTCAGATGCGGGTGGTGACATGATACAGCATTTAATGCAATATTTGACACACTGTAGTACTTTGTAGTACACTATAGACGTACACAGTGAACACTGGCATGGTAGTAATGATGGATCAAGAATATTCATGCTTTATGTACATTACTTTCTGTGTTATATTTTAACAGTAACACTCATTGAATCGCCCACACTTTTCAGGAATACTTGGATAATTGATTATTAAGCTTGGTATCTATGGTGAGCTTGAAACTGCAATAGAGCATTATGGTTCCCCTATAACTACTAACTCAGGGTTCTAGGTTGAGGACTTGACACGTTGACAGTGGATGACCCCAGTAATGACCCCAAGGAAGGACCCACAAGATGGCCTGACTAATGTGTGATCAACCCCTCTGGAACCATCCCATTCAATGTCCAAGTAGGCAACACAGTTTTCACCATAGTACCAGCAACAGTATGTACAAACATGAAGGAGATGCTTGAACACGTTTATCCCTTTCAAGCATACCCCAAAATGTTTTCAAACTGGAATAACCCCATGAACAGGGAATAGTTCTGCTTGAGCTCGACAGGGGGTCCCTCAGAGCCACCGAGTAGCTCTTGAGAAGACAGGTGGCTCTGTGGGGGAGGAGGGTACCCATGGTTTAGGTGTGGATTGGGGTCCAATTAGACTGGCCACTCAGGTGTGACTCTATACAGGTAAATACTTGGGTCAGTTAAAGGTTTGTGCACGGTACTTTAACACATGGGCTACCACTTTTAAGCCATAAGTCAATACAGAGCCTTACTTATTCCTGGAGGTTGATGCTATTCCATAAAAGAGGCATGAAAGTGTGAAATACCTTTTAACCGTAGAACGATCATGACGATCATTTAGTATTATAGATCTGCTGGACTCTATGCTGATATGGCTACCAACATTGAACACAGTGATACAATTGGTGTACATTAAGTAGGGACATTAAAGCTGAATAATGACTTGATAACATACCCAATCCCAAATAGTATCAAGATAGAACATGTCCCATACGGCTAATCAATTAAAGCTGACTGGAAAGGGGAATATACATTTGACTCAATGGTATTCTGTGGGTCATAAAGGGAAAATATTATAAAACATTATGGAACCTGAACCAGTTGGTCAAAATAGAAGAGAGTAATGTAATTATTATGGACAAGCCAGGTGGCTAAGATTAGTGTCAGGTCGGTTTTAATTAATGTGATGGACACAGAGCATGTCCCGAGCATGTCCTGCAATATTCTACAATCATGAAGTATATGTTGTTAATACCGGATACGGTGTGACCGTTGATATGCAAACAGGGGGGTTGATAACATAGTTGATATGAACCCGGAAATTAAGACTCTGTCTGGATCACCTAATCAATGATACAGGGACCGGGTATGCCTATACATCGCTCAAGCTGTACATATTTATACGTTTCAAGGTTTTTTTTTAAAATCTGCTTTAGTAAGCACCTTCTATAGTTCGATTTCGTGCCTCATGCTCGGACAGTACAAAAACAAGCCGTTTGAATCTAATTTACACCAGTTTACATGAGTTGGTTCACATTTGCATTGGACATAACAGGGGATACTTGCATACATGATCTATCCTCTTATTATTGCATTATTGTACAAAGTACCATTTATTCATTATAATATACCAAGTTGCATATAGGATTAACTTTATTTCTTTCACAAACATGTCTGAGTAGTATATGTACACGTACATACAACACATAAGGCCTTAGTAGTCCACAGGGGCCAGACTATTTGTGTAATGTCAACTTGAGTATTGGCCAATTTGTATCCACCTTTATATTGACACTGCCTACCACATAAAACCAAACATGTCACCCTCCTCCCCCTCCACGCACACACACTGGAGAAACCGTCCATAGTGTATTGTGCATGTACAAGAGTCCTGTGAGTATGGCATAGTCTTCTGGTGGACAAATGTTTCTTTAACTTAATGGATTCTAAACAGGTGGAGTAGGATCTGGAGGTTAGAGAACCTCTTTGTGCAGGTAGGGTTTTGAAGACCTGGGTACACAGTGCTGAGTGGGTCCTGAGTGCTCCATTGGGGGCAGGCCTCAGGGCAAGTTTCCCGCCACTCAAAGTCATGTGCTAACTCTAATAGGACTGTTGTAAAGTAACTAAATAAGGTGTAAGATTGTATTGAAAATGGCATTGTCTTGCAGACAAAACGTTGGTGGGGCTCCCGTTGTGGCTATAATGAGCTCTGGTACACTTTAGGCCAATGCATAATTTTTGCCATACCCTACGGGTTTTGGGGCCCTTTGAAAAACAAAGTCTTTTAGTGCTGATTTATCTGTAAAATGTACTAAATTATCACAAACACTAGTAGAATTTTTGTCAGCAAACTAAAAAACACAACTCCCCTGGCCCCTACATCATTCTGGCCATGTTACCTGGACACTTTCTTGGCCTGATACAATATCAGCGCTTATATTTAAACATTGCATTTGATTGTCATTTTGGGTTAACATTGACCTGATCTAGACACAAGAGTCATCGCGGCTGGCCAAACACATGCAGCTTTAAAACAAGAGAGCAAATAGTTACAAAAATCATCAACAGATCATCATGGTTCACTTCTATGATTCACTATTTTAGATAGCATTTGTCAGTAGCCTATGGCTCAGTCTCATGAGTTTGTAACAGTTGAAACGTCTTTGACCGGGTGTCGTCTTTGACCGGTGTCGTCTTTGACCAGGCAGCATTAGAATAGTAGAAATGAGGTCTATGTAGTAAGAAACGTGGGGAAATAGTGCACCCATATATTGATATACGTTTATAGCAAACATAAGTAAATTTTTGTTATATTTATATACTGAGCATACTATGCATAGTACAGCATAGTACTATTATTTCACTCTGCTAGGTCAAAGACGTCACTTTATATATAACTTTGAGCTTAAACAAATGCACTGTGCATAGTAAGTGCAGTATATAAATATATCAATTTTACATTATGCCTCGAAATGATGTGTTCTAACATATTATACAATAAATTTCCCAATTTCTTTACTATATACTACTCTTTTCTTCATTTTAATCCCTACCCGGTCAAAGACGACACCGGTCAAAGACGACACGGGTCAAAGACGACACCGGTCAAAGACGTTTCAACTGTTACAAACTCATGCGACTGAGCCCTATACTTCGTAAGTTCTGCCTTATTCATAATCACTAAACAACTACAATGTATTGTACTTGTGTAATTGATAATACAGTGTTTGACAGGGACAAACCAGCATATTGTTTATTTATCCCTTTAGTCATAGTAAATATACATGTGGATATGGAGTCATCGTAGTGTGTATGGCCATCTGTCATTCATTTATTGCCAAATTGTGCATACCATTGAGCCATACACAATAAACCATGTTGGCTTACACAGCAGTGACAGATAACAATTTACATTGGCATCGGTGGTGCTAGTTTGTAGTGCCTGAATATGTTGCAGCTTAATATAATCAGGCCAACAAATGTGTGTTTCAGGCAACCAACCCTAGATTCAAAATAGGGCAAAATTTTCCCAAAATTTTGGGAAACTGATATATCTGAAATATTCATATGTCTCTAGATTTTAGCAGATCTTTGGTCAGGAACTTCTACTGCTCCAAAAATGGCAGACCCTGTACATGTAAATATGAGATAAGTCAAGTAATATAAGGTTCTTGTCCCATGCATTACAGACGACAGCCTTCAGCCTTGACTGCCATTCATGTGACCCCCAACTAAGCAAGTAATTTACAAAACAAAAGACCTTAGACATTTTCAGCTGCCCCTTGGGACCGACTAAATGCACCACACACCTAGACTATGTTCTGACAGGCTACGGGCGGCATTATGATATAAAGAGGGTAAATAGGAGCCCCAGGCATCCCATGGGTCCATCTCACCCTGCCTAGCATCCGTACGCTGATGTCAAGGACTGTAGACATGGTAGACAGGGGTGTGGGCCCTCCCCTCATGCCCCTGGCACAAAAGAGAGTGGGTGTGGGAATTACCGGTTATGTGAGAATGTGTGTGTGCCTGTGGGGAGTGGTGGGGGTGGGGGTGGCAAGGTACTGTAGTTTGTAGTGAAAACACTTATTCGAAGACAGTGTTAGAACCCCCAGGGGTTAACCCCCTACAGAGCCATGGCCAATTGTAAGGTTCGTTAATTATGAGAAAATTGCAATCATAGTTCCGGTCGTAGGTGGCAGGAGGGGTAAGGAAACAAAACTATCAATTGTATTCCTGTCTCTAGTTTATCCTCTTCTCTTAGTTTCAGGACTGTAATAACAGTACATAACACCCCCATTTATAGTAGACATTGTACATACGCCTACACAGTTGACTCAGTACTCGAAATACCACCTTCAGCACTCATAATACCATCTTCTTTGGAGATAAAAAGCCATCCATTCTCCCTGTATATCCCAAACTATAATAAACACGTTGCCAAAAGCTGTATACAGCCTGCAAGATGTCACGTAGTGGTCAACCCCATCAAATGTCTCCACCTTCCCGCTGGGTGGCAGCACCTGCTGTGCATGACGGGTAACCGGTTCCGGTTCCGGGTGTTAAGATTGAGGAGGGTTTGTTTTCTCAGAGGCCGCAGGGGGGCAGCACTTGTGTATAATTAGTGTCAGCTGATAACAACACACCCTTAACGACCTCAACCGCAGAAGGCAATCTAGATAGGGTCAGCAAATTACCCTTACATATTTGACTTTTAGTTCTGGTTTGCAGTACAATGCAGAATGTATTGCATGGTAGGGTGACATGCCCAGCTCCTTGGGTGGTGTCAAAATGTGGACCATAAATTATAATTATATCTATCTATCAACATTAATTATTACTTAGATTGTTCAAGTGCCTTTCAAGCATTTTAAAGCTGCTGAATTATAAAAGGAGTCGAAAGAATCCTGTTATTTTTTTATTACTTTCTCTATACTGGGTGTATTGCTGGGGTTAGTGACGGAAAATAACCCGGGTCAAATAGTGACAGTCTTGAATACAAAAGTCCCAAATTAGGTGACGTCATTTCATTTGTGAACGTTCCCCAATGATCTCAACTCTCAGCATGATGTTATAGTGTTTATTCGCCATTGGAAATTAACCTGATTCCTTACTCAGACTTAATCCATGCAACCTACACCCACACCATTCACAACAGTTCCGGAATCAGAAAGCTCAATCATACAATGATACATTTATCATACCATTTAATACAAAACAAAGCACCTTGGAACCTTGGCTGTCAAGTGGCTGAACAGTGTCCGTTATTTTGGGCGGGAACCCAGAACATGATGGGTGGGTGTGACTCATTAATCATTGCCATGTCCGTCTCTGGTGCCGAGGTGCCCGGATAAAGACATTAAACCCTTTAAGGACGGCACAATAGTTTAATGCATCCTGCCCTTAGTCGTCATGATGCATGAATGCAGCCCTGGCGAGTAACTCGCCAGTGCTGCATTCAAGCATCATGCCGACCCTATGGAGTTGATACCCTCCCGAAGGGTCGGCATGATGCACCAATGCAGCCCCGGCGAGTTACTCGCCTGGGCTGCATTGGTGCATCATGACGACAAATGTAATGTTTTAGCGACATCCATCCTTAAGGGTTAATGTGGGGTAGTGTATAGGAGACTGGCGCCGTGCCAGACAGACAGATGGTGCAGGACAGGCTGATGGGGCCCTGTATGGTACCTTTGTGCATTCCATGATATCGGGACATGTTTTTATAATGAGTGTGAACAACTCGATATGATATGCATTGAGCCATGAATTTCTAATGGTCCGTTGCATTGCATGGGCAGATAGTCCATGATAAATATCATAACCCAGGGGTGGATTCGGCCTGGGTGAGGGGTGAGGGGAGGCGATGTTTGGGTGGGAGGGCAGAGGGTATGACTCCTTTATTCCACCCTCCAATTTTGATAGAAAAACTTTTTTTAACGATTTTGAACTCACGAGATGGTGCTTCTTTCGGAATATATGATTATACATGGTGTTCTGGTGTACTGGTAAACCGTGCATTTTGCCTGAAATGTCCTGAATGCAGCATCTCCAACTTGAAGTATGATGCAAGCAAATTTTGCAAATATGAATGATCATGTCTGTACAGGAGTACTAAAATACTAGTTTTACATGTAGAGCCAATAACATGATTTATCAATGAATGGTCATAAGTTGGAGGACATCAGTATACATGATTGGGCATATAGTACTCTGCATAAACGAGCCTGATAAAGAGTCCTTCAATGAATGTTTGCACATGTGTTGTATGGGCCCTGTGTGGGACATATCAAGGGATCAAGTGTTAGATCACATAGATCAAGTGCCAGTAGCAATAAGTGACAGATTATCAACAGAGACGTGTGGGGCACTCACTGGATCATTGACATCATAAGTCACATTATTTACCATAGGGAACGTCTAGGTATAGAAATTACACATCATTGCATTTGGAACATTTTTCAAAACCATTCCATACCTAATATCATTAGCATTTGATGTCCCCATACACATATATGGCCTCGGGCAGGGTTCGTCAATAGAACCAACTACTATACATGTAGGTGCATAGTGACTATTCCCTCTGGAAATGCACACCCTATAGGCCTGAAATTACATAGCTATACGATTGACATGTACGTCTGCAAGACACAGCACTATAGAATTACCTAGGGCGCAGCACTATAGCATTAGGGAGTGCTCATTTTTTAACAACAGGGGTGTGTGGTGGATTTGGGGGGGGGGGGGGTAAAAAATTTGGACCCCTTGACCGGGGGGGGGGTAAAAAATTTCGACCCCTCTAGGGGGGGGGGTGAAAAAATTTCACGTGCTCCGCGCGAAATCTCACCGCCCCCCCCCCCCCTGTTGTTAAAAATTGAGCACTCCCTTAGCTAGTTCTATGTAGAAAGGATAAAACAACATGAGAATCATGCATGTGATTAACATGCAGCTACGTGCATTTACATATCCTCTATTCCGTTTCAAATCAGCTGGTGACTCAAAGCTATAGATCGGTCGAATAATACCCCCACCCCTCCCACACACATACATTGTCATGATGTGTGGTTAAAGGCATTCCTCCAGGGGCTATAGACAGATGCACCGTGGAAGATAACCAGCCCTGACAGTCAGCTGACAGATAAGGGCCTCAGGTCACATGACAAACTGATAGGCCCCCTCTGTCGTCACAATAACAGCGGCTAGAGGCTCTGTTACCAGGCTGCATCGGTATCTGTGATTACGGTGGGGCATAATCCCAGTGCATGGAGTATAATCTCTGCACTACCAACATGGACAAATCCAGAGATTAATCTATCTGTCCCCGTCTAATTCTCTACGATTTTATCTATAGCCATACAACCTTAATTATGAATATGTAATTAAACCATTAAGGACATATTTATACAGGTAAATGAGCTAAATATACCGTCTATTGGTAGCATCTCATCCAAATCAATGTATCATAGAGTTTAATTCTTTGAGATGGACAGTTTAGCTTATTCTGCTTTAACTTTAAGCCTTTTTTCCATTACTTTTTCCCATGATTTTATAAACATTAGATACCTATGTCATTTAAAAATGTATCAAACCTACCCTCACAGTTTCTTCTTATAAATTATACCGGTACTCCACATGTATACCAGGGGAATACATGTGCCAACATCGACCAGTAAGTTAGTAACATGTATACACAAAGAGATCAATAATATTGACCATATAATAATATAGATATTATATATTGATCTATGCAGCATGATAGGGTACGTCTAAGCAGGCATACAACAGCTCTAATGGGGCAATACATTAACGAGGCGCATAATTGGTAATTTTTTGGCATTGGCATTCTAGATAAAGCACATTGCCAATCATGCATGTAAAATAACTCACTGATCCAAATAGGGCAATAAAGTAATAGAGCAAGGTATATTTATCTGTGTGTTCACACAAAAGGTATGATAATGGGGCACACTCTGTGTGCAGAATGGTTTATGATCTGCACGTGTATATTGTTTTATGGTGGTGCATACAGACAGGTTCAAGCCTATATCAGTTACAAACTAGTGCATGAGCCTTGTGGAAGTCATTGTTTTACAATAGAAAACAATTATCCACACATTGACCAAATTAACATTGGCTAAATTACACTTGGGATGAGATAATGTATAAATATATACACCTTGTCTATTTGATTTAGAGATCTGCAATGATTATACGTAGAGTCCAGGGGCGGATCCAGGGGGGGGGTCCTGGGGGTCCGGACCCCCCCCTTTTGGTCTGCCCATAAGACGATTCAAATAGACTTTGCCGAGGGTGGACCCCCCCCTTTTGGTCCACCCCTGATGTCCACCCCCACATGTGCTTTAAAGTGCATCAATTGACTTCGATATTTTCAAAATTTTCTCACCCTTGGAGTAAACCAGAATGCAATAGAGTGTACAAATCGCCACCTTTATTTTCAAAATCTTCTGAACCTCCACTCCCAGATGTACACTCCCAAATGTCCATTTAGAAATGGCAGCATGTACCTGATGCTGGAGCAGATTCAGATATCCTTCCCTTTTTTTTATATGTAGACAGCTGGTAGACCCATAAGGATGTCCACCGGAAAGTCAGTATACAAACACAGAAGATGTATCTGCAGACTCATTGGAATTTGATTGTCCAACTACAGAAGGTGGCAGGGAACATGAGGTGGTGACTCCCAGCATGTTTACACTGCTAAAATCTTCTTTAAGAGAAGTCAGTAGGGGCCACATATGCCCCAAACCCCTCAAAATATCCATATCCTACCCCTGGACATCTACCTACTAAACTAAACAAAACTTTAGGGTACACCAGAATGCTATGAAATGCATCAATTGACATTTACCTTTTTTAAATTTTCTCAATCATGGATATATACCAGAATGCTTTAAATTGCATTAGTTGACATTTATTGTCTCAAAAATTTTCTCAGCCTTTGAGTACACCAGAATGTTATAAATTGAATCTATTGACATCTATATCTTCAAAATTTTCACAGCCTTGGAGTACACCAGAATGCTATAAATTGCATCTATTGACATCTATATTTTCAAAATTTACTCAGCCTTGGAGTGCACCAGAATGCTAGAAATTGCATCTATTGACATCTATATTTTCAAAATTTTCTCAGCCTTGGAGTACACCAGAATGCTATAAATTGCATCTATTGACATCTATATTTTCAAAATTTACTCAGCCTTGGAGTACACCAGAATGCTAGAAATTGCATCTATTGACATCTATATTTTCAAAATTTCCTCAGCCTTGGATTAGCCCAAAATCCTTTAAAGTGCACCAATTGGCATCTATATTTTCAGATTTTTCACAGCGCTGAGGTAGACCAGAATGCTATAAACTACACCAATTGACATCTATATTTTATTTTTAAAAATCTAACCCTTGGGGGCATGCCCCCAAACCCCCTAAGATGATCAAAGCATATCGCTTTCGACACACGTCGTTCTGATAATTTAGGTGTATTAAACTTCATACTTCTGGAGTGGACCCCCCCCTTTTCAAAATCCTGGATCCGCCCCTGCATAGGGGGGAATTGGTTATGAATAAAGGCGTAACCTATAATCCGGTTATTGTGAGCGCTGGGTGGTCAGGGGAGGGGTATTGTTTGGCGCATGCTGGAGGCATTCTATGGGTGATGGGAGGAGGTTTGAATACCCGCCCCTTTAACAGTAGGCATTAGGCCTAACACCCCAACATCAAACAAAATGCCACCCACAGCTAATTCTACACACCAATGCTGGTGGCTGCGGAGAAAATCCCCCGGAATCTAGAGAAAGCTCTGAACACCTTCTCTTACATTATTCAAAGGGGGAAGTTGCATAACCAAATCTTGGTGTATAAGATTGATCAATTTACTGGGACATTTATTCATATAATTTTAAGCAACTGCCATAGACAGATAGAGCTTTACTTAAGGTATTCCCGGCTAATTCAGCACCAGGTCTTATGGTGCCACACAAGGGTCCGTGTGTAGGTGGGACCCATTGTGTGGCCCTTCTGAGAGTCGGCTTTCAATATGGTGATGCTGTGAATTGGTTTACCCCCTCCACCGTCCACCTTGGTACCTGTGTACTATTACAGGTCGGTGCCACATTAATCAGAACCATGTATTCAGGGGAGGTGAGAGGGGCCAAGGACAAGGATCTAGTTTCCCTGGCACAACCCACAATGGTAATAAAGCATGCCTATACATACACCTTACATCCTGTACATGTATACAAAGTATAATCGTTGGTATGACTTGCTTATTAAATCTAATTCATAATCTGGATTCCAAGATGATGCCCAACAGGATGTAATTAATACAATCTAGGCCTATTTCTCATTTAATCAATGAAGTGTTATATGAATGTACACCACACATTTGGGTTTTCTATTAAATAATAAGCTTTATTTCGATATACATGTACGTAATCCCACATAATACATTCCAAAGGGATATACGTGCACACCCGCATACAATTATATGTACATTCAACCGTGGATACCAATACAGATGATAATACCCAATGAATATCCAATTGCATGTGGATTTGGATTAACATCATTGGCTTTAGGGATTATAATCATATGTTATAACAGTCCAATCAGGCACACACTGTACTGA
Source organism: Harmothoe impar (assembly GCA_947462335.1). NCBI lineage: Eukaryota > Metazoa > Annelida > Polychaeta > Phyllodocida > Polynoidae > Harmothoe > Harmothoe impar. The sequence continues at coordinate 39,507,740 of OX381710.1, forward strand.
CCTGTGTCATAGAGAAATAAAAGATGTAGAAAGCATTCCCCAGTTACTAGTTACTACTATCAGTGGCATTTACAGTAACATTACACTGGGTGTGTAATATCAGCCAACATTATCTGTCCCTGCTCACAACCCTGTAGTAAATGAATACTAGTACAGAGAGAGTGCATACTCATGTTACCTGGTACAGAGAAATAGGAACTCAGCCTGGGGAGGAGGTGGTTATGGGTGGCTGCAACAGTCCCATGTAATACCCAAACCCTGACCACCTGCCATACTCCACCCCAATACCATAGCATCCCTACCATAAACCTCACAACACCTGGTAGGTAGGGCAGGTATTGATCTTCATACCTTATAGATCTGTACTTGTACTTGGGTCTGGGATCAATGACTCATGTGTACATATTGCTTACTGAGGATAACTAACAGCAAATTAATGTTGGCACAACGTTACACTACTGTTGTCATGTGGAGGAATGCAGGGCCACAGCAAACCGTAGGCTTAGTATAGGCTGCTTGATTTCATTTGAACTGGAGATGCAATGGAAATTTCGTATTCCAGGATTTTCCCATTCCAGGGTTGTCTCTTAGGGGAATGACATGTTAGGAGTCACATTATAACACATTTGATGAAATAAGGCCTTATTCGATGGAATCCGGAACACAAACTGGACCACATAAAGCATGACTGGAAAAGTACAAATGTGTCAAATGAACAAAATGTCGGGTCATTGTCATTGCAGATACATTGTACTTTTTATAAATCCCCACCACTTTTAGGCTTAATGCAAGTGACATAACTATAATTGTTGGTCACAAGAAGATGTGGCCAAACAGGCGTGGAATTGTCGTTAGGGACGTGTCAGATGGGGACCCCTTGGACCGTCAAACACAGGTGACAGAACTACCCCTGCCCTCCCCCCTACCTCATCACTATAACTGCCTTACTCATCTTCTCCCATCCTCCCTAAACGTGCTGCGGCCATTTACTGGTCTTTCCCATAATACATCTAGGATACATATATTTTTGATATCAGTTTAATGAATTCTCCGTACCATAATATTGCATTGATTTGGTTGACCACATTATCAATAATTGTAGACATTATGGTTATGTCCTGGGCTATACAAACATGAATACATTTCCAGGAAATATACATGTAGACTATCCCACTGCATGCCTACCGGTCTCACCAACTAGATATCACATTTTTAGACTATTCATATATCATGTCATTCATGGGCCCAATCATCCTTTATATTTTGTATATATCATGTGGACTGATTTAATATGTAGTTGAAATAGTGTTCACTATTATAAAATATACACTTTTGTAGATCATAGACACTGGACTTTGACAAGTCTATGTTCCATCACCCATCTTCTGAGGCTGAGGCTGAGGCCTGATATCCCTCATGTCCCTGTGGCTGTACATATCCTGCACACCTGGACCCTAACCCCCTCCCATCCCCATCTTCATTTCGGCAAATACCTATTGGCTATATCACAAGGTGGGAATTCAGTACACTACAGTCCCTGTCCATAACTACCTCCCCTCATCCCGCATCCTCCATCCATTCACCTCTCAGCGCCTGTACCCTCAGGTCTCCCCAAAAGACAGCTGGCGCCCACTCCCCCTCCCCCCTCCTTGGGGACGGCCGTTGGGCCCCCAGTAAAAGTCTATGTATTTATTGGCAGTTGACAATGGGGGAGTGTGTGCGTGCCCGCCGGTTAAGGGCACGCATCCCATGACACATCCCCAGGTAAAGGGGGGGTTAAAAAGTGGAGAGGGTCATAGGACACAGGAGTTTACCCTCTGTCAGGTGTATATAGCGTGTGAAGAGGCATACAGGTATATTGAATAACATGCACATTCACCACACATGCACTTGTCCTAACGTATATTTACTCAAGACATGTCAATTTGAATTTTCATAAATGAAGCATGTGATGTCACACGTGCCTAAGTTGTAGGCCCTACTTGTATTTTTTACCCTTGTGTCTAGACCACACCTATCATGTCTTTTCACTATAGTCTGGTGGTCTACAGTTTTGTAGAATAGTGCTGGTGATGACAGAATGCACGCCAGAGTTTGATATACCAATAGTCTATATATGGAGGGGGCGGGGTCAGCAACTGCCATTACCCCGTCCCTAATTGCCCTTTTAACAGACTCACTACCCTGGAAGCAATTTCTCAGGTGAGAAGATTGCCATCTCAGAGACGGACCCTCCCCGGGCCCAGACCTAACTATTTGCTATGTTTTACTCCCTACCCTGTGGCAGACTCAGTGATTGAGGCCATTGCATTTGCCCCATCCACTCTTGCACTATTGTCGATTGCAGACAGTTCCTTCCACAATTAAAAATTAGAAATCAAATATTAAAATGTAGACCCCTTTTTCATCTAGGCTTTAGCTGTATTAGACTTCTGTGGAACTGGGGGAGGGGCAACAGGTTACCCCATGCCAGTTAAATGTTACATGTATATATGACTTTATGAGCATCTTTAATCTCTCTTGAATTTGGCCATGATAATCATTATGTTTAATTTGAAGTTGTTGTATATCGTTGGTTGTATAGCACCCGATATAGCACCCACCTGTGTGTCAGTATAGTGTATCCTCACGGTGAATCTGCCTCCTCCCTCAGCAGGCAGGGTGAGCAAGGTGATGGGTAGGGTGTGGTTGGTGCCCGGGGGTAGGGCCGCCCTCACCCCGGCCTGCAGCGCCCGGCCCCTGACCGCCTCCCGCCCGGAGAGGGGCAGGAGGAGGGCCAGGTCATACCCCTCCCCCACCACCCCCTCACCACCACTCAGCATCAGCAGCAGGAGGCATGTGCACCAGCCAGCCATCCCTCCAGTACACGGCCCCAGTAACATGCCTCTGTACTCCTCCAGTGGTATATGATCCTGTGCTGTATTGGATTGTCTCCTCCAGGGTCAGATCAAAGTGCAGTTTAATAATCCTCCAGTAGGTGTAATAGTAAAGGCCTCCCACATGCTATCTGGGTATACTCCTGAGGCCCCGAGCTGCATGGACCTCTATTGTGAATCCTCACCTATCGTTATACAGGGGAGTCAATATTGAGACCCTGTGTCAAAACTACCACCGTATTGGTGGTTATAATCCCTGTCCACAGCCAGAAAACATGAGGGTCCAAATTCCTCCAGTGAGTTAGTGCACTGCTACAAATATCAAAAGGTGTTTCCCGCTGGAGTAAAATAAAAACCGTCGTCTCATGCAGAGGTGTGCACCCCAACCTGGTGTGTGAGGTTGTGTGCTGGAGTGTGGCCTCAGTAATCAGGTATAGGTTACATGTTGACTCAGAGAGTTGGTTCGGCACCACCGAACATTCCTGGCGCCGCGAAATCCTGTCGGGGCATGTATGTATCCGTGTTACACATGTGTGTGTACCATGAAGCGATCAGCCGTGCCTTAGTCTGAGAACCCCGGGGGGGGCACTTAGTATATTTTGTATACACATGTGTGCGGCTGGGAAGGGTACTTTTTCTACAAAATCGCCCTAACAAGGGTCCACTTTTCAAAGAAAAATCGCCCTAACAAGGGTCCACTTTCATGAAAATCGCCCTAACAAGGGTCTACTTTTCACAAAAATGTCCGGGTTTTCGCAAAGATTTGCCTGTTTTCACAAAAAATGTCGCAGTTTTCAAAAAAAATCTTCGCAAGAGGGTAATTTTTTCAGCAGATTTACACAAACATGGGTTATTCTATAATTTTTTTACCGAAACCTAGGCACTTTTGGTCGAAAATGCCCTAACAAGGGTAACTTTTTGGCATCAAAATCTACCTTTTATCGCTTTTTTACCGAAACCTAGGCACTTTTGACCGAAAATGCCCTAACAAGGGTAACTTTTTGGCATCAAAATCGCCCTAACAAGGGTAAGGGTTGTCAGAGGTCCAGCCGCACACCCCTGTCAAAAAAAATTCAAGTGCCCCCCCCGGGCTGAGAACACGTTGTATTAATATTAGCGGCTATTCCCAAGCTCAGCTTTAAAGCTATCACAGCTCCGGGCATGGAGAGCCTAACTTTACAGGTACTATAAGGCAGGTCCATTCATACAGGGGGACATACAGGCCTCCCGACCACCACTGGAGCCTGTGTACTTATAAAGGGGGTGTGGCGGGAAGCGCGGGACGTCCTAACGGTCCGCCACCACCAGCTGCGTCTCCAGACTCTTTGAGCAGACGACATTTAACCCCGGACCGCCACCTCCAACAGGGGGCGCTACCGGCCGGCTAATGACCCCGAGATGACCCCACATGAAGGGGTCCCAGACGCAGACGACATTCTCATTTCAATTCCAATCAGCCCTGGAGGCCCCTGGAGGCCCAGGAGGCACACCCTGGATGGCGCCAGACGTCTTGTGGACGTCCGATGTTTCAAGAAATGTCGTGCACAGTTCAAAGGGAATGTTCATTACAGGGGCGTGGAAGCGCGCGGTAGGGAGGCGGGGGGGGGGGGGGGGAGGGGGGTATATGAGAGGTATATATGGGACTGTCCTCCCCCTTAACCTTTGACTAGAGTAAATGGCAGAAATGCGTAACCAATGGCCAGAAAGCCAGAACTCCCATACTGCGATCCCCATATTAGCCTATAGTAAAATCACTTTAATCCATTTAACTATTACTGAAATTGAATAGCGAATGGTAAGCGTCTTCGTCTGCGTTGTTGAACGTATGCACGTATGGAAAGTATAACTATTTTTTCAGCTTTTTCAACTTTTTAAAGAATGGACAAACTATATCCCAACCAACCTTTACCGATGCGTTTAAAGGAGATGATCAATCCATAATCAATCCATCATAATTATATAGTCGTAGGTGTGTAGCTGATGGAACGTGGTTTACAGAAAATGTTCGTTTTTGGTCTTTATTTATAATAAAAAATACTTGAGCAAATCCAGACCTATACGCGCATAATAGCGGGGGCGGACCCATGAATTTGAAGGGGGGGGGGGTGTCTACCAAACACGAAAGTACCGAAAATGGTAGCTCGGATAGCACATCTAAACTTTTTTTTCTCTAAAAGAGGTGGGTGGGGGTTCCCTGCCCCATCTCCTGGATCCAATCCTGAATAGAATAGCTGACGGCTTTTTGGCAACAGGAAAATAAACAGTGATAGGGCTACTAATTGTGTGGAATGTCAAAGTGTGACACAAAAGGGAGATACGCTTTAACATGTTTTTTTTTCAACAGGTGCCTTATCCGTAGACCATGACTGGCGACCGATTTCATATAAACCCAAATAGTTGGCCCAGTCACTCACTAGACACAATATATTTTCTTCTTCTGATTAGGGAGTGGTCATTTTTTAACAACAGGGGGGGGGGGGGGGGTCGGTGGATTTTCGCGCGAGCGGGTCAGCATTTTTTTGGTCCCCCCCGCTAGAGGGGTCGAAATTTTTTCAGTCCCCCCCTCCAGGCAGGTTGAAATTGAGCGCGGTCGACCCCTTTGAGCTATAGTAACGGGCGGGCTTTTCCGCTAAAAAGGGGTGTAATTTTTTTGGTCCCCCCCTCAGAAGGGGTCCAAAAGTTTTTTGGTCCCCCCCCCCTTCAAGGGGTCCAAATTTTTTTGGTCCCCCCCAAATCCACCAACCCCCCTGTTGTTAAAAAATGACCACTCCCTTAGTACACCAAAACAGTGGTGTAGATCCTAACTATGTGGGCTTATGGAAATTAATAGTTAGGCTTTACACCACTGTTTTGGTAGATGTTTGGTAAACAAGTGTTAATCTGTAGAGACAGCTATAATGTCAATGGTCAACAACGGATCAGAATTGCAATACAATGAAAGGGCTCTAGATGGGGTAGGGGTGGCTGGGAGGGTCCCAAAGTCCCTTATTTGATTCATTAGAAGTGTCCAAGTCGCTCTGTTCATGTTAAGAGACTCTGTGGAGGGCCCGTGCTTCTTCCATGTCACTATCTATTTATTCCTCCTGTCGTTTGTCGCACCGCCCCCAAAGATTTCCATAAGTTCCTCAGCTGTTAAGGGGAATGCATATTGGATCGCTGGGATCGGATCTCAGTCATTTCATTAAAAATTGAAAATGTACAGCTTAGTTAGCCCATGAGGACCTATACGGATTTGTCTTGGTAGGTCCATATACACTTCATAGGAGAGAAGAACCTTACATTTATTGCACCTTTTTTTTAAAAGCATAATCATGTGCCAAGATGCTACTGTGAACCATTAGAGAGTTATGAGTTTCGGACAGCCGGTTGAGAAAAACTACAGTTTTCTGAATTCATGACCCCAGATGAAAGTTGCTCTGCTAATTCGAATTGTTTAGAGCTGTTAAACTACATGTAACGATGCAATTAAGATGGAAAATTAAGATAAGTCGTAGTTCACAGGTGACACACCAGGGGGCGAGACGTGCCGGACGTGTTCACACAGGCCCAGGGACTCCCCCTGGTGACGCGCCTTGTAAACACACCGCCTGCAGCGACCTCTAGCACCTGTATAAGGAACTACTACAGGTGTTTCCACAGGATTAACCAGTAGGGCGTTCATGCCATATTTATTGAGTGCAGAAAAGTTGCGTTTTTTGTACAGGATAGATAGACAGGATCTTAACTAAGAGAATTCTGAAAGAATTGTGAATCTACCACCACTAGAACATAGTTAAATTGGGTTTTCTTTGCAAAAAGTAAGGTGTTTTGGGAGGACAAGAGAGCCCTGTCTAACCATGCAGTGGATTGGTCCTGAAATAGCACTCCCCTGCTACAGTGTGAGTGGCAGGGATCCAGGTGCAGTGGAGGGTGACTTACATAGGGAATGTACTACTCCTAAGAAAAGGTAGATCCACATAAGTGTAAATATGGGAGCCAATTCTTTTCCAATCACTTTGTTCTTCAGACAGGAGATAGTAAACATATATGGGAATCAAATGTATGACCCCACATTTTTATGCCCCTCTATTTTAAAGGTGATTCCATGACTTTTAGGAAATATTTTGCTGTAGATCTGGATCTGGTAGTCCATATAACATGTGGGGTATATGTAAATGTAGGCCTATATCTTAGCATTACAAATCAATCAATTCTGAATTGACTGCACAAATAGCCTCTCCCAGAAATATATTCTAGTACAGGTCAGCTGCTGGGCAGCTATCAATTACTAGTGCCAAATTGTGGGCCTGCACATGGAGGACACACTCCCCAGTTTCTACTTACTCATTCATATAAAACCACTAGTGGAAATGTACAAATCTTTGCATAACCCATACATTGTGTAGAATGAAACCATAGCTTTCCAATGGTATGACCATATCTGTAGTTATTGGAGTCAATTAGCCATGAATGGGAGATGAGTGTAAATAGAGGGCAGAACAGCTGGTTGTCTGGGCCGTGGCAGGCCGCTCTGAACACCCTATAACCAGTGATTACAGCTCATTAGAAAAGACCTGCTGATTACCTTATTGTTGTGTTTAAAAGGTTCACAAAAGGGATGTAGAACTGCTGTTAGGTATGTTCCCGTTGGGCCTAGCGTTTTATCAAGTGATCTCCGTATGACGTAGTCCATTGATGACACTCGTCATCTATAGACATACTTACGTAACCATATATATGCATGCCGATACATTGTACTCCATATTTGGGAACTCAGGACGGGCATCGGGTTGGAGCCCGGGGATAGCAACCTTAACTTATCCGTGTTAATATAACAGGGAGTAGTCTGGGAGTGGTGATTTTTTTTTATTAAAGATAAGGAGGGGTGGATTTTCGTGAATATAGCCCTTCCTACCCTCAACATTGCAATTTCGGAAAAAGTCCTTGTTACTTCCAACGGGGATGTAAATGTTCCTACACCATCATAGTATCCTGAAATCAGCAAGTCAATACATGAGATATTCGTTGATTTAGACTCTAGAGCCGCCATTCTGCCTTCAGTCTATTCCAGTCCACCTATTCATATCAAGATTTCTCAACATTCCGTCAGCAATACAGGTGTCATCAAAAGCCAAAAAACGTATTTAACATTCCCCTAGAAAGGCAGTGAATTTAATCTTTTTTAAAGAAACAACTAGCTTGAAGATGCGTGGTTTCGGCCACTGGTTGTCTTACCTACAATACAGACCCACCAATGTATGGATAACCAAAGTATGGTGGTTGCTGTCCAACTACATGTCAAGTTATCACACCAGGGAAACATAATATCCCAACCCCCATGAACAACCTAAGAATGTCTATACCATCATAGGTCTCAACACTGTGGGAACGTTAACAAATGACGTCACCTGCTAGGGTGGGAGTGGATAGGAATAGGAATGGGGATACTCCCTTTAAACCATGCACGGCTCTTTAGAGTTGGACTTTCTGTTTGCCAATCGTTAACAATGTTGTAGTGAGTAATCATAATTAAGTCACTTCCTATGCTAAGAGTGTCTGTCAGGAATGCCTCATTTATTGGCGACATCTGGTGCACACTGGTCAAGACTAACCTGGGCTGTGGTGTGCACAGACACCACCTACAGTTAAACTCAGGAACCATCACAAGCCCGGCTTCTGGCACTCCACCTCAGAAAATGACAGCTTGCCGTACTACTAGCTATACTACTACTACCACAATTCATGTAACGCAATATAGAGACACAACTAACAGTTAACAAAAATATGTTACTTTACGTCAAAATAACGTTTTGACGTTACACAACGTTTGGCCATAATAACGAGATATAGAGAACTGTTCTGAAATGTTATACAACTTTTTGTTGTTTACTGGGTAAAACCATCCTGGAGTGGTTCCAACTGACCTTTGATTGTTCTAATCTTACTTGTGTCTGATCTCCCAGATTATAGTGTATTCGATGTAATAAGCACACAGTGTGCTTAGCCTACACTGATTATAAAGCCTATAGTCAGTACCGACTATACCATCATATTTTGACCCCCTTACTAAGTCAGATGATTAAATATGTTAGGCACATATTAGTCATGAAGATAGTCAGTAGTGACTATATGTGGATCACACAAATTGATGATGTCACAGGAATGTGTGCACAGGAAACAGTCAGGAGTCAAAATTGAATGCTCAACTGACTTCAGGTAGGCACATCTTATTCTATCTAAACCACTCCTTTACACATTTCCCTGTGTGTTAGATCTTGTGTTAATGTCAAGCATGTTGACTTAAGACATCATAGAACACATGCATTCTCAATTTTGATTGAAGTATCTTGTGGTTTTGTTCAAATTCTGATCATGTAACTGTGGATATCTAGGTTTCCAGACTAGAATATACAGAAGTTGACTGTGTGCAGGGTTATAGTCTGCTAGACATATGGCACATGCTCATCTACTTCATCCAATAGTGCTAGGACAGGTAACCCCAGACATCTACCCCCAGACATCTATCCCTAGATATCTACCCCTGGGAATCTACCCCTAGCACATAAAAGTCCAGGGGATGGATGTCGTAGGGGGTAAAAGTCATAGGGGGGTAAAGGTCAAGGGGATGGATGTCCAAGAGGATAAAAGTCCTAGGGGGTAGATGTCCTAGGCGTAGATGTCCTGAGCATGCTAAACATTACCGCAACATTAACACCCATACTCCTACCCCTGGAAATCTACCCCCTAGGACTTTGATTTCCTTCTAACCCCGGGGGACAACAACCCCTTTCAAATGCCTATTATGAGTCCTATCATGTGAAGGGGGTAGATTTCTCCAGCGACATCTGACAGGGGTAGATTTCTCTAGTGACATCTGACATCTATCCCTGGACATCTACCCCTGGGAATCTAACCCTGGGAATCTATCCCCTAAGGCATCTACCCCCAGGACTTTGATCCCCTTGGGCACCTATTCCCTGGAATTTTACCCCATAAGGACTCTACCCCCGAGGACATTCACCCGATTGGACACCGACCCCCGGACATCTACCCCCTGGATATCTACCCTCTAGTAATCTAGCCCCAGGGCATCTACCCCCTAGGACTTTTACCCCCTTGGGCACCTATTCCCTGAACTTTTATCCCAGGGGCTAGATGTCCAGGGGTAGAAGTCTTTTGGTCCTGGAGAAATCTACCCTCTCCATATGATATGACTGAACCATATGGGTATATAGAGCGGGTTGATGTCCCCAGGGGTAGAAGTCCTAGAGGGTAAAGGGGGTAGATGTCTGGGGGTAGGTGTCCAAGGCAGTGGATGTCCTAAGGGGTAAAAGTCCTTGGGGGTAGATGTCCACGGGACAGTTGTCCTGAATTAGATGTCCTAAGGGGTAGATAGTAGACCCTGGGGTAGATGTCTTGGGGGTAGATGCCAGGGGGGCATTTGTCCTGACTTATTGTCCTGCTGTCTGATGATGGACTATTATCTATTAGTCAGATTGACTTCTGTAAGCATAGATATTTTCGCTGGTATACATTTTTGTGGATTTGCTGATAAATGCAATTTCGTTGGGATTTAAATTAGCAGATTTTGAAAGCTGGTAATTACAGAGCTATATTGGATAAATTTTCGCTCTGTACATATTCCGCGAAAATATGTACAGCGCAAAATATAATACGTTTATAGTACTTTAGAGCATTAAAGCATTAAATTCATAGTCACTTGACTATATATCCCAAATTAGCAGAGTTAATCCTTGAGTATAGGTTGACTATATGACTAACTGACAATAGACATATGCGACTAACTAGGTATAGTCATTTTTGCTACATTTACTTAACTATAGAAATGACATTGTAGTCTGTAGTAACTAACATTTGCAGGTCCATTATTATCAGCGTATCATTATAAACACGTTTCTAGTAATTTGGCCAAAAAAAATAAAGGTGTGGTTCTGGTTACCTGACCCTACCTTGCAAACAGGGTCGACCCTAGAAATATTCATCCTATTTCAAGATTTCATGTTCAAAGTAATTTTGGGGCTATTTCAAAGTCAATTTGATGGTTCACGAGTCGACGCCATTGGCAGCAACTCAGCCCTGAAGTTTGTGAGTAAAATTTTGGTTACTTTTTCAGGCCAAAGTAATAAGAAAATCCGACCTACCCTACCTAGATTTTCAGACTATGTAACCTGAAACACATGCACCTTTACGAGTTTGATTGGCCACCATAACTGATACAAAGTAAAATCAATAATTATCGGGCACTGATCGGGTTTGTTCTACAAAATGGAGGAAATTACCCTCTAAACAGAACTCGAGAATGATGCAAGTTGGTGTCATTTGCTGTCATTTCGCAGGAAAAGCACAGGCTGTACACACAAGATGGACACGGGAGATTCTCGAAAATAGTGAACGTTCTTAGTTCCTCCAGATGTTCAATGATGTCGTGTATTTCCTGAGTTTCACTTGTTGAAATAACAAGAAGTTCCCGGGAATATGATACAAGCAAATGACTTGCTTACTTCATGGGAAACGCTGTCCAACTGTTTCTTGTTCCAGAAACGTTCTCAATTATTGTAGGGATTCACGAGTCATGACACAAGAACGGCACGACTTCCACTCAGCATCTTGTATACAAATAACTCACTGATCCAGGCCTCAATATAACACCATTGACCGAATCGTGGGTACGGTAGACCTTTGGGACTTTGTCTCATAATGCGATCACTATTACCCACAAAAGCGTTGAGTTACATAACAGTAAGGTATTATAATGGTGCAGCTGACATTGCTGATGTCATGGATCACCTCATGAAGGTCACATTCAGCCTCACATCACACTGCACACAATGTCATATTAAATGCACAGGTGTTTAATGCGGGTCCATCATGTGTAGATCCACACCCCTAACAGTCGTTATATCCAGAAATCAAGATACGTGATACTTTGAGTTTGACACATGTCTATTATGGTGTGAATCTGGTGTGATGACATTCAAAAAATTAAAACATAACGCGTCTTCATAAAACAGGTTTTATGGGGAGTGGAAAAAAAATTGATTTAAAAAAAAAATTAAAAAAACACAAAAACTTGAGAGAATTGTTTGGGCCCTAGCACCAAACATATTACATGCCCAATTACATGTCTTTTTGGCTACACAAAGAAAAGTAAAGGAGTCACCAAGACTCTGACAGCCAGAGTCACAGTTTGTTGGTAGCCCTGGACAAAAAGGACCAGAACCCAGATATGGGCAAGCCCAGTTGGCCCAAGTAAAACACATATGGGCCCCAGGGACCAATGCTGGCTGGGTTGAGTCTGGATTAAACACGGCCATTTTGGTAGGCTTTGTCTACAGATGTTTTGAGCAATCATTGACGGGGCATATCAGGTCGGGGGTTAAAGTATCAACTGAGCACAATGGACGTGACCATTGACAGTTCGACCTGTCAATGACAGAATGAAATTCCCTTATTGACCGTTTGAACTGTCAATACCAGGACATAATTCCCTTATTGACAATTCGTACTGCCAATAAGGGAAAAAGAGTCTCTTATTGGCAGTTCCTTTTTGGTACTGTCAATGAGAAAAAAATAATCTCTTATTGCCAGTGTGAACTGTCAATAAGAGAATTATATCCTGGTATTGACAGTTGGAAATGTAAATAAGGGAATCTTATTCTGTAATTGACAGTTGGAACTGTCAATAAGAAGATTCATTTCTACTATTGACAGTTTGCATGGTAAATTGGCAGTTCAGACTGTCAATAGTGGGATACTTCTCTCTTATTTACAGTTCAAACTGTCAATAGTGGCGAACTATACTGTTATTGATAGTTCTTCACCAAACTGTCAATAGTGGGAACTTACTCTCTTATTGACAATTCCTTGCCATAACTGTCATAACATTGGGAATCTTTTCAATCCAAAGCCGATTTTGAGTGCAAAACGGTTTCTGAGTGCAAAACGGTTTCCGAGTGCAACCTGTTTCAGTGTGCAAAACTGATTTTGAGTGCAAAACTCATCTTGAGTGCAAAACCAATTTTGAGTTGAAACCGATTTTAAAATGGTTACTCCAACAGATAAGATACCACTATATATAGTCCTCCATTGATTTGACAATTAAATGAATGTATGTAATATCATTGTGTATGGGAAAATGAAATTGTTGACAGGTCCCACATATACTTGTTATCATATTTTGTATCATAATCCAGTGGATATCCAGTGGATATTCAGTGACCCCCCCCCCCCCCCCCCCCCAAGAATTATCAGCCAATTACCAAGAAGGTAGGCTGAGGGGGCCTTTCTAGGTTCAGGAAGCAGATTTATCGTGACTTCTGATTTATAATTTATGGACATACACTGATAATAATACCTATAGTCAGTACTGACTATACCACCATATTTTGACCCCCGTAGTCAGGGGACTATACAACTTAGTCACATATTAGTCATAATATAGTCAGTAGTGACTATATGTGGATCGCACAATTTGATGATGTCACAGGAATGTGTGCACAGGAAACAGTTAGGATTCAAATTTGAATGGTCCATGGACTTTAGGTAGGCACATCCTCTTCCAAACCACTGTTCTATGGATATCCCTGCTTGTTATATGTTACGTTACAGTTGACTATGACAACTTAAGATGTTATAGGGTGCATGAGTTCTCATGTTTGATAGAGTAATCATGTTATTTTGTTCAAATTTTGATATTAAACATAGAAATACATGAACAGTATTATGTCTAGACTAACGGAGCATAATTGTGGTGATAAGTGCTAGCTTATGACACTATAAACTCGAGAGGAACTGCATCCCCCCCCCTGGAGGGGAAGAGGGTTAGCACTGCCCTGCCCCCTGGTGAGGGCTGTGTGGACTAGGCAGTTGTGGTTGGTGTTTTCCCCACAGCGGTGTCAGGCATTGACCGGGTCGGTTCATACCCGGAAATTTTCTTTGGTGCAGGTGGATGCCTAAGGCAGCATGCCTAAATCACAAAATTGCAGTGAGTGTGAGGAGTCTCACCCTCCCAGAGGAGGTAAGAAGTGTCAGTACAGGGCGGCCGCTAATTTGAAAGCAGCGGCGGCCACCGGTAAGGAGGCAGACTGGAAACTCTATTTGGACGTCGGCGCGATCCAAGTGGATAGTGACGCTTACTTTGGGATGCAGAGTGGATCCAAACAAGACGTGGTAGAATGCAGAGAGAGTCGTAAGATCATGCAACAACAGATGGCTATGCTGGCGGGCCTCATGCAGGGTTTGTCCGGCTTAGGTGAGCAAGGTGTCATGGCGTCGGGAGGTGCCGGTGCAGGCAGAGGCCGGTTAGGTGCAGCAATGGCGCCAGTAACTGCGCCAGTAAAACTGTCACATGCCCTGCCTTTTCCTAGCCTGTCCCCTGCCCTGCCTTTTTCTAGTATATTCATTGCCCTGCCTTATCCTAGCCTGTCTCCTGACCTGCCTTATCCTAGCCTGTACCCTGCCATGCCTTATCCTAGCCTGTCCCTTGCCCTGCCCTATCCTAGCCTGTCCCCCTCCCTGCTTTATCCTAGCCTGTCCCCTAGCCTACCTTATCCTAGCCTGTCACCTGCCCTACTTATCCTAACCTGTCCCCCGCCCTGCCCTATCTTAGCCTGTCCCCTAGCCTACGTTATCCTAGCCTGTCACCTGCTCTACCTATCCTAGCCTGTCACCTGCCATGCCTTATCCTAGCCTGTCCCTTGCCCTGCCCTATCCTAGCCTGTCCCCTGCTCTACCTATCCTAGCCTGTCCACTGCCATGCCTGATCCTAGCCTGTCCCTTACCCTGCCTTATCATAGCCTGTCCCCTGGCCTGCCTTATCCTAGCCTGTCCCCTGCCATGCCTGATCCTAGCCTATCCCTACCCTGCCTTATCCTAGCCCATCCCCTGCCCTGACTTTTCCTAGTATGTTCATTGCCCTGCCTTATCCTGACCTGTCCCCTGCCCTGCCATATCCTAGCCTGTCATATGCCCTGCCTTATCCTAGCCTGTCCCCTGCCATGCCTTCTCCTACCATGTTTATTGCCCTGCCTTATCCTAGCCTGTCTCCTGGCCTGCCTTATATCCTGTCCCTTGCCATGCCTTATTCTAGCTTGTCCCCTGGCCTGCCCTATCCTAGCCTGTCACCTGCCCTGCCTTATCCTAGCATGTTCATTGCCATGCCTTATCCTAGCCTGCCCCTTGCCCTGCCCTACCCTAGCTGGTTCCCTGCTCTACATATCCTAGCCTGTCCCCTGGCCTGCCTTTTCCTAGCCTGTCCCCTGGCCTGCCTTATCCTAGCCTGTCACCTGCCCAGCCTTTTCCTAGCCTGTCCCCTGCCATGCCGTCTCCTAGCATGTTCATTGCCCTGCCTTATCCTAGGCTGTCTCCTGGCCTGCTTTATCCTAGCCTGCCCCTTGCCATGCCTTATTCTAGCTTGTCCCCTGGCCTACCTTATCCTAGCCTGTCCCCTGCCCTGCCCTATCCTAGCCTGTCCCCTACCCTGTCTTATCCTAGCCTGTCCCCTGTCCTGACTTTTCCTGGCCTGTCCTCTGCCCTACCTATCCTAGCCTGTCCCCTGCCATGCCTTATCCTAGGCTGTCCCTTTCCCTACCCTATCCTAGCCTCTCCCCTTCCCTGCCTTATCCTATCCTAGAGCAGGACAAAGCTTGGCCTGCCTTTCCCTTATTTCTCATGATTGACTATATTTATTAGTCATAGTGACTACTTTAGACCATGAAACCATTAGATTCATAGTCACTTGACTATATAGCCCAAATCAGCCGATTTAATGGCTGACTATAGGTTGAATATATGACTAACTTACATTAGACATAGGTGACTAACTAGGTATAGCCGTTTTTTCTACGTTCACGTGACTATAGAAACGTAGTCCGTAGTGACTAACATTTCCAGGTCTATTATTATCAGTGTATAGCAAAATGGGATCAGTACAAATCACAACCTGACTCCTTGAATATGTACCATGTATACATGTTTCTTGACAAATAAAGATAATTTTTACATAAAAACACAAAAAAAAACGTTTTTCAGTGCAACCCGTTTTTCAGTGCAAACCCGTTTTTCAGGGGAAAGCCGTTGTTCAGTTCAACACTGTTTCTGAGTGCAAAACAGTTTTTTGGTGCAAAACCGTTTGTCGGTGCAAATCCGTTTTTCAGGGTAAATCCGTTTATAGTGCAAAACCGTTTTTTAGTGCAAACCCGTTTTTCAGTGCAAAACAGTTTTTTGTGCAAAACATTTTTTTAGTGCAAAACAGTATTTTTAGTGCAACACGTTTTTTCAGTGCAAAACAGTTTTTTTGTCCAAATCCGTTTTTCAGTGCAAAACCGTTTATTAGTGCAAAACCGTTTTTCAGTGCAAAACCATACATTTATCAGTGCAAAAGTTGAGAACTGTCAATAAGACAGAAATATTTCACTATTGACAGTGTGAACTGTCAATAACAGGAATAATTTCCACTATTGACAGTTCGAACTGTCAATAACGCTTTTGGAGCAGAACGGGTATTACTATTGAAATGCAACTGAATTCGACTTATTACCCTACTCAAAATTGATAGAGTAGTATTGCTTTGTTAATATACGTACATGTAGGTAGATTTACATTCCAAATAAGTTGGAGAGACAAAGGGAAAAAGAGAAAAATGTTTGTTGCATTGATAGCCTGACTGGGGTCCGAACCCTGGCTCTTTGGATTGACATACAGAATAAAGTATTGGAAACCAAAAGATACTTCCTATACTTACTTACTCCTCCTTACTCCTAACTACTATAAAAGTATACAATATGTTACAAATGTACCAATAAAAACATCTGGTAAATAGTATGAGGACCAAGATACAATAAAAAAACTATTTAAACTAAAGCCAACCAAAAACTTATTCGCTGTACCTCGTCCGACCTCGTATTATGGACTGGTGTCCAGCGGATTGTTATGGCACAAACAAAGAGCTTATAAAACGACTTGTTATTTGCACAGTTGTGATAAGGTAGACGGATCTAATGCCAATGTCACCTGTCATTATCTGGAGATATGATATGGTGGATTACTAGGTTCAGTGGACCCGCCCGTTGGAGTCAGTCTGAACTGATTTATGTCATCAGTACTATACGTGTACACCCTGGGGATAGACAGTGTCGTCTTACCTACAACAAGGTAGTTACCTGCAACAAGCTGCAATGTTTACACGCAAGGTAAGTCTTAATCCATAATGACCATCGCTGACCAATTCTACTGTATTATAAGTGAAAGTCCAGTGGGGTGGGTATGCTGGAATATGTCAAATGGGAACCAGTGTGTCTCATATTGGCCCAGTACGGTACCAAACACATAGACTAGAATTAGGACATTTATTTTTTGTTTTGTCAACCAACTGAGGACTTTGTACAATCCACTACTCTACAGCATGCGTGGTGGTTGGCCCACATAATTATAGTAACATTATAGTAACGCCATAGTAACACTAAACGAAACAGCTCCTATATAGACATAGCATAAGAATGGCAAACGACCCTCTAAATTGTGAACTATACTGTGTGGTATCACAGTGCAAAAGGTCAAATCCCACAACGCGAGAGAGGGTCAGAAAATGTTGTGAATTGGTCTTATTGCTGATTTTGAGCCCTATATTGGCTAAGACAAGCCCAAATTGGTGCGAAAGTGTTGCCTTTGTGTTGTGATTTGGAAAATCACAAGGATCAAAAGAGTTAGATATTTTCCCCCAGAAGGCCTAGAAAATGTTGTTTATTGGAATATGTTAACGATTTGGTTTATATAGGGGGGACACTCCAAATATCTTAAGGCTAATTGAGAGGCAATAGTGAGGACAAACCATACTGTGAAGTAACTTCCCTCAAACAGATCCATTAACCAGTCCTGCACACAACACTTTGCTTGCCTATTATTGACCACTGTGGGATTTGGAGAGGCATAAGATCATGGGACAAGTGTTGCGATTTACAATATTGGCAACAGTTGCCCCTTGTTTTTATATCAATAATCAACACTTTCTGGCACCTTTTTCGCGTTGTGGGATTTGACCTAAAGGGTATGAGTGAACCAATACTCAATTAGTTCGTTCCAGCGGTGAACCTAGGGATTTAAAGTAGTATGGGTCACATGGGAATAGCACTAGAAAATGTTAATAAATGTTGACAAAGAGGACAGGACGCCCGGACCCACGATACATCTACCTAAGTGTATGATATAATTCAGCATATGGTACCGGGGACCGTTTCTCAGTGTTTCTGTGTCTATAATAGGATTTCTCTCCTATACCTATAAGTTATTGCTTTTGTTTTGTTTTAACTATTTTAAATAGTATGACATCTTAGTGGTGAGTCTACAATGTCAGGGACATGGAATGTGTCACAGTATACGCGGGACCCATACTTATAATTATACTGCCTATAGATACATGCGGTGTCAACGCCCCCCCCCCCCCCGCATGCCCCTGAGGTCTGGGGCCCTTGATGGGGGGTCCCCATGTCGCATGTCGGTTTTAAGAAATAACCATGTCGCATCTCTATGTCGTTTAAAACTGGCGTGTCCCATGTCGATTTTAAGAACTGTCCATGTTCCATGTCACTATCCTTTTAAGCCATCAGTAGGCCTCATGTCGCATGTCGATTTTAAGAAATGCCCATGTCGCCATATCGAATTTAAGGGTCTAGAGCCATAGGTCTGTTTGGGCGGCCTAGACCCCCCACGATACACCTTTCTACTACCTATTGATGTTTGTGGCTAATTGGGGGGAAGTCTGGCAATTCTGCATGTATATTCTATTATTAACCCCATCAAGAGGTCAATACCGAGGATAGCCAGTTGGTCCTCCCTGTTTCGGCTAATGTCGGGTGCTCAGACAGATTGAGGCTTCCCTCCTCTGTAACTGGGGGGGGGGGGTAAGGATGGTAGATTAAGATGAAAAGATGGGTGAATTAATCCTGGGGTCACCCAAAGTAGAACTTTTGGTTGCTGGGCATGCTAAAACACTGTCCAGACACGAATAGGTGTAGCACGTGGTAGGGATCACAATACCCAGTACACATGCTAAACTACCCATGTACCCATGAATCGTGGGGCAACAACTAAAAGATGAATTTAAAAAAAAAGATGTCAGGGTATGACACTGTATAGATTTTACCAGATGAACGATCATGAAGTAAAAGTTCCGTTCTGTTATCATGGCAATCAAAGTTCAAATGAACAAAGATCCGCACTTTTCTATGTTCCTGATGTCATCACCATCATTCTTTTGCCAAAAATATGTCAACATAATATATATTGAAACCATCTTATTTAGCATTTATAAGAAACTGCCCAATACTAAAATGTTGATCATCAGACGTCATATTATATCTAGGCCCATTAATTTCGTCGAATCTACTCCCTACATATAATATGTCAGAGAGTCATTTCATAAGTTTTAGGAAATTAACGAGAGCTGTCCAAAATAACGATAGCAGAGTTACAATATCGTTAAGTAAGGAAAGTGAGTGTATTTCATGAGCTATAAGTGTTTCAGCTCTCTTAAAATTGAAGTTACGATAGCAGATGTCATTTTAACGATAGCTGTCTTATGAAACACACTATATTATTTTTAGCAATTTCGCTCTCTTAACTCGAAATGTGGCTACAATGTGTTTGAAATTGACAATTTTGTTTTGTTTTGGTAAATCTAAATATTTGATATATATAACTCTTTTAACGTATTGGACACATACATGGATACTATGTATAAAGTCTCACATCAAATACTATTATATATTATTCAGGAAAACAATTTTATATAATCTAAATGTATAGGTTTTGGGAATTAACGGTAACAAGAAAATGACAAAGTCCAAAAGTCTGTGTTTAAACTTGAATATAATTGCAACAACACAGCATTTCAATAGAATCTTTAAAGGACATTATTTGCAACACATCCATGATATGGCCTTATCATTGATAAACATATAGTCAAATATTTTTTCTTTTATCAGCAGGGGTCAAGGTCCAGATACATATGCCTTATGAAACACTAAAAACGTGATCGGTATTGTTATTACGCTATCGTTAATTTTATTACGGTATTGTTAACTGCTATCGTTATTCCTTTATGAAATGCACTCATTTTGCCCACCTAGCAGTATCAAACCATTTTAACGATAGCAAACTTAACGATATCGTTAAATAGACTGAAAATAACGATAGCACCTTCTGAAACAGACACATTTAACGAAATTGTAAATGCTCCTAATGAAAAGGCTCTCAGGATGGATACACACCTGTCCTGACCCGAGGTCACCTTCTTTGTATCAGGGGCCCTGAAGGGGGCGGCCAAATGTATTTATATAATCTTGAACAGTGTCAAGGTCTCAGCTATCAGACCATGACTGACAGTGACATTTACTGTTATAATACTATTTCTGTTACCATCAGCCCTGTGTCCCCTCAATCACTCATCTGCTTATGGACAAACAACATGGCAATCCTGACGTGTTTCCTGTTTAAGTTCAGACCAATTGAATGTTTGGACCCAATTGAACAATTGTTCCCATGTGGATATTTGGAAAAGTTGGTCCCAATTAGTTCGTTAGTCCCCAGCGGTTGCTTGGTCTCAGTTGGTCATTTGGTCCTAAATGGACATTTGGTCCCAATTGGACTTTTGGGCACAAACATTTTGGATGTTTTTGGGGCCTTTACTAGTAGGGATGCCCTTGGGATTTCATTGACATCCAATCTATGTCGATGACAATTATTGGCATATAGTTGTCAATATATCAATGTATTGCAATATACATATATATTCAAACTATTAAGAACATCTGCAACACTGTTTATTGCCTCAATAAACTGAGAAAAATAACAAAAACAAAGGTTAATGGTAGTTGAACACCAGTTCCAATATTTTCACTGAGAATATTCACATAATAATCATTGAAATGAATGACAAAACTCCCAGCCTTAGATACTGCAAAATAGGAATAGGTCGAAAGGATAAGTACCCCCTACTTCAAGCCGCACTGTTAGGCTTGTCTATTACCCCCCCCCCCCCCCCATCTCCTTCCCTTACTAAACATGGCGGAGAACATCCTTCCTGAGGGTGCACTGGATGCAAGCACATTCAGGTACCATGATACAAGTGCATATCATGTTTTCTCCACTGACAGAGAAGATTTTCTCATGAAAAAAATATTGACATAATTATATTGACATATCAAACTTGTCAATATAATAATCATATTGACATATTGACATAATAGCGATATTTAACCAATAGTATATGAATATCGCCGACCGCGGGGGGTGTATTGATGAATAACGAACCGAGGTGCGTAGCACCGAGGTCGTTATTCATCTATACACCCCCCAAGGTCGGCGATATTCATATATTATTAGGTTTATTATACGATATTTCCATTCAAATGTCTTTAATTACCTTTAAAACGTCCTAATTTCGCCATTTTGAAGGATTATTGACTGAATATCACTCGTACACCAGTAGCGCCATGTTGTTTTGACCTCCCACCAACCCTGCTCGCTGATTGGTGGAGCCTGGTGACGTCATGCCCTCAATCTCCAACACTGAGTCCAACATAGAATTTGTAAAGGGGCCAGCTTGGGGCGATGTTATAACCTAACCAGCGTTTCCCTCCACATTCACCACAGCCGGATAGGCATGGGCGCTAGCGACTTCGCCTCACACACCAGGGGTACCCGAATCGAGCCTGGGTGGAAACGAACCATTTTTAAAGGGCCTATTTCTATGTGAAAAAAAATCCCTAGAATTATTTTAACGAAAGGGGAAGTAAAGTCCAACTTCTACCTTTATAGGAAAAAAGAAATTACAAAAAAATATTGATTTTCAAAGAAATTATACCAAAAAATGCCTTTTCTTCTGTAACTCGGTAAATAATGGTCCTACAGGGCTGGAAATCCGCCTGTAGACTCCTTGTTTCGCTACCTCCCTCTACCAGCGCCTCCACGGCGTGGTGGTTAGCACGTCGGACTTCAAGTCTTGATGTAGCGTGTTCGAGTCTCCATAGAACCTCGGATTTTATGGGTTACGATATTCCAAATCGTTCTGATATCCACTCCCATTCAGAATCGTTCTGATATTCAGGATATCAGAACGATTCAGAATCGTTCTGATATCCAAAAATGCACCCCCCCCCAAGTCTCCTGTATGCACCAATATAAGAACGTGAATATCACGTAAAAAGCACGCTGTAAGCCCATATCGTATAAATAAGTCAATATAGCAAATGTCAATGACATCCCTACCCTATAGGACCATTCATCCCCATTGGACCTTTGGGCCCAATTGGACGTTGCTCGACATTTAAAGCCAAATTGATCCTTAAAAGGACACTTGGATGTAGCCAGCTGGGGTAGGGGTGAGGAGGGTATTCCCTAAGTGCATATGTACACGATATATCAACTTGTAATATCAGTCTTTTTACAATGATGGTCAGGCATTTGACAAAAGATAAGTTGTAGAAGCAAAAAAATAGATATGAATAGGTAATTCCCAAGGGATACATGCATTACATTTTCATGCAGTTGATTATCCAGAAAATAAAATTGGTCTTAAGGTACATTCAACTTCCGACTAGACTGACATGTGGCAATGATTTTAGCCATTTATTTTTTGGAAATAAAAGATTCTAGCACTAGCACATCCTGGTACTTCAGGTAGTCGGATGCTAAACCCCTATCTTCTTATCAGATTAATCTTATCATTTCACACGTGGAACAAAGGGACTGATAAGAAATTCACCCATAATGCACTGCTCTATGTCAAGATGGCGGCCCCCACAGCCTAATGCGCCAGTGCCTTAATGCCCCCCATTGAGTACAATGTGGCTGTATTCAATGGGCTAAGAGAAATCTTTTCTTCATTAAATGGCTTTGAATCAAAAAATAAATGCAAATGCCAGCTACATACATACCTCTCTGCCATATTTCACGCGTGGGGGCTGGAGCATTTACCACGAAGCTCCCAGCCCCCACTAGTGAAATATGGCAGAGCCGGTATCAATGGGCGTTGGCATTTATGATCCTGTCCTCATAGACTGCATGAAGACAGGTCAAATTGCACATGGGAAACATAATTTGAAAACTGTAAAGGAGTTTAAACGTCAGGAAGATCTATGTTCGGGCATCGGAAATTTTCAGGAAATGGCCAAGTTTGACCTCCAAAACAGTTAAACCCCTTCTCCTCCTTCTTTGTCCTCGGGATGGTCCACCCATCCTCAAGCTGCCACTGCATGTGTTGCAAAGATTTCATGATTGTAGACTATACACAATTAGAGACTTGTGTTACAAAGATCACATGTGTAGGTGAGATTATCTTCATGATATTTTTAAAGGTTGCACAGGAACAAAAATACAATGGAATGTACAAAGTACCAAGGACATAGGCCACTTCAGTGTTCTTACTGTGAGGAGAGCCACGTATCTCTCAATGACGTGGCACTAAGCTTGTCTTACTCTGCCTGGGTGGTATGGCAAATGAAAGAACCATAACAAATATAGCCATCGCGTCCACACGTGTTTGTCCTCTCTTGGGCTACTTAAAGTCGATTATCATATGTGCGGACACTGCCCACTCCTTATCCCCACGTGATCAATATCATAGGGAAAATGGTAGGGATCAATAGTATAGCTGAAAGAAGAAAGGCTCTCCCACACATTCAGAAAAAAAAGTAAAAGAAAAGAAAAAAAGGCCTCCTGCCTACACCATATTTTTTTTCTGAAAAAACTGATATTTGACTTTAAGCAGCCTTACCTCTA
Organism: Harmothoe impar; assembly: GCA_947462335.1. NCBI lineage: Eukaryota > Metazoa > Annelida > Polychaeta > Phyllodocida > Polynoidae > Harmothoe > Harmothoe impar. The sequence goes on from OX381710.1 coordinate 39,531,391, forward strand.
TAAATATGAAGGGGTGAGATTCCTTCCTTCCCTTACGGCTTCTAACACCATCACTGCCCTTGGGAAACATGGAATTTAAGTTGTTGTCTAGCGGATTCACTGTGCACAGCCATCCTCACGTGAGCATTCCTATTCAGAATAAGTGACACAGTACCCCTGTATGACCGCATTAACTGATGCGCAGAAATAACCCTCAGTGAGTGACGATGGTCCATATACAAATCAGTCAGCCATGATCTGTACTTTTGTGGACAATGGGTTTCAATGAAACGGGTTATCCAAAGTAGGGACTTTTGGTTGCTGAGGATTCTAAAGCACTGTCCTGACACGAGTCGGTATAACACGTGGTAGGGATCACAATACCCAGCCCACGTGCTGAAACTACCAGTACGACACGTGAGTGGTAGGGCAACAACAAGAGACATCCTCTGTGCAGGGTATGATACACTATTATTTGTAGATTTTTTTGTCAAATGATCATAAAGAAGCAGTTCCATTCTGTTGTTACCATGGCAATCATCTTTTAAAGGATCAAAAATGACAATCATTCTTTTGCCAAAATCATGTCAACATGTATATTAAACCACCTCATTCAGCATAAGAAACTGCCTAAAGTAAGGTTTCACTGAGAGGAATCATGCTATCTAATATTTTTCATGATTATACCTGGCCACAGATGAAGAGAGCCGCATCTCAGAAAGTCTAGAAATTTATCTATTTTCACAGAAGTAACATGCTTCTGAAGATCAGTCAAAAATTGGTGAATTACTAGCAGAAATCCTTCCATCAATAATTCAATTAGAGGTGAACGCCCGTTAGTCACAACTTATCCTCTATATCATTTCAGGACCCGTGGAGATAGTATGGCTGCTGCAGTGACATTATATAACAAAATATGATATTTGTAGGTGGCACTAACCATGCACTGAGTTGTATATATACGCAATACGTCAGATTACTATGAGTCAATGGTTCTATTTATATTTTGATATATGCATAGACTTGCAGATAATTTTGCAGATGGCTGTAAGAGTGGAAGAATGTATCATCTACTTAGTGAACCATATGGGCCTGTTTTAAATAATCGTCCGAATATGTTCCCTGCATATTCGTCTAAATATATGATCCCTGCATACAAGTGTTGTAGTCGTTACCTGGCAAAGAGAGACTATAGATACGTATAGCAGATATTGATTGGTGAATATAGAGCCACAGTACGGAGTAGAGGCTCCCACATCCTACACTAACCCTGGAGGCAGGGACCCATCAAGGATCACCCCCTCCCCACCCTCCCCTCACCCACATCTCTCACTGCATACCACGTGGGGCAATGTTATTTAGAGGTCCTACAACTAGGACTGTCTCCACTAACCTCAGCCACAGTGGGAGGTGGTTGGATCAGTGGTTAATGTACAGGAGGGAGCCCTCTCGGAGCTCAGTGTGTTTTGTGTGCCGCCCAGGAGCAGTCAACCACCACGGGTAGCAGCCACAACAGGAGGGACTCCTCCATCAAGGTGTGCCTACAGCAGACTCACCTGCCCCTGCCACACCTGAACATAGTAAGCAGTATAGACACTAAGGTACAACTATGGCGCCCCTGGCCTTAGACAATGAGAAGGATGCCAAAGGAAGCCTTTCAAGCTTGGACAAGGTATGGAGAATCAGTTTTATATCAGTAGAACATTAGGCCAATGTCTCAATCTACAACTTAGGCACACTTAGCTTTGACTTTTATCCAGTAAAGAAGTGGATTAGTGGCTATGATAGTGCAGGATAGTGGGGTGTATATGTGTACGGCTTTGCAGAGTTGCTTATGGGTTGTGCAAGTAATGCAGAATGCAAAATGCATACTATCCACAACATCAATCAGCATTCTCCTTACACTGCCATCATTCGGTGCAGTCTTAGGTTTAGCAGTTGGAGACTTAGGATGTATTATTTCCATTGAGCGATACCATTATGTACGATGCTGACCAAGAGTGTATATATATTCTGTACAGCAACAATGTAGAGATAGCTAGGACCCTGTTATCTTAAGTTATCCTCAAGTGGCACAACACTAACATTGCACTGACCTGGAGTCTTATCTCTAATTCAAAAACCACAACTTAGACTAGGTCAATCTACATCTCTATGTTTTATGAGGACCAAAATATGTGTTTGTATTTTTGTATACATCCGATGCTTACAAGATCTGGCAGTGGTTTGTTTACAGGCGGTAATGTTGCAGGGCAGGGCCATGTTGGAGTCAATACCCTGACCCAATTGGCACCTAGCCACAATTTGCCATGAGCGGGGTATACTTGTAGTTGTACGTGATCCCACCTGGCCATCTCATTCCCTTTGTTTAATCCCAAAACTTCCATCCCGCTATTGCGTCCTTGGCCTTGGTATAATCAAACGCAAAAAGAACTTGGCTCCAATGCCAGCCAATGAATACATATATAAATTGATAAATAAATAAATAAACATCATGTACATGTTATGGACGGGACAGCATAACTTCCTCATGCTTTATTGCTAGAGCATTTCATGTTAAAGGAATGATGCATGTACATACTGACAAAAGGACAATAACGATGATAGATTTCTGTGCCTCAATAATCGATTGAATATATCATGCTGGTAGCACCACTCCGTCAAACATTTAGCTGCTTTACAGACATTTAACATTATAGGTTAGATGGCCCCGACCCATTTCCTTAGTTCACACCTGTATAGCTAAACTGTCAGATGGACAGGGTATTCAGCTACTGCGTGGTTCCCAAGGGCCGTTCTTGATTCATGTCGTTTTAATGTAAAATTATACAATGAAGCGTCTACCTAGTTAGTGCCCAGTCATAAAGGGGTGGCTATATACAAGAGCATAGAGCATAAAAAGCACACATGGAAAGGTTCAAGTCATGCATATATTTATCCTAGTATACTAAAGATGAGCATACCATACATTGACGTTTTCAACTATTCATAATTGAATAACATGCTAATGCAATGTGGCTGTCAACCAAGAGAGATGTATACAAACCCACCCAGCCAACACACCCAAATGGGCCCCATATGGGCGTGTCTCTGGGCACCCTGGGCTTGCTATATCTGGGTATTAACTGGTATTTGTCTGATACTGACACCTTTCCCCCGGATATGATCATAGTACATAAGCCCAGGACTCCCTCAGGTATCACTATCATACTTATAAGAACTCTGACGGTGTCACCCAATGTGATCAGAGTTGTAGTTAGTCAAAGGATGGATTTTGCTTTTCCTCCTTAAATAAAGGGAAAAGATGACATTAAATGCACATAAATTAATTGATTGACTGGAATACTTGGCGGCAACTACTGTTAACATATGGTCATCAACTACATAACGACTAAGCTTATAGCTTAAAAAAAGTTGTTTCCATCCCCCCAGCCCCCACCCCCCAATTACGTGTTCCCCAACTGAAGGAGCCCACCTGGGTCCCACTTAGATCTGAACAGGGCCAGCCCACTTCAAACCTGGGCAAGCCCTTCTGGGCCCCACCTGATAGCCCTGGTCAAAACGAAGTGGGCCCCAGATGGGCAGCCCATATGGGCCCCATAAGGCAGCCCATCTGTGACCCACCTATGGCCCACTAGGGTGTGTTGGCTGGGCAATGATCTCACACCCAATACCTTATTATCCAACACCTCATGTTTCCACACCTTATGCACTGACACCCCTCCCTCCAATGCCCACATTGCATTTTCTATGGCATGGAGTGTACACCTTTACTGATTATATACAGAGAGAAATGTGAGAGTCATCGCCGCCAAAACGAGCATCTTCTGAAAGTCAGACACAAGTGTTGGTTCTGCACTTAGATCTCCGGTAACATCATTGATGGGCCTGATCAATTAATCCACATCAAATATAGGTACGCTTTAATAAGTAATGGACATCCCCTCTTTCCTGTACAGCAATGGTGGACTATGTGCCATGGCTAGATGCTCTACTCTCTGCTATTCCAGACACCTTTATTTTTCATCCTCCCTCTACCCATTTCCCCTGAGGAGGAAATACAGTGTGCACCTCAAATAAATTATTGTATTAGGCCTAGGTTGTAAGAAATCCCAAAGAAAAATAGACAAGCAACATTAAGATATGACAAGACCAGATAACAGTTCCAAAGTATGCCTTCTGTGTGTCTGCTCACACATATACATCGATACCAAATACACATATCTTGGATAAACCCTAACTATGAGAGTTGGGTTATCATGTAAGGCATCTTGAAGACCCACTTGGGAAGATAATGTGGAGCAGTAATGGAGGTTGGCGGATAGGGTGGTACATTCTACATTCTTTGATTAATGCTTGCCACATGTTATCACCAGACATGTGTCACACAGTCTAGTGCTGAGTACCTCCACATGACTGATGTAAGATAATACACAGAAAAGGACACACACACTCTCTGCTGTCCTTGGAGGATTCAGACACACTTTGACGTCATGAAAGCACCTGGTTCAAACATGGCGTTTTTGTTCACTTTGGGAAAGCACCACACCTACAGCTTGGTCTTAGTTACTTTGTATAAACAGTCATATTTTCATTCAGAGCACGACATAATATTACACTTTAGCCACGCCTAAGCAAAATTCATCCGAGAAAGAATGTCAGTTTGTGTCAATGTGACCGCATGTACCAAGATTGTACCATGTCCCACCATGGGATCGTTGCTATGATAGATTGACATTCTTTCTGGAGTTAATTGTGCTTAGGCGTGGGGAAGACCTATGAAACGGATGGGTGGTAAATATACTCCATGTCTTGTTACACAACCTGTTCTAATAATATACCATGCATTACCATGGAATCGTTGCTAATTGTGTGAAGACTTATAAAACAAATAGGTGGTAAGTATACTCTATGTCTTGTTACACAACCTATTCTAAAAATATTACCATGAAATCGTTGCTAATTTTGTCAAGAGGTATAGAATGGATGGGTAGTAAATATACCCCATGTCTTATTAGATAACCTGTACTAAAAATATACCATGTCTTACCATGGAATCCTTGCTGATTTTGGAAAGAGGTAAAGAATGGATGAGTAGTAAATATAGTCCATGTCAGACTGTCTTGTTAAGGGCCTGTTACACTAGCGGCACTTGCTGCGCGGCATCTGCCGCAACAGCTTGCCGCATGAAAGCTAACACTGGTAGCAGATGCAGTGCGGCAGATGCCGCCAGTGTAACAGGGCCTTTAGATAACCTGTACTAAAATGTACCTACCATGGGATCGTTGCTAACTTTGTGAAGAGGTATGAAACGGATGGGTGGTAAATATTAGTTCTATAGCAAGAAGGGAAATATAGCTTATTTATCAATTGATGGAAAGGGTAAAAACACCTCGCGTTGACTTTAGCTCAAGAATTCATGCAATGAAGTCATATGCTTCTGTTCAAACGTTATTCAGGCCTCAACCAACATGGTCGATGACCATATCGAAGTCAAATGAAGGCAACCATTACATAACATGCCAGTTGATGAATGTTAACTGCATATATACATGCATCACGGCTAGTATATTGGGCAGTTGCATCAGTCTATGTCACTGAAAAAGGTCCGGGTCCAATTGTAACCATGCAGATGATTAGTGGCATTATTGAACAATCACATCTACCTCCACTTTTATTTTTCTATTTGTATTGCGCTGGGTGCATGGGAACTATACGCGAGGGTCAGTTAGCCTACACAGAGGAAAGAAAAAGAAAAGAGAAGAGTCAAAAGGGAGTCCAGCAGTGGCGGATCCAGGATATTTTAGAGGGGGGGGGCCCAAACCTGACCAACCTAGAGTGACTGTCAGTTTTCCCCGAGGACTGCAAGCGAAGCTCAGCGGGCATACTAGGGGGGTTTGGGGGCATGCCCCACAAAAGAATTCCTAATGTATAGAAACCATGGGTATGGGAGGAGGAGAGGGGGAGAATGAATACTTTTCCAGTCATATGTCTTGGCACCATTACCCATGCTCTAATCTGTATGGGATGGGCCCTTCCAGTCCCCCCCCCCCCCTATCTGGGGGCCCTCAGTCAGGCCCTATGATTCATACTCCACTGAAATAGAATGCAATATGTTATGTGAAATCGTCCCCTTCTCTCTTTCTTTCCCTCCTTTCTTCTCTCTTCCTCCTTCTTTTTTTTGGGGGTGGGGGGCAGGGGGGCAAGACCCGTCGCCCCCCCTGGATCCGCCAATGGTCCAGGTTGCCTCCAGACTGACTCTCCTCCTTACGGGAGCCCAGGCTAAATAAGGGAGCCTAGGTGACTCCCTGGCTGACCTGCGTGAGTCACCTAGGGGAGTCACATAGCCACCTGGCTCACCTAAGGTAGTATCATAAGGACCTGGGCTCCCCTAAAGAGAGGAGTCATTCTGGAGGCAACCTAGACTCCCGCCTGGACTCCATTTTGACTCTGTTTCTTTTCTCTGTGTATACAATCATCCAGCCACTGAAACCGGCAGGGGTCAGAGACTGGGCTCGACCAGATCTGTCTAGTACATTGTACTGCCGATGTAGAAATGACATGGTGACATGCTATTATGTCAAAGGGCTATAGACATACAATGTAGTTATAGGGGTTATATATGTGTGCTACGGTGGTTACCGCAGGGGTCATGGGCCCTAGATGCGGAATTACGACACTCAGAGACATGCATCTATGACGAAGATGCAGCCTGGAGACCCAGGATTGCATGTGCATGTGTGCCTAATTATACTTTAGGCAATACATGTTTTAGGTAGGTTCAGATATTTGGTACAAATAGTTATACTGGTGACAACGCGTAAATCTGATTCGGGAAATGCCTTATTATAATAAGTCCATGGCCCAGTCCATCAAGTGCTTGATTTTACCTGAACTACTGTGCGTAGTGCATACACGTAATGCATGTATTTCGCCCAAATAGATCTCCACTCCTGCTATTACGCCTGGATTACGTCAATTCATATATGACGTACGTGTTTCTGGGACCACGGCCTATAAGCCCAACATCCATGGCGGCAGAAACCTGCGTTAAAACGGGATCGCACCTCTGCCACTATATGCATCATGGGTAGACACCTGAAAGTAGTGCCTTGAATTTTATTAGGCTATTGGATTGGAGAGGAGGGAGGGTGTATTGGGCAGCAGGCAATCAGGCCTGACCAAGTAATAACCTTCAGTTTCAGAGTACTACTCAGCAGTGATACAGCCCAGTGAATAGGGTGAGGGGTAGGGTAGAGTAGAGTGGCTATTGACAACCTGTACATATGTGCCAGGTATTGGAAATACATGGAGGGCAAGTTGTAATAGAGTTGTCCAGTTGTTCTATTTATAGCTGATTGGGGATCAAACAAACGCAGTGCCCTGTACTGGTGCAGTCAGTAGGGTCAGTGCAGGTAAAATCAGCCAGTGCATGGGGATCACTTCTAAACCATGGCAGAACTAGACAGAATGTGGAGCTCTCACTCTGTGAGAGAGTTACAGGCACATCAGTTTTACCTATTAACAGAATATGGTATGGTGACAAATGGATAAGATCATGAGAAAAAGTGGAATATTTTCCCCAACCCATACCGTCTGTGTTGGTATAGATAATACCCATTGTTCTTTAATTACAGATAAGGTACTGAGGGGACTACATACCTTTCCATGGGCTATTGGTCATAGTCAAATGATCACAACAAATGTACCAATTAAATGGTACGCCCCAGAACCATGAACAGTACCAGAATACTGGTATGGTCTGATTGACTGGACCATACCGTAATAATGGTACATACCAAAAAGGTATCCCTTTCCCCTACCTGATCACCCATATATAGCACTGGCTGATCCCCACTGGCTGGTTTTACCTGGACTGACCCTGTTGCCTGCTCCCAGCACAGGGCAGCGGGTTTGTTTGATCCCCAATCACCCATAAATAGAACCGACTGGTTACCCTTATTTGGGGGAGGGGGTTGGCCCAGGTAGCTATTAACCGCTAGCGGTTAGCTACCCACAATGCACAGAGTGAATTGTCAGTGTGAAGAAACAACACCGTTTCTATACACTGATAGGGAGTATGGGGCGGTCTAATGGCACTAGACCCTTATATTCGATACAGCGACATGGACCATTTTGAGGCTTCGTAACATGGGACAGGAGGAAAAATTAGATATTGACATGGGACATTGGGAATCTCTTAAAATCGATATGGCGACATGGGCATAATCTTAAAATCAATATGATGACATGGCCAATTCTTAAAATCGACATGGAACATGGGGACCCCCTATCAAGGGCCCGGCTCTACCCTATGCACAGGCGTACTCTGAGTCCTAAACCTATGGGGGGAGAGCTGTGATATGTAGTATATACATGAAGGCCTGCCACCTGGATTTCGGCCATTTTATTTTTCATTGTTGTTGTTTGAGGTGTTGCCTATGGTGTAAGGGGCCCAATTTAACTTCTTCCACATATAATAAATACTCAAGCATAGGTAAATAGATAAATATATTTTTATTTACCTTACATAAATTGCCCGTATTTGTATTAGTTAGATTTATATTTTTCCTATAAGCCTAAAGCTTAATCACACAGTGCACTGCAGACAGCCCATGTGGAAAGTGCTCTGCAGCTATGTTGACACCCAGATGAAGGGGGACTAACAGAAAATGTGATATTCTGCACAATGTCATGTAAAATATACATTCATGGGGTCTGCATATATTTTGTATTTCCATATATGTCAACATGTGGCAATGCATATTATTGCATATTACTCCAGTTCTGCATATGAGCCCCCATTTCTAAGTGTCTAGATGATCAGACCATCTCAGTGACGGGCCTTTCTATATTTAGAACAACACACCTCTCCCCCCCATAGGCTTAGGGCTCAGAGTACGCCTGTGACCCTATGTGACAGAGTACATTAACGAAACATCAACGGTCAAGGTACTCCTGCCTCAGCGGTCAAGGTACTACATTAAGGCGAAATAACAGCTCCGCATTTAGCTTGATCCTATTCTAGTCGCGGCTTAATTGAGCAGGGGTGAATAGAAAGATCTGTCACGTGTGCACTTACATGTAGGGGTCACAACTAATCTAGGGTCAGTCCCCCAACACAGGACTATGACACTAGCTACATACAGTGGAGGATTTACTTCATGAGCGGAGGAGGGGTGTGTGTGTGTGACATGCAGCCTTGCCTATATTTAAGCATTATTTTTGAGTTATAAACAAACGCAACGCAACTCTCTTCAGCTCTGGAGATAAGTGTTGACTTGGCATAAAACCTTCCTTCTTACCGATGAGGTTCCTGCATAGTATAGGTCTGATAAAAACCTGTCCTGGTATAGGGGGTTTATCTAAGGTGAGCTTTTGTTGTTTAACCAGTTGGGAAGCATCTACTCATGTTAGCAATGCAGGATGTGTACAATGTCTGTGTTTTATAATTCTGGTCTACATCTTTGTTGTTGTCCATGAATGTGGACTGCGCAGTAACACAACACATTCAGGTATTTAAAGGCTAAGGCTTCTCAAACCAAATCGTAAAATCCTCAGCCTGGGTTGTTGAGTTTATACAACACCTCAGTTAAATTTAGAATTGCCCAAGCACAATCCCTGAGATCCAGGCATGTCCTAGCTCTGTAGGATTGTATTCCCTAGCAAAGTACCCCAAAAATAATGGCTCAGGCAACCAAGAGATAGGATGCTGGTTGTTCCCTTCCAGCAATTCACTGCTCTACATAAGTAACACTGGTGTGACCAGCAGTTAGACTATGCCAGTGGTAGTATACAATACTTTTGATACCCACCAGTGTACTGACTGTCTACACTACCACTTGTGTGTCCACAGAAAACAGGTATACTACACCTTGAACAGACCACATCCCATGGATTAGGTTAAAAATAAACACTTAAATACACAAGGATTCCTTTCTGCATTGTGTATCCCTAGAAGCCTAGTTCAATGATTAAGTTAAGGAGGTTATCATAGCTATATCCTGGTTTTATAGAATGTTTCATACCAAGCCAAGCCTGATTCATGGTCCCCCTACCAATTTCACCTGACCAGGCCGGGTCAACTGGTTCAAGGTAATAGAGTTGTCCAGTTGTGCTATTTTTGGCTGATTGAGGATCAAACAAACGCAGTGCCCTGTACTGGGTGCAGTCAGTAGGGTTTGTAAACTACAAATGTGCAAATCGATCTGAGAGACTGCCAGTGGCACAGTTAGGAACTACATGATCCACTCTCCTCCAGTCTCAGAGAACGGCCCCTTTAATAGCAAGATGACAAGTGTAAGGCACCATTCTGCTTGTACCAATGTATCACTCTCTCTGGTCACCAAGAACCAGCCCAAGCAGATCTCGTGGACGAGATAAGAGGCCATAACCTTTTGAACGGGTGGTAGTTGAATAGTATTAAATCAGCTGTTAGGATTGGGGGAGTGGTTAGGACACTGACTCTATCAATAAGGGCTCATGCATGACTTCGAATCCATGCCAAGGTTATGATTCACACACCATTTTAAAGTGTTTTTTGGTTGGTTAAAAATTGTAATAGTATACAAAATGTTGATGTGACTGATATACTACACCATATATATTTTGCAAGCTATTCACATTAAAAAAACATTTTGTATTTCTCTGCTGTATACTGGACACACCATGTGAATTTTGTTTACCAACCTTTTAAATTCTCTCTTACAGGGACTGTTTAGGTCCAAGGACCTGGAGGAGAGAGGTGACATGGAGGACGCTAAGGGGTCTCTACTGGAGGTGGACAGGAGCAGCACAGACTCTGACTCTACGGACGATTCATCGAGCTGCTCACCTGTTCGGATGTCGGTCAGGGTGCGCGTCATCCACACCGTCCTCATCTTCTGCACCTTCCTGGGCTTTGTAAGTGTACCCTTTTTTTTCTCAGGCTTGTGTCTCACCAAATCGATACAGGTTGAAAGTCGGAAACCGGCAACAATATATGCCGGCAACAATCTATGACCAGCTGACATCTATTACCGGGTACCTACATAAGAATTTAAAATGGTAAAAGAATATGTTTCATAACTTTTTAAAACAAGCGTTTAAATCATAGACGTCAGTCGGTCATAGATTGTTGCCGGTCATAAACTTTCAACTTGTATCGATTTGGAGAGACTTAGCCCTCACTAACCTTCTATGGGCTGCATCGTAATTTAATGCGATACCCCCTATCCTATTGTCAAACTTGTCCAAAATCACTTAGTCGCTTAAATGATTGCTCCAGGTCGAAAGACGCCATGAAAAATTGTCATGGAAAACGGCCCAGGTCGCTTTTGACCCATCTGAAGCCACTGTTTTGTGACTTTGTCATGGTGCATGAATACAGCCCTGCTGATTCACTAGCTGAATCTGCTCGCCAAGCTTTCATTCATGCATCACACATCTCGACCCCACAATTATGTCCAAATTTTCATCACAACCAAGTACTCAGAAATATGACACACAGTTATTAACATGGACGTTTATATATACATTATATCTGAATAAGCAATCAGCGATTAAAAAAGAATATCAAAAGAATCAGTCCAACTTTAGTATCAAAACATTAATTATACCCGTGTCTTATTGCAGGGTCTATGCCGTGGTGTGTATGGCCCTACACTGGTGGAACTGCGGACAGTGACAGGGGTATCTGCCACCCAGATCTCCATGCTCTTCACGTGCCTAGGGGTGGGAGGTATAGCAGGAAGCCTCATCCTGGGCCGTCTGTTTGACATCATCAACCCCCTGGTGCTGTTCGTGGTGTCCCTGTCTGGTGTAGCCCTAGTGACGGCCCTCATACCATGGCTCCAGGTAATAACCTTCATGATGGCCGCCTGCGCAGCTCACTCCTTCCTCTATAGTGGACTCGCTATTGGTAAGTCAAATATTACACTTTACTGCTGAAGTCTTCGGTTTTTATCTCTGAGACATTTTTAAGGCATTTAGAATTCTCACTTAAGAAAACAAGATGATTGAATTAGAATATCAAGAGCAATAAGAACATTGTTTCTGGCAGGTATTGAGACTGCCTGCCAAATAGTTGTCTTTAGTATAACATTATTTTGTTCGATGGCAATTTTTCTTGCCCTCCATGCATAATGATTGTAATAAATCTAAACATTGTGACCTCTTAATTTAAGATGAGACACTCTTACATAGCAATATCACATTTGTAATTATCATCCAATTAATGAAATACTTACCCTTTGTCCACACCAGGTTGCACGGTGACGTTGTTCAGGATCTGGGGAGAGTGCTCCAAGCAGATCTTCCTCTCCATGCACCTGTTGTATACAGTTGGCGGCTTTATCGCTCCTCTCCTGGCAGGACCCTTCCTGACCCCAACAGACGACAGTGACCTCCTCCCCGACCTCACCAACACAACCAACCGGAAACAGCCATCCGCAAACTCCACCTACAGCCAGGGGGCTCCAGCAGCAGAACACTTCCGGTATCCTGGAGGCAGCACCGGAAGTGACACACTCACAGATAAGGCAATGGATGTTGGGGAATATGTACTGCACGTGATTAGCAATATAACGGAGACGCGGGAAAAGGCAGCCGACAATTCTACAAGTATGACGTCATTAGGTGTGGCTGATTCCCCTGCGGCGCACATCAGCCGTGCACCCCTACAGCCGCGCTTCTCCATGATTGTCTACACCTATCTGGTTATAGCTGTCTACCTGTTCATGGTAGGAGTGGCCATGTTCTGTCTCCTCATCTTCATGAGGAATAAGAAGACAGGAGTGTACTGGAGGAAAAGTCAAGCCAAAGGTGCGAAAGTCTGCCAAGGTGGTGGATCGCTATTCAGACTGCTTGCCACTGTTCTCTTCATGCTATATAATATGAACTTTGGGGGCCAGGAGACGGTGTATTCTGGTCTCCTGTTCACCTTTGCCGTGGAGCACGTGGGCTTTACACCCTCCATGGGAACACTACTAGTGTCCATGCTATACACAGCCCACACATTAGGGAGGTTCATAATCATCATAGTGAGTCACTGGGTGCCCAGTGCCCTCTATGTGCTGCTGGTCAGCAGTGCTGGCTGTGCTGTGAGCTGCTCATTACTGGCCTACTATACCACCACCAGTGCTACAGCCCTCTGGGTGGCGGCAGTTATAGGGGGTCTCTCCCTCAGCACCATGTACAGTATGGGACTATTGTGGGCTAAGGACTTCCTACCTATCTCAGCCTCCTTCACATCATTCTACACCATAGCCTACACTATCGGCATGATGCTGTGTCCACCCCTGACATCTTACTTCATGAGGGAACGTGGGCCTGCCTGGTTTGCCTATATGAACCTTATCCTGCTCATGGGTTATACAACTACAATAGGACTGCTGTTTATACTGCAGCGGTGTAAGCACAGGTTTGGAGACTGTGATCACTCTGAGGTGAAGGACTTAGAATTCAAAGTGAAACCCCATGATGACTTGATAGCACACAGTATGCACAGTTTACACACTGTATAGATAGCAGATAGGGGGGGGGGGGTCTTTATATACACAGGATATTATCATCTTACTTTCAATGTACAAGTAAGACAAATTTATAATAAACTAACACAGGCACGTTCTGCTTGTTTGAAGTTGCCGCGATGAAGAAAGCAGGCTCATTTTATTTACCGCAAGTCACTGATGTAGTAAAATGGCATGTCCTTATATATGTTGTAAAATAATTATGTTATCTGGCAAGGATGGGTTTGCCGCTTAGATTAAACAATATAGGATCGTATATATTTTTAACAATCTATACTATGTTCTTTAAGAACTGAATAGTATGTATACTTTCATATGACATTGCATCTATTCCATACAGTCATTATGGCAGTGTATGGTCCATCACGAACTAGGAACATTTCATTTTTGTACATACTCATAAGGGCCTAGTTATTTATTGCCAGCTGGGGGGAGTCAAAATCTAAAATGGTCCATTTAGACACCCGGGAATATGCATGATTCCACAGGCACATGCAATTTTAGGGGGGGGGGGCATTTCCAAAAATCCTTACGTAGTGGAGGGGGAGTCCGGATTACTTTCGGCTAACTGGTGTGGGGCTCGGAATAAAAATTGCCATTTTGGGAAAAAACACCAAGCCCCCACCCCCAGCTAGTAATAAATGACTCGGCCCGAACACCTCGATGATTGAAGAGGTGTTATCAATCATATCAGTCACATGAAAGCCAGCCATAGATTCAAGATAACGCCATCAGTGAACAGCGAATATACACTAGGCTATTCATATTGATAGAGTATAGAAAATAAACGGTGGATCTCGAGGTCTGGAAGGGGTGTGGTGATGCATATGTGGTCCGGATCCCCCTATTGTGAAAAAGAAAAGAAACTGTAAATTACTTTTCGATCCATCGGACCCTGTGATCCAACCTCTCGAATGTCCTGGATCTGCCCCTAAGCAATGTTCCTGACTTACGTCGATTGGGAATTCAGGTTTGTATCTATTATGCAGCGAATATATGATAGAATGATATATGCATATCGGTTAGTACTATTAGACTTATTTTGTATTCACATCAGAGATCGCCTAATGTTCAATCGTCATCAGTCACATGTACATGATGTAAAGGTACACTATAAATACAACAATACAATCCAATAGTTTGTGCGTTATTTTTTCAACATTAGCTTCCTTCTCATCATCTGTGTTTTGTTGAACTAACTTGCTAGGAAAGCCTGTGAAATAAGTATCCACATAAAAGATAGTTAATTCTCAGTATTGGCCATTCAAGTAGAAAACATAGCACTGCATGGGTATTGTAACCGCTGTATCTAACTGGTACCGGGAGGGGGGGGGGCACGCCGCTGCTCGCACTGGTGTCAAATGCATGTATAATATTGTCAACTCATCTGTTGGCTCTGCAACTCGGCATGTCTGCGAAAATCCCATAATACTCTCATCATACCGCATGTGACAACCAAGTAAACACATGACGTTATACACCATTTTATAACGTTATATAACGTCATATGTCAACGTTTTTCTAAGGCTCCTTTGTATGACATAACGTTATGTAACGTTTAAAACGTTATTTTGACGCAAAATAACGTGTTTTTTTAGCTGGGAAGTAATCAATGCCACATCCACACCAAAAAGACTTCCCCTTTTTTTTGGCCGTGACTATTGACAGTTAAAACTCAAATGCCCGAATAAAATTCCCTTTATTGACAGATCGAACTGTCGATACCAGGATAGAACTCTCTTATTGACAGTTCGAACTGTCAATAACAGATTCAGGATACAAGATTCTCTCATGGACAATTCCAAAATGGAACTGCCAAAGAGGGAAAATTAATCTCTTATTGCCAGTGCAAGCTGTCAATAAGAGAATTCTATCCCGGGATTGACATTTCGAACTGTCAATAAGGGAATTTTATTCGGGTATTTACAATTTAAACTGCCAATAAGAAGATTCATTTCTGCTGTTGACAGTTTGCGCTAACAATAGCTATTTCCCCAACTGCCATTGGTGTCACTGATGTGACTATACATTGGTACCTGCTGTTTAATCGTGTCGCCGTCTGGATTTTTACCTGATGGCTCTCTGACCACTGAACATCCATTTCACTCCTAGACTGGACAATGTCACGCATGCGTTTGACACCAGGACAAATCACGACATGATCCTTCACTGACTGGTACCATCAGTACAGTGGCCTCACACTAAGATTCACTAATGTTACAGTCACATTGGATACATCATCTTCTTCATGCCTGATACATTTTAGAATCATGTAAATGTGTGGTAATTCTGAGGAATTGTCACACCACAAAACCCCTTATTCTACCTTCATCAATTGTGTAATATAATACACATCATGACATCTCTCTGCCATAGGATTCCCTACAGTTGGTTATCTCTACCATACCAGTGGACTTTTGCACGGCAAATAACAATATCATTATCCTTCAGAAATCCGATGATGACAGTCTCCTTTTGGTCTTTGGTGTTCGAATTATAATTATTTATCACAGGGAATGCTTTTATAATGATTGATTTCGAAACTAGCATGGTTAGTTTTTTTGCAATCGTTTTATTCTGAGGATATCGTTATTTGCTGTGCAACAGCAAACAGAGAACGTACAGTAAACATTTGATTACCAATATTTAGATGTCAGCACTGAAAACCCAGAGCAAGGAGCCTAGTCATTATGACGACATAGGTAGTCATAATGAACAATGGCAGATGGAGTGGAGAATGGTGTATGAATATAGTCTCTAATTAGTTCACTTCTCAATGAGAGGCATCCTTTTCACATATTTGGTTTAGTCTTGACTGAACTAAGTAGCGTTACTTGTTACAAATAAGTTGCCAATGGGTGAGAATGATTGCCCCAAAGGTATAGAGACCACTCTGCTCTCTGTCACCAGTGTATATCTCATGACAGATAATTATAGTTATGCAGATATTAAAACCAGGTGGCAGTAGCGTGCCATAGGTAGCAAGTGAGGAATAGAATTATGTGGCATAAGGTAGTCATTGGGACAATCTAGGACTTGAGAGTTGTCATTACTGATGAGTTTAGGTCTTCAAATGGACAATACCTAGATTAACAACCTTAAGGTAGTCATTCTGACTACCCAATTATTGTGACTACCTAAGGTCGTCATTATGACAACTTTGGTCTGAATGGCTCAGATGGGTAGTCACAATGACGACCTAAGGTGGTCACTTTGACTACCTAAAGTTGTCAGTTTTTGCATTGTCAAAATGACGACCCTGAGATTTTCAGTGAGGTTGCTTGGCACCTCCTCGGAGCTGAGTGCATGGAGCTGCCATGTGTTGGTGGCGCCATCTGTCGTAATGCCATTATTAGATTATATTGATATCTGAGAGATCTGCTCACAATATCATCACACACAATATTGATTTAGTTCATCAATGGCATGAAGACGAGGGGAGATATTTACTGTCGCAACTGTAATCAAATCACTGCCAAACAAACACATCGGCGGATAGAGTATGCATCATTTGTAAAATCCCTCATACTTGCGAGGTCTTAAAGTTAAACATTAGATCCTATATAAAATTGTATTTTAAGGCAGGTTTATTCACTGCAGATATACAATATGCCTACTGGTATAGCAGATGTCGATGTACACAGTTTAGGATGTCACTCAATTCTTTGGTTCTTTGTTTTTCAAACATAATTGTTCTCTACATCTCCGTATATGTTTAAAACATCCCCAGTACACTCATTGTTTCCAAAACAACATTATTACCACGAGGGCATCCATATAAAATTGCTAATATGGTTCAGTTCTGTTAAAGCCCATAATAATGGTCTCCTTCTCCTCAGAAGGGCATGTGTGGCCTGGTTGGCAGGGGACGTGTGGCATTGGCAGATGCTTGCCGACTAGACTCGCCCTCCTCCCGGGGATAGGGCCGCCTCAACCGGTCTCTGTCCGCCAGGGTCACCCCAAACCCTGGTCTGTCAGGTAGGTCAATGAATCCTCCAGAGGGGAGGGGCTCATCAGCAAATAAGCCGCCGAAGTAGGGCACCATGGTGTCAGCATGTGGGGAGAGGTTGATGTACTCTGCTAGGGGACAGTTGGTGAAGGCATACTGGAGGTGATAGGAGTAGACACTGGAGCCGTGAGGTATGACCAGGGTGTCGTGGGCTGCAGCCATGGCCACCACCCTCCTGGCCTCCGTCATACCGCCCAGCCAGGTGATATCAGGCTGGATGATGTCGACACACCTACAGCAAAAATACACAGCATGATATTATACAGGTTAACATTTGATGCAGGAGAAGACTGTGGTAGTTATCAAGGGGCTTACTTGAACGTTACTTGGGCGTGCACCATCATTAGTCATGGTCATATTATCTTTAGTAAGCCGCAGAATGATTTGATGCCTTCACATGCACCATTGCATTGGATTTTGCACCTATGATACATGTACTACACTGCATAGGTAATAACGTTTCCTGAGTATATACATTAAAAGGGACAAGTGCCATAGCATCAATAGCAACCATCTTGTCTCATCCAGCCCCTGCTAGCGGTACATTTATAATATAGCACTGATTTTTATTTGAAAGGTTGTTAACATATTTATGACGCATAGTCATTAACATAATAACGATACATATAAAACCTGCTATAAACTCACCGGCTGTCCAGTAGTTGCTTGAATCCATACCGGGTATACTCGTGTTCTCCTGTCGTCAGCATCACATCGCTGCTAGCCAGCGCCTTCCGCACCTCGCAGTAACCTATAGACAGAACCACGAGCCAACGAGACAGTTTATCCAACCATTATTTTATATTAAAGCGACAGCCTCAATAAGATAAGATACTGCAGTAGCAGAAGGCTATAATGATTATGATAGATCTACATGAAGCCGCTGTCAATGAGTAAGTAGTATATGAAATGAGGGGAAGGGAACAGGTCTGCATATTACACGAAACATTCTATGAGTACCTAGGCGTTCTGGAAAAGAAGAATAGAAATAATTTTCCAAATATACAATAAAATTATGATTACCTGTGTAATCATCTGGAGGAAGGAACTCCTCCATCCACTTAAGGCCGTGCGGCTCCAGGGCTCTGGCCAGTTTGGCAGCATAAGGCACCGTCAGGGCCATGTAGCAGTCCAGCATGAGCGGGAACTCAGGGCCTACCTATTAAACAATGAATAAATCAAAATTCAATTGTATTCATCGTCTCTATCGGAGAGAAATTCACATACGGTTTGCACGTTTTTATGTGGTCATATGACATAATTATTACATATGCCTATTGTAGCAACAGTTTAATTCATTACTCTACTCATTCACGTCATTGTTGTTATTTTTACTGTACCCCCACCCCTTTTACATGTCTGGACTCGCACTGTGGATGATATAATATAAGGCTATAAGACAGCAAGATTAACAACTGCAAAGTCCCCAGGGACGTGGCAACCGGGGGGGGGGGGGAGGACATGCCCCCCTCCCCCCACTTTTGACTAACCCCAAAAAGGTCAAACCAAAAGGGTCAGGTAAAGAGGGGTCGAAAAGGGCTAAAATACCCCTCAGTCCCCCCTACTTTGAAACTGCAGTGCTTGCCACGCCCCTGGTCCCTACTGTATGCTGTACGATAAATATCCCGGAGTACCATGGTTCTGTTTCTTACCTTTTCTCTCCACCCTTTGAAGATGTCCACGTTCTTCCTGAGTCCCTCGTCGCCGTCAGAGGGGCCGTAGGCACATGGTA
Source organism: Harmothoe impar (assembly GCA_947462335.1). Classification (NCBI taxonomy): domain Eukaryota; kingdom Metazoa; phylum Annelida; class Polychaeta; order Phyllodocida; family Polynoidae; genus Harmothoe; species Harmothoe impar. The sequence goes on from OX381710.1 coordinate 39,550,619, forward strand.
TCTTAGCACCCACAAAGCCTAACTCCTTAGCAATGTCTGGGCGAGCTGTGGTCGAGTACACCGGGAGACGATCCTAAAATATATATAAGCGTATCCCAGTTAACAAGAATACGTTATATAACGTAAAAATAACGTTTCCTGAATGTTTGGAAAACGTTTGAAAAAAACGGAAAAGTAACGTTATTTAACGCAAATTCGTTGACTCCAATTAACGTATATTAACGTTATACCAAAACGTTATAAAGTGCAACCTTATTATAACCTTATTATAACGTTATAAAAAGGTTATTTTACGTTATAATATTGCTGTAGTATTAGTGGGTAAGTGGGTAATTACGGTTGGGAAAACAAGGCTAGTTGTAAGACTCGAACCTGCAAGGGTAGGACTCATGTACCTGTGCTAAGACCACACAGCCACGGCTTCTATACATAATATATGGGGGCTATCTAACACCGTGTCTTATGGGTACTGAAGATGGGTGTAGAACAGAAACTACCTGCGTTATAAGCATTACATTCGATTTTCTCAGACATCTTTCTTTATGCATTTAATTAAGCATTTAGTGTCATGTATATGCGTGTAGTCAATATAATATGTAATTGCCATCTCTTGAGTTTAATGAATATATTATCATAAACTGTTGACTGTCCTCTCTGGCCGAATCGGTAGAGTGCTGGCCTAGAAGCAAAATGAATTATGAATGCTTGGGTTCGACTCCCACAAATAGCATACGTTTTAAAGGAATAATTTTCCTTGGACATACGATTTTTTATTTTACCAATATGTGATAAATCATAACCCATAAAAACGTTAGGTAACATTATATAAACGTTGTAAATATAAACGTTATTTCATGAACTATATAAGAACATAAAATACCGTTTTACATACAAGGTAAAATTATGTTATACTTTCAAACGTTTCAGAACGTTAAAAAACGTATTTTGTTCACTGGGATATCTTTGAGCAGCGATACGAGCCGGATTATGCACTGTGGCACTTTCATCTGTCAACTTTGTGGTGACACCTTTTTTTTTATGATGGTCAAGTGTCAAGTCAATGGTGTTGCTGTATTCAATATTATACAGTTTATTTCATACTTGATAATACATCAACTAGTTGCTCTTATACATTATGGAACCTGTTACAATATATAACCCATGAAAAAAAAACTTGAATTAGTAATATAAATGCATAAGATAGTTCCCATGGTTGTCACAGTTGGCTTGACCTACCCACTATCGAAAAACACCATCTCAGTTAAAGTTGGTATCCCAACTGTTGCGGTGACGAATTTCCACTTCCAGTATGGGGATAAGCATGCTGATGTTGTCAGGCATATGTGAAAGTATTAGAGCTCTATGACAACTATTTCCATACAAAAATCCCCACACAATAGCAAAAATGAATTTTCACTGAGCAGTCAAAAATAAAGCAATTAGCATGCCTCTCTTCTCAACCACAAGGTGGCAGCTGTGTATAGTGTTTACAGGATATTCCCATTGCAGACCCAGTAGCTCAACTCCATTCATGAACACATTAGTGCATTTATATCTGCACAGGTGGCAGCATATCTCAGATGGTTTGCCAATGCTTGAGTTTTCTCAATGAAAGCTGTAGATCTAGATGTTATTACAATTTTACATTAAAGCCTTTAAGACTCTTGGTAACCAGAATAAAGCACCCATTTCAGAAGAAAGGTATACATTCAGGACTTTCAGGTAATTATTGAGAGGGGTCAATTCTAGTCACCCCAATTGGGATACCAACTTTAAACAGGTAATGGTGTCGGGTCGCCTGACCGCCCCTAACCATGGATTTCACTGTTTTCATGTGTCTATATGTATCAGACTGGTTTTAATTTTTCAAAGGTGCGCACACAATTCTTTGTGAACATACATGGAATGTCAGCGTTGATATGATGCTTTGAATAGAACTTGTAAGAAAATTATATTTATCAATTAGTACGGGAAGAATAATATGCAAATTAAAGAGGAATTAAAAAGATATTTCAATACAGAATGTAAAGAAATGTATTATTAGCCAACATACCCAATTAGATCGTGTTTCAATAAGTCATTATTCACCACTCAAGATACTAAATTGGTCCCTGTCCTCTTACCTTGGTTTTGCCTCCTAGCAGGGCATACACAGGCTCGTTTCGGATCTTTCCTAGCAGGTCCCATAGGGCAAGGTCTACAGCAGAGATGGCTTGTAGAGGTAAACCCTTACGACCATAGTTTAAAGTTGCTCTAAATACAGAAGATAACAGTTAAACTTAAAAAGCAGCAATCCAAAATTAAAACCCAATATAGTCTAGAATGGATAGTAATTTTTCAAATTTATAGATACCACCAAATGATAGAGTGTATATAACTGTCATCTCGAGCATTGAAATTGGTACCCCTTTTATCAGTGGATTTTACTGAATGGTAAGAGGGTATGAATAGAGAAATATATTGATCTAGAGTATGATTCATATCAAATAATAATTTATACCTAAACATTTGATCCCACATCCGCTCCAGGTTGCGAGGGTCTTCTCCCTCCACAAACCTCGACAGGTGATGCTCCACTATGTAACATCCGGGCTCCCCACCTATAGTGATCCCCACACCACAGGTGCCATCGTCAGCCTCCACCTGAAGGTAACAAGATAATTAGTGAGAAGTTACACCACAGGCTACCTGCAGACAAAGAGGTATTGGTGAGAAATAACATCACAGGTACCACTGTCAGCCTCCACCTGCAGACAACAAGGTGCATCAGTGAGAGGTGACACCACAGGTACCACTGTCAGCCTCCACCTGCAGACAACAAGGTGCATCAGTGAGAGGTGACACCACAAGTACCACGGTCAGCCTCCACCTGCAGATAACAAGGTGCATCAGTGAGAGGTGACACCACAGGTACCACTGTCAGCCTCCACCTGCAGACAACAAGGTGCATCAGTGAGAGGTGACACCACAGGTACCACTGTCAGCCTCCACCTGCGGACAACAAGGTGCATCAGCGAGAGGTGACACCACAGGTACCACGGTCAGCCTCCACCTGCAGACAACAAGGTGCATCAGCGAGAGGTGACACCACAGGTACCACTGTCAGCCTCCACCTGCAGACAACAAGGTACAGTTAGAGGCAATAGGACTTTTGGCAATGACAACCTAGCTCATTAAAAGCAAATGTGCCATATGCCTTTAGCATTGTTACTTCTGCGCTTATGGCAGGTTTGTTAAAGGTTCCTAATATCCCTGTACATATAGACATTGAATTGTGCAATTGTATTACTCTTGACATAATGTAGAAACGTTCGCAGAAAAAATATTGGATAATTTTATGAATACTTCTTCATTTTATTGGTAAACCATAATGTTATTACCTGTTTATCTAGGGGCTATATTGTAACGCAATTCTCACTGACTCAAACTTAATTCCAAAAGTCAGAGGTTCTACCAGTATAGGTTATCTCCAAGAGACACACTGTCATAGGTTCAAAATACACTAATATAATTTTAAGTTTGTGATTCTGTATGCCTTAGGGCGTGGTAATTTTTTAACAACAGGGGCGAAGGGGGGGGGGTGGTGGATTTGGGGGGGAACTCAAAAAAAGTTGGACCCCTTGAAGGGGGGGGGGACCAAAAATTACACACCGTACACACCTTTTTAGCGAAAAAGCCTGCACGTTACTATAGCTCAAAGGGGTCGGCCGCGCTCAATTTCAACTTGCCTGAGGGGGGGACCAAAAAAAATTCGACCCACTCGCGCGAACCCCCTCCCCCCCCCCATGTTGTTAAAAAATGACCACTCCCTTATTTCTACGGAAGCCCCGGGCATTCTTACCTCCACAACCAGGCTTCCCAAGGCATTGATGCCCCACGACTTGCGGTACTGCTGGTACTGTGGGTACCTGGACATGGGGTTGGCGATGGGGGTGGGGTGGCCGTTAATCCAGTGGTGGTCATCCACATCGTGGCAGTCTGCTCCCTGGTCCCCTGGAGGAGCCTCCACCACGTAGGCCCTCACCGCACGCACCCGCGGGAAGGGTCGGCACCCGGAGGGGGTAGACATCTGAATAGAAAATAGAATCAAGATGATGAATACTACTACGATGACATAAGATGTTATTTCAACTTAGCATATGTATAAGGGGTGACATTAGCTATAAATTGATACAGTTAGAGGGTGATTTAGTTGAAATTGAGTTAATAGGTTAGTTCTAAACAAACCATGTTGGGACAACATCTTGTGCCACACGTAATACACAGTCTACATTAGCCTTGGTGCTCTACAGCCCTTTCCTTCCCCTCCAACACATTTGAAAAATATAGTAAAGCAAACGGTGATATCGTGATATACATGTACAGCATTGATCTAAATATTTCTATACAATATTATGAGTGTATGGCAGGGAAATATAGTTGCTTGGTGCTTGATTGTGATTGAAGAAAATTAAGTGGTATTATTGAGCTATATCATTTACAAACAGTTATTGCAACGTTAGCTGGATTCCCACCTTCTCGATGCATTACGTGTATGTGTATCATTATTTAAAAATGTATCTTTACTATACTAAATCCATATTGTTATACCCATTCAATATGCTTAGCATCCTACCTTGTAGTAGTACACTGGATATCTAAATAGACTTGATGATACTCAGTATCCTTAGAGTATACAGGTGCACTAAGAAGGTGTGGTCCGTCCTGGAGTGGACCAAAGGATGACTTAAGTCCCTGGGGTCCTGCTGTCCTAATGGTCTGTACTGGGGTTACTGGAGTTGTTACGTCCTACCTGTGGGTAACCTCCAGGTGACTCCTCCATGGCCGGAGGCTGCACTGATAACACCAGTGATGAAAAGATACCTGGTGCATGTTTCACAAACAAGAGTCACTATCTCTATCAGTTGTACACTGATAGCGCCCAGTCACTATCTATGTCATTTGTATAGTGATAGCCTATGCACGCGCACAGCTAGGTTACGGTATCTTTGTAGGCCTACTTATCATTATATCCAATGCTCATCATTATATTCAATACTTCCAAAATATGCACACTTTAAAAAAAGACACTTTATTGTCTAAAATATTTATTCTTATAAGTAGGTATCACTAATGGGTAGATGAGGTCACGTGTGTTTACTACAAGTCTATGATAAGCTGAAGGGGCTGTTTCTGTTATATGAAAGTATAGGGGCATCATCCTGCGCGTCTATGTCTCCCAGTGGAAACTCTTGTGCATTATCAAAAGCATATAATTGACAAGCTTAATCCTAGTTGCAGTAGGAGGTAGGACAGACCAGTACTGATATTTAACAATGTCGAGGTTCTGTGTAAATGTATAGTCAGAATAGGTGAGCATCATTTGCGATGCAAAGCATATTGGCCCATAGGGCAGAACTGTTACTGAGAAGAATACACAACTTATAACTATAGTAAAGAAGGCATTCTGAGCTGCTCTGAGGAGTAGCTCTACAAGATGTTCCCATACATACCTTAACGTATTTGTCTGTGACACTGTAAGTAAATAGTACCCACACTGCTATCATAGCTAGAGATGTGTTCTACGGACTAGATAAGATAGCCACTTAGTGGTATTGTCACGTAGTTAAGACTGCACTAGTCAGGGGATCATCTGTTGTATCAGGGATAACATGAAAATGGTTATGTATTGTATGGACATGTATTGTACATACATGACAGTAGGTCAGATAATAAAATGTTCGTTAGTTGTCTATAATCACTATTATTATTCATGTCTGCAAGTTTTACTTGATAAAATACATGGTTCTGCCCCTACCGTCTTTTAGGCATGCACGTATATCCGCCTCCCCTCCCTTTTGTGGGGAGGGAGGGAGGTGATTTTCAATCTATATTAGAGAGGCGATGCCCGACTGATGACGACACTGGTATAAAAAAAAAACTATTCTCGAAAGGGAGGAAAATCTGCACATATAACGTCCTTGCACGCACATCTTGTATTGTTGTAAATTTGGTGTCTTGGCCGGAATAATAAGTATAAGCATATGAATTTCCAGCATGAAAAGTAAACCTGATGGAAGCTATAGAGAATGTCATGATTATATGCAAATGATTTTGTGTATTATACACACGGTGAAAAGGTGAGAGACGCTGGAGAAAAGACGAGAGTCAGTGTTCCCAGAACGACTGCCCTTTACAGGTAGCGAGGTGTACCCACATTTTAAGGATACTGCTTGCCCATATTCCGGCAAATCACTTAATTCTTTAAGCATTTCTGATTTTATTGTTGCGAACTATGCATATAATCCATTGCTATAACTATTTGATACCATCGTCAAATTCCTTGCATCATTTGTTATTTGATGGAATGGGATTGGAACAAAATGTTATTTTATAATTAGCTTATTTTACTTTGAACAGTATGAGATATCATTTTCAGTTCTAGCCTTTGGAATGAATCTATATATGCTTGGTTTCTGAGAAAACAAAACTATTTTCCCTTATCAATATTCGAATTACTAAGGTATCTATTGTAGAACGATTCTAACCATGAGCAGGATGTGAATGTGCCTGACTTTTAGGTGAGAGTGGTTTTAGCGACAATGACGCTGACTTTTCTGAGTGTGTTGTTGAGTGGGCTGTGATCTTGTCCGTGTAAATACTTCTACTATCTCACCCACTGCAGCCATACACACTATATTAGCTGAATGCCACTTAACTATAGCATCTACGTTGTTGAGTGGGCTGTGATCTTGTCCGTGTAAATACTTCTACTATCTAACCCACTGCAGCCATACACACTATATTAGCTGAATGCCACTACACTATAGCATCTACGTCATTCAGCCAACAGATGGTACCTCCAACACTTACACTCTACCCCTTCACTTGGTCTGTATCTATGGATAAAACTGGGTTAGGATAGAGTAACCAGGCAGCACTGTAGTAAGGAGAAGGACATTGTGATGTTACCAAGTGCAAAATTACCTATAATGAGTCGAAAGCCCTGGAGCAGATTACGCGGAATGGGATGGTGCCCTCCATGCAAGGAAAAGTCCAGGTATTATAGTGATACAATTCAAACTATCAATAGGAAGAGTTCCTGTTATGCTCAAACTGTTATTAGTGGAAGTCTCTATACTTAGGCATATACATGGGTAGCCAGAATTATTGCCGTGTCGCCGTGTCGTTTTTTAGCTAAGGGGCCGTGTCGCTGTGTCGATTTTTATTCTATACATTTTGGTCTGCAATTTCGAGTCCGTCGATTTTTAAACCCCCCGTGTCGCACGTGTCGATTTTAACAACCCCCCGTGTCGCCGTGTCGCACATGTCGAATTTTACCCATGTATAGTCACATACTTGGTAACCTCCATGTAGCTTAAGGTAGGATCCACCCTATCAACTTTCTCAAAGTGAGGTCATGATGTGACACCAAGATGATCACAACTGACTGCCTAACCAGGTCACACAGGCCCAAGGGGAAAGGGATATCCAACAAAAATATCAACTTTAAAATTGATGTCATAAGCTTTCCAGTGATATATGACACAAGAAGATATCATTTCTAGTTTTTGAGAAAAGGCTATATGAATATGGGTGGGCATTCCCAGCAAATTGGCGCCAGTTTGCTCCAGCCTGAGCAAGTGTATGACACCAGGTGTTAAAAACGTGTACATGGTGTCAGCATGGTGTCAGGCTCAGGCTGACTCAACCTGACACTTGGCAGTAAGATGGTGTCAGGCTCAGGCTGACTCAACCTGACACTTGGTAGTAAGATGGTGTCAGGCTCAGGCTGACTCAACCTGACACTTGGTAGTAAAATGGTGTCAGGCTCAGGCTGACTCAACCTGACACTTGGTTATATTCCTACTATAGGACCTACATCATTTCATACTGGGACAGATATCTTTATTCACATCAATGTTAATGTAGTCTTTTTGAAGTGTATTTTGTCTTGTGCCTGGTCTCCACACCATAGTGTATCCTTTCCTCTATCACCACTTCATTCTGAAAAGGAGAAGATGGGTAATTCAAATATCCTGTGCATGAGATAATAGTGAAGCTAAGTAATTTGTACATGTGTATATAGGTTCTGTGTATAAAAACCTACACTTATCTCCAAAACTCAAATCCCCCTTGTCCAACAATTGATCTGAAAAATATATTACAATACAGGTATTAGACAGAGAATTGACAAAGGAAGGTAGAAGGAATGTATGCAATAATAAGATCAGTTTAAATAACCATAGCTCTGTAATGTATAGGCTTGTGCAATAGGTACCCAATTACTTTATTTCTACAAAATTCAGAATAATCAGTATAAGCAGAACCAACCTACCTCCCAACCTTCCTCCAGTGTCTGTCAGTTCAAAATGGCAGAGGGAAACCCCCTTGAGGACAAAGAACTTTCAAATTTGAAAATTAACCAATCAGAGAAGAGGAAAGGACTGAGCATACATTGCGTGAGCATGAGTCAATCTGAGTGAGCTTCCATTTATAAGCATGCTCTCAGAGTGTGAGGATGCGTGAGCCTGAGTGACCTCCATAGGACAGCTCTGAAGGTCATATAGCTATAGCAGTGCCCCTATTATCACCCAATGCAACATGTTTTATCCCCATCCTCAGAATTCGCATCAACCCCAAGCAAGTATGTGCTACCACTTTGATCCCTGCACCTTAAGCTTACTTATTTTAGTAAGAATTGATCCAAGGGTTATCTAAACACTGTGTGAAATCTAGATTATACCACTGCAGTGCTATATCCCATAGAGAAAAGTAATCATCTTTTATGACTTCAATATGAATACAAAGTATTGTTGATTGTAATCAACATTTTCCCCATTATCACATGTTTGCAAACATTAAAGAAATCATAAAAATCCATGGGATAAAACCAATAAAATCAGTATTTTCATTATGTGTCCATTCTACATGGGACAAATAGTAGACTTATACATACAGTTTCCACATTCTCTCAGCTGTATACTTGAGTGAAGATGTGTGACATGAGTGTCAGCTCATGCATAGCTCACGCATCCTCACACCTTGTTTTGGGAATAGGATTAAGCTAACTCAAGCCTGGCTCATCTTCACTCAAACGAACTCAAACTATGGGTTACATTTGAGTCAGTAGGTGTGAGCTTGGGTGAGCTTTGAGGAAGCTCGCGCAGAGCTGACTCATTCAGACACCTAGTGCTTAACGCAAAATAGGCTAACCCAGGCTCACGCAGCTTGACCCTAGCTCACGTCAGTTTGCTGGGTTGCCCTATCTTAAACCCCAATAAGCTCTAAGGCCCATAGTTTCCTAGATATCTCTATCTAATTAGCATAATTAGCATAATTAGAATAATTAGAAAATTATCATACATTTTTATCCTATAGGCCATAGATTTTGATCTAGAAATGATAATTCTTTTCTTTTTTGACCATAGTAATCCTCGTGAATCATTTTATCAATGAGCTACTTCATTTTCTTTATTTGGAATGAACATCACGTTTCCATGGCAACACATATCAACAAAGACACACATTTAGGCTCTAAAACATTCCTTTTACATTCCAAATATGGAGGCTTTTCACCAAAAATGGAATGTTTTGTATGAAACTACTGAATTCTCCAGAAAAAAGTACCAAAAACGAATTATTAGTGTAATAATTATGGGCTAGGGAATTTTTTAATATGCTATTTCAGACGTCAGATGGCCAGAAAGAGTTGCCCTAAGTGGGACTTAGGTTCAGCCAGGAGGCTGCATAAACGGTACACACTTTGAATACAAGCTAGTCACAAGTCAGCAGTAATAAAAGATAGTTTCCCTAAACTGTTATAAATCCCACCAAAAAGAGCACACTTGGGGCTTACCTTCTTGATTGGATTCCTGGACAGTTCTGAGGGAGAGGGTGTCTCAGCCCCCTCACAATGGCACCAACCATCATGGTGACTGTTCCAGGAACCCACCCAAGAGAGGGCATTCGGAAACCCCTTCCCATTACATGAGCCTGTTTCTTCCATTTTTGGCCATGGTGGAGCCCCCTGGTGGCTAAAAATGGTACTTATCCCGCGGGGATACCCCTTTCTGCTTGCCTGCTCACACATGCGCATACAGCATAACAGACAATATGTTACTAAAATGGGCACCACTATTGAACTGGATCAGTGCCCCGTGGTATTGCTACACATACTGATCACTTGTGATGACTTCTTTTTAAAAAGCCTAGCTCATCTCATAAGCGCCCTATTAATAAGCTAATTCAAAATCCGCTCACGATATCTGAGGGATCCAAGCGCTTGATTAAAGGTTCAATTGCATAGTTTACTGCACTGATGCCATCATTTGACAGATTGTAAATACGTTAATTTGATAATTTGATAATTGATTAAATTGTCTCTCATACATGAGAACCCTAACTGCCGACATGGTCTGTATGTACATAAATTATGCACTCATATCTTGGGCCCATTGCATCATCCTTATTGGCACTGAGATACACGCCCATTCAGGGTGAATATCGTAAATATGTTACCACTGTGTTGCAACTCGTCCTGCAAAGCCCACCGAGGCTTCTAGCATACATAAGTTTAGTCGCGGGCGCACAATGACCAATCAGGTTCATATTCTGTATAATGCCCTACATATATTTTATAATAGTTATATCCGTAAGCGATTCTTGACCTCATTATTACATTGCTGTCCCACTTATTACCATTGTAATAGCCGTTTTATGCATGCATCAATGTTCACCCTGCCTCAGGCTGGTAGTTGATACGCTGTGGTAAAACGGGGTCGTGGAGCCCCACACACCGCCGATTTACCTAATTCAAATACAGCCCTCTATTGAGTGCTGATCTGGTTAGAGTAATACTCACCTGATCGTCATCTCTGGGTAAGACACAGGTGATCTAACTCGCGTCAAACCCCTCCCCCAACCCCCCCCCCCCCCCACTTATCCTGTTTCTCACCGCCTAATGCTCTATGGATCCTCAGCGAAGAATAACCCTAGTTAATACACAAAACTACATCAACTCCCTGAAAGGTGTTGTGATAGCCAGCTGTAATGCCAGAAGCACCAACAGGCGCACCATGCTAGACATCAAACTAAGCTTAAGTTGTGACATACTATGTGTCTGTGAGACATGGCTGAATGATACTAGCGACCATGCTATTATCCACTGGCCGGGTAAGACCATATTCAGACTAGATAGAGTCACCCATACCGGCGGAGGACTGATGATGTACATCTCAGATACCTTTAGTCCATATTGTATGAGTGACCCAGCCCTAGAATGTATGTTGCCTCATATTGAGATTCAGGTTGTAAAAATGGAACAACCGAAGCATGAGCCTCCGCTAATCATGAATGTGTACTGCCCCCCACCCCCAAGCTGACGCAGATGAGTTTGACACCACATTATGTGCCACCCTGAGTCTAATAGACCGCGTTAAATATGAGGTTTGGCTAGTAGGTGACCTGAATATCAATACCCGTAATCGGAATGACCCAGCCTCTATCAACCTATTTTGTCTATGCATGTAGAAAGAAGGACAGGGAGAAAAATGTCAGATATCCTTCACTGGTAGGTCATACCGACATTACGATCCTGAAAATCTGAAAGTATGTTTAAGCAACCTTGATTTAGCGTATTTCCGTGCCTCGGAGGATCCTGATGAGCAATGGCTTATCATTTATGAGTTCTTAATATCTTATTTAGATCAACACTGTCCCATAAAGACTATTAACAAAAGGAAGCAATCAGAACCCTGGGTAGGTGCCGAGACCATAGAACTCTTAAATGAAATAAACTAATCGCCGAAAATCGTATTAATAAGAATCTGGAACACAATAATATCTTAAATAAAAACCAATACGGTTTCAGGCCTGGTCTTGGCACTTCTGATGCTGTATTCGCCGTGGTTGAAGATCTCTTTGAGGCTCGAGATGAAGGTAAAGTGACTGCTGCATGCTTTGTGGACTTTTGTAAAGCATTCGACAGTGTACACCACCCTACTCTCATCCACAAAACTCAGCGTCTTAACATACATGCTACACTCAAAAAATGGCTCACTGACTACCTGGCGCACCGCTCGCATGAAACGCTAGCGAACAACTGTCGGTCTACACCGTCAAATGTGCACTTTGGAGTACCCCACGGGTCCACCTTAGGTCCTCTCCTATTCATCCTGTACGTCAATGACTTGCCTGACACCATTACACACTGTAAATACACTATGTACGCCGATGACTTGGTGCTCTATGCCTCTCATGAGGACCCACTGATCGCCCAGCGCTTGATCCAGGAAGATCTCATCTCTGTCGGAAACTGGTGTCTCTCTAACTACATGACTATCAACACATCCAAGAGTATGGTAATGCATTTTGGCACAGCATGTAAAATTGACCGGCTTTCCGATCCTGTAATTACTCTCTGTGGGCAGGTCCTCCCTTTCTGCCACACCTACCCATACCTCGGTATTGAATTAGATAGTAAACTAACAATTAAGCCCCACATTAACAAAGTTAAGAAAAGTTTCGGCAACAAAAATACCAAATTAACCAGACTAAGAAAATGTATGAGTAAAGCTGTAAGTCTCTCGCTATTCAAGGTGATGATATCCCCTTCTGTAGAGTATTGTTCGTTCTACTCAGGTAGTGCTTTAAAAACTGAGTTAGACAAACTGCAGCGCATGCAAAACCAAGCACTTAGGACCTGCCTACAGGCCAGAGTTAGGGAGATAAATATTATTGCCCTGCACAAACAGTGTGGGGTGGAAACAATGCATGTCAGGCGACAGAAGCAATTGTTATGCATCATGTGGAAAAAGGCTAAGCGCGGGTAATACAGTGCAACGTCAGAACAAGGGGAGACTTGAAGGTCAAGTTTGCTAAGCGTCGCGCAAAATCTGCCTTCTACGAAAGGTCTCCTTACTATAGAGCCATTACCCAATGGGACAAACTAGACCATATTACCCAAAAGCTGCCTACTTACAGAAAATTTAAAGTTGCCATTGATAAGCTAAATCTAACTAACAACTGACCACGCTCACAAACTGACCCTCAGGTGTACCAGACTGACCCCCCCGCTATCCTCATGTCTATCCTGTAACTCACTCTACTGATATCGCATCCTGTACACATCTAAGTGACTGCTTACTCTTTTGTATGACACCATATCATATATACCATGCACATAACTACTATATATGTTTTTCTCTGTCATGTGCTTGTTTGATGAAAATCAAAGCCAGCGCGTACAGTGCCACATTCGAGCAAGGCCTGAAATCGGTGTGGTGCGCGGAAGACCGTCCCCTAGGGACGATTGTGCATCAATAAATTTGATAATAATAATAATGTAAAACTGTTGGAATCTACATGATTCACCTGAATAATACTAAATGTACCTACAGTATTCAAACATTCAAAAGGAATATTATGTCAGTACATCTCAAATGGGTTAAAATGAATGACTCTCGTTACCCTTGATCGAAATATAAAATAATAATGATCAACAATAACTATTAAAACTGTATTCATGATCTATGAGATGTTGAGACATCCAATTCCCCTTAAACTCTTCTTTCTAATTCCAAACAAATATCAAACATCGCAAAAAACGTAAAACCTGGCGGATAAGCCGCAGCTTTTACACGAGTCACACTTAGCTTTCTTTTGATACCAAACCTGCCTATATAAGGTACGGCTTATACAAGAGTTTTTATAGATATGCTACAGTATCAAATTAACAATTTTCAGACCCCATCTGGGGCTTATACATTCTGTCGAAGTTAGGGGTTTTATCTAGACCTTGGTGAGTTACTGGGGTGTTGGGTACCCTCTAAACAGGACCCTGGAATTAAACGTTCATGACTGGGGAAATCACCAGAACACCGAAACATTAAGGCACAAGATATTCTAGAGATCTTTTCTGGAGATGTATAGAATGGTGTTATGCTCATCTTTGTGACCTTTCGTCAGACTGTTAAGACCTGCAGTTTCCAGCATGCACAACATATACCAGGGTGTACACTAGAGTCATCACTCTTACCCTTCAATTGTATACTATCGTACTACTCCTTCATTTCCCTGTTACTTCTCATGGTAACTGTAAAGCTTGGTTCTATACTTTCAGTCTAACAGACAAGGCCAATGGGGGCGAGAAGAGCTATCCACCACTAGATGGAGGTTGGGGTTGGTGCATCCTGGTGGCGGCCTCTGTCGTCCTGTTCTGTAACAATGGTACAGATAGGTCTACCAGCATCACTTACAGCGTCCTCCTCACCCAGTTCCACGGACGACCAACCATCTCTGCTGTAGCCTCCGGCCTACATCTCTGTCTCAGATACCTGCTTGGTAATTTCAATTTCAATTTGCAAGTTTTTTATTCTGCTGATCACAAGAAACATAAAAGAATTAATACAATTACATTTGATTCCATTGAATAACAGAAGAGGTTGATAAAGTAATGGCCCAATTACAGCAGATAACCTAGTCGTGTGATATTGTAATTTAGGGACTAGAAATGCTTATGGACACCATGCATCTAATCATAACACCCAAGCACGGATATATGTGTGTATGTCATCCTATACCCATAATAGCTCTTTACAATAAAATGGTATGGCCCTACCCATATCCACCGCCCTCCCACACCCCAACTTGCAAGAGAGTACTCGTCCCTTATCTACTGCTGGGGAAGTTTACAAGATGGTTTGGGAAATGACCAAAATGACCCATACCAGTATCTTATTAAAAACAGACAATGACTATATAAATAACTAACGCTGTACATGCATTTATTGATTAAGCAAGAACAGTTATATAGCTACTAGTATGTATAATATGCATAATACTTGGATGAGGGCAGGGCTGTGCTCTCACTGTTGTTTCTTGTCTCTGTAATACAGTGTTCATGGGGACCGCCGTCTACAAGCGGATTGGTGCCCGCTCCACCATCTTCGCAGGTTCATTCTTGGAGACGTTTGGCATCTTGTTGTCACTTCACGTAGACAAGGACTGGCAGTTCTTACTTACATTTGGCGTCATTGGTGGTAGGCCTATTTTAGGACATTTCATTCATATCAGAGACAATGATATAGCATAATTTTGTGTTACAGAAGAACAGCGCAAATAAACTGTTGTGAATACATGACCACCAAAAAGTGTTATTTCACCAGGCTTTGCCTCATTCACCTCATGAGTTGACCCTCATAGAGTGGTGAACAATTCAAGGGCTCCTTTTTATCTATTTCATGTAAATATAGAATACATCCAAGAATAGCCTTGAAAAGTTATATTCTGTTTATAGTTTCATTAATTGGTTACTTAATCGACAGTGAGATATTGGAGAGGGTAATTATTCAAAAGGGGCGTGAGATACGGAATTCATCTTTCAAGTCAATGGGACTGTCTTAAATAGATGTGAGTAAATTCCAATTGCAGTTTGATTAATCTGTATTTTATGTATTTCATTATGCAATTGCTCTTTAACAGGCATAGGTACGTCTCTGAGTTACAGTGGCGCAGTGGTCTGTCTCCGGGAGTACTTTGAGGCACGTCGTATGTTTGCCTTCTCCATGGCCTCAGTGTTTATGGCGGTGGGTCACATGGTGCACCCCCTAGCCCTGGGCTGGGGGGTCAGTTACTATGGCTACCCTGGCTTCGTCCTCACCTGGGCTTCAGTTGCCCTACACATGTGCATCGGTGGAGCCCTCTGTCGTCCCCTAACGGACAACTATCGGCACCGGAAGTGTGATACCGGAAGTGGGGACCCTGTCACCCCCTGTGGAGGAGTCACTGGAATTAATGCTTCCACAAGGGACATGTCTTCTCAAGAGGAGCACAGGAGAGGTTCGGTCACTGAGACATCTGCTTTGGTGCCTCTAGACACTCGAGATGAGTTTACATCAAGTAGAATGACTTATATTCTCTTCATGACCTCTATATCCCTCTGTACCATCGCCTACTACCCTCCTATTGTCTTCATCGTGGACATCCTTGTGGGCCGTGGGCTCACCATAGGGACGGCAGCCACAGTCGTTGGTGTCACCAACGCTGCAGATGTCGCGTGGCGTATCGGCCTTGCACTGGTGCTGGATAAGGACAAGCTGAGACCCTACAGCATGAGGTATATCATGCTGGTTATGTCCCTATGTGGATTGGGGTGTGCAGGCCTGGCCGCCTCCACTAACCTGCCACTGACTTACCTGTTTGCAGGTGTGGTCAGTGTGGGTGCCTCCAACATTAACACCATCTACCTGGTCATCCTGGGGGACCTGGTCAGCCCCTCCTACTTCCCCACAGCTGTGTCCACCCAGGGTATCCTCCAGGGGCTGGCCCACCTGGTCGGACCAAGTCTCAGTGGTAGGTACCAGGGGATATGAGATAGATATGCGCTGGGGCTGTTCAATACATGGGATATCCTTCAATCAATGTAGGGAAAGCATACGGCCTGGTTATTATGAATCTAGATTACAAAAGTCCTATATATTCAAAGGACTTTAAATTGGATAGATGTAATAATAAGAGCATTATGTTGTTTCAATGCATAGATAAATTTTCAATGAACTTGTGGGTGCATATATTCATAATAACAATGGGAACTGCACTATTTCAATGACTTTCTCATGTCTATAATCACCGTGCTATAATCCCTGTCGTTTCAGATACCACAGGGATCATAGCTTGGTCTTTGGCATATGCCTAAATCCCTAGAATACTTGGATTTATCATAATTATGCTACTCGTGAAAAGTTAGAGGGAGAATTTAGAATACTTGCATCCAAACTAATCCATGTCAATGATAATAGATTATGAACCAAATAAGACACATAGACTAATAGGTTACCCGATCCCGACAATAGGAGTCGTTAAGCTCCTCCTCCCAGCACTGCTAATCATGAGAACAAAAGGTACCTGATGGTTTTATCTCTATCAATGCCTTTTACTTCAAAGTATGCGGTTTGATGAAGAGAATCATTTTGTTGTTTCTAGGTTCAATACGAGAGGCATCTGGACATAACGAGGGTCCCCTGGCATTCTCCAGCTGTGTATATCTCCTGGCATTTGCTCTCCTGGTCATGGACCGCATCATAAGCAGGCAGCCAGAGCGGTGACTGCCCATGGCACTATGATCTCGTGGCACCAGCATAATTATCATCATCAACCTTTATAGCTAGTTGTGGAACTCTAAACCAGAAATCATAGAAGAATACTTCGAAGTCTATTTTAATTGAATATGTACTGGATATACTCCTGGGGGTCGAGAGGCAATATCATTGATATAAGCCAAGGCTGGAGGACTTCCAGAAACTGGGTTCGAATCCCATGTCGAGCAGAACTTTTGATATGCCTGACATACATTTTTTATTTCTTTAGCTATTCTGATATTTGAAGAAAAAAGAAGAGAAGGAAAAAAGAAAGGTATTACGGAGCCCCCGAATTATATAACAGCAGCACTAACTAAACAGTACTCTTGACTTTGTCTAATGGGACAATGCCTCACCACCATTGACCCTATTTAGCTAGTTTGCTATTTTGCTATTTCAAGAGAAAAAAGAGAAAATAGAAGAAGAAAAAAAGGGGGGTGCAGGGGCAGAGCCCCCGATTTATACAACAGCAGCACCAACTAAATAGCACTCTTAACTTTGTCCAATGGGACAATGCCTCACCACCATAGGCCTTAGTTAACAGGCCCAAATACATGCGGCTGTGTGGACCTGCTGCTAGGGTACAGGGTACTTCTTGTTGGGATTGGGACAAATGTGGTTCAAACCCCTCAAAATGTTTAAATAGCTTTACTTATTCGTCTCAAAAGGCAGAAGCAGTACATATATATACTATTGGGTGATGAGTATCATTGCATGAGTCCCAATGGAGCAGTTGGTTAGCTGGTGGGCTCAGGTCTGAGGTCGCGGGTACGGATCCTGCTAGATACCTGGGCTCTCAAAGAGAAAAAGAGCTCTTAAATATAACCACTTGCTATGGGTGTATGGGACGATTATGCATCATGCGTTCACGGTGTGTGTATAACTGTAGTAATTATAACACCCGTCGTCGAAGTGATCAGAAATCAGTACCTATATTATGTGATATCCCTCTCTGAGAGCAGCAGTTGCAGTAGGGTGGACAGATCAAAATGCCGTGATATACAAGTGGCTTAATGATGCCATAGTACTTGTCTTTCAGAGATTTTGACATTCCCGCAGCATCATTCTAATATCAGTCCAGAGCTGGCCTTCGTTGAAAGGTACTATATTGATCCCTGATAAGGGTTTTTTATGAAGTATGATACATTGCATCTGAAAACTGATAGATTGCCACAATTTGCCAGTTAAAACTTTTTATCGAAATCGTGAGTCATTAGCAGATATCTTTTAATGGTTTATTAGAAAAACAAATAACTTGATTACGTTTTCTTTCTCAGAGGTGTGGTAAGGGAGGGGCTACAGGATTTTTCCACCCCCTTAACATGTTGGCAAAATTTGAGATATTGTCTGATCATTACGACGTTTCTCCTTGATATTGTATAGCATCTGATCTTTTACATATATGTCAGAATTGGCACAGCAGTTTTTTTAACCATTGAAGATGTATACCGTCTTTAGCTTCCAGACACATGTTGTGTTCGTGAGATTCACAATAAAACCAATAGTTATATGCTTGGAAAAGATATTTTTCTATATAATTTATATCAAATATAATGCTGGATTATATATCTATACATACATTCAGTAAAACAAGTAATCATTACTCTTTTCCCTATTATGTATGACTTTATTTGTTTATATTTCATCGATTTTTATCCGAGTATGTGGATCCCTATATTTGGAAAAAATTTCTTCTTTAAATTATCCACATGAGTATTCCCTCTTTTTTCATGTATGGTAGCTCCCTGAACAGTTATTGTATATATATCCTTCCATTATCATAGATAATTTGCTATTATTCCTTCAAAACGCTGTGATAATAACTGCTGAACAGTGGTATTGCTAAATATTATGAACACAACATACTGTCTAACGAACACAACATGGATTATAAAAGCATGAAATAATTAGAGATATCTTATTCAAATTATAATGACATCTAGGAGATATATGTACAATTGAGACTGTGAAAGTACCCCCTATTTCTAATGGCTTAGCTGTGAATAATTAAGCATTAAGTTATCTTATGAACACAACATCTTATGAGCACAACATCTAGATTTAAATGTAGATATACATAAAATTAACCATTTATTTGCCATGAACCCATTGTTAACTGTTGATTATAACAATTGTAAGTGAGTTTGTATCATGGCCCATATCTTGTAAATGTATTTCTCTCTACTATCTTAACAACACAACATCTTCTACTATCTTCTGAACACAACATCTTCTGAACACAACATGTGAAATTCCATGTTGATTTAGATAGAATCGAGCATGTTTTTGCATTGACCTTATTGATACATATTGATTATAACCATAGTAATTGTTTTGTTATCAGATTCTAATCATCCTTTTCATACTATCAGGAACACAACATTATGAACACAACATCTTCTGAACACAACACCCTACAGACACAACATGTTAATTTAGATGTAGATCTAGATGAAATCGACCATCAATTCGTAATGAGGTCATTGATATCTGTTGATTGTGACAATAATTATTGATTTCTTATCGGAACCCTGCTTCTAAATGTCTTTTTCCTACTATCTTACTAACACAACATTATGAACACAACATCTTCTGAACACAACATCTTCTGAACACAACATCTTCTGAACACAACACCTTACAGACACAACATGTTAATTTAGATGTAGATCTAGATGAAATTGAACATCAATTCGTAATGAGGTCATTGACATCAGTCTGTAGATTGTGGCAATAGTTATTGATTTCTTATTGGAACCCTGCTTCTAAATGTCCTTTTCCTACTATCTTACTAACACAACATTAGGAACACAACGTCTTCTGAACTGTGGTGATATTAAGTATATTGAGTTGAGTTTGAGTTTAATTGTTTTATTAAGGCAAAATACATCTCGATGCTAGGAGAGTTCTCCCCGTATCACCTTTTACATTGAAAGATCACAATATATGATGTTTCATAAGGACAGACAAGTCAATAGAAATCAATATTCATACTAAACCGTTAGATCAGATCAAAGCCTTCATGTTTTGTGATTGTGGATTTGTGGGTTTTTGCACTATTAATCAGGTAGTGGTGCCAGTTCCTCAGCCGTTAGGGCTGCTGTGAACTTGGTACGGTTTTCCAAGTGATGTCTGGTGTGATGGCACCTTTCCCAGAACTTCATACCCCTGTAAGCGGGGCTTTTCTTGTAGATGTCCTTGATCGGTCTGGCGGTTTTCAGCTTCAGTTTGTTGTTTGCACGTAGTACTCTTGCGGGGGCTACTAGGTTCTTGTCTAGCCTGCTCAGCTTGTACATCATTTGAAGTAGCTGACGATTACGTCTCACGTGCAAGGGTTCTACTTTGTACTCCTGGTGCAGGTCGTCGATATCAGTATCTCGTGCATCACGTACATTGGAGCATATTCGTAGCCCTGTGTTCTGCAACACCTGCAGTTTGCCGCTGATCCAAGCTGGCCCCCCATCTATAATAAAAGGACAATACTCCATGATTGGTCGTACCATCTGCACATAGACGAGAGCTGTGGTGGCGGGGTCAGTGTTCTTGCGCACGTCACCTAGTTGGTTCAACCTGACTTGTGTCAGGTTTACTATTTTCTTGCATTGTTGTTTAAAGCTTAAGTGGGAGTCAATAATGACTCCCAAGTAGTTGAAGTCACCGACTACTTCCAACGCACGGCCATCCATTACCATAGACAAGTCGTCCAAGGCAGGCCGGCTGTTTGTCGGGTATGACCATAAGATTTTCGTCTTGTCCGTGTTGATGGTTAGCCTGTTCTGTATGCACCAGGGGGCGATCGCGTCTAGGTCGGATTGCAATAAGCGTTTCACTCTTTCTGGATCCTTTGCACTGACCATTATAGCTAAATCGTCTGCATACATTCTGTGGCGGAGCAGACTTTGTTGATGTAGCAGAGAAACAGCAAAGGACCCAATACGGAACCCTGCGGAATGCCACAGGGAACCGTATGGGTCCTTGACACAATGTTATTAGCAATGGTAACCTGTTGTCTTTGAGCCGAATAGCTTCCTAACCAGCCTAGGGTGTTCTCGGTTGCTCCTAGGCCCTTTATCTTCTTGAGGAGCAGCGGGTGGTCGACTGTGTCGAAAGCCTTCCGCATATCGACAAATGCGACTGCGGAAGGCTTCCCACGGTTTTGGGCCTCGTACAGGTCGTTAACCAGTTCATACACAGCATCTGATGTTGATCTGTTGGGTATGAAGCCGAACTGGGTGTCAGAAAGTAGGTTATTGTCGAGGAGATGCCGCAGTAGTTACTGATGAACTACCTTTTCACAGAGCTTTGAGCATATGTTCAACAGGCATACTGGTCTCCAGTTACCCACTTTGGACAGGTTGCCTGACTTGGCGAGAGGCACGACACGGCCCACTTTCCAACTTGTGGGGAAGGTTGAGGTCTGTATGCTTGTATTTATCAGATGTTGTCCCAGTTCTGGTCTGGCTAATAGGGTGTCTTTGATGATCTGTGATCGCAGGTGTTCTATCCCAGAATATTTTGAAATGTCCAGGTTCTTGATTTCCTTCAGCACATCTTCAAGGGGGACTTCATACAGGTCGAGTGCCGGAGGGTGGTCAACATTGTGTGGCTCATTAACTCTTCCTTTACCAAACACCCAAAAAAGACACCTTTCCCAAAACCAGAGTTTTTTAGATCAAATTCAAATGGTATATTCGAATGTAAGGGATGATTTAAGCTTTTAGAAACTGAAAGAATTTCAGGAATATTCAAATTAGAATTAGATCTATGACAAAATGAAAAGTATTGAATCACCAGAAAGTCAAATAACCAAATTCGCCCTACGAATGCCGATTAGGGAGATATAGCCTCATTAATTTAGCTTAATATAGCTTTTTCAAGTCTATATATTGCCATGGTAATGATGTTTTAGCCATTATAAATCAAAATAGACTAAAACTTTTGATACCATTTTTTTCAGCATGAAAAACTGGACAAAACCATTTTTCACCCCAAAAACCAATATAATTTGACATTTTTCATGATTTCTGCTTCAAATATTGCTTAAGTCACATTAAAATAAGTTGAATCTCGTCTAAGTTGAGATGCTCAGAATTTCTACAATAATAGCTCCAAGCATATGCAGATTCAAATATGCAGAGCCAATATTCCATAGATCACTTTAACAAAAAATCATAGGATTCCTCCAACTTTTCAGCAATACAAAAAAGGTCAAGAATCGGCAAAAATCGGCCAAAAATCGGCAAAAATGTGCCTAAAGGCGCGATCGGTAAAGGAGGGTAAATTCGCCTAAAGGCGCGATCGGTAAAGGAAGAGTTAAGTGGATCTGGCGCCATAGGGGGTACGGGGGGTGGCAGTGCCGATGCCAGTTTCTCACCCATGGTACTGTAGAACATATTGATGTAGTCTGGGGTGGCATCTGGTGGGATTTGGTGACCATTTTCATCCTTCAAAGAGATGTTTGGTTGCTCATCCTTCCGTTTCCACAGTCTGTTCAGTGTCGCCCAGAATCTTTTGGGGTTGTTCCTGTTGCGCTGCAACGCACTTCTAACAGCAGCAGTTGCATCTCGATTGGCTTTGTTCTTTATTTCACCACTTAACTTCTTGGCCCGTCGGATCTGTGCTAGCTTCCTGGCGTGTCTCATGCGTCTTGCTGTCTTTAACAGCCTCCTTCTTTTCCTTAACAACTTAAGGGTGCTGGTAGGTAGTGTAGGCCTATTGTCCGCAGGTACTGTGTACGTTTTGATTGGATGCTTCTCGTCCATGTAAGATGTTACTCCTGCGATCATGGCCTCATAGGCCATTTTCGGGTTGATTGTTTTCTAAGACTGCAGTCCAGTCTATTTGTTGCATGTGGTCCTTCAGGTCTTGGCTGTTGTAGTCTTTATAAGAACGTCCTTCGATTTCCTTTACTTGGTGTCTCACACGCTCTAGTAACCTATTTGTAACCAAATATGGAGAAGTAGGAAATAATTAGAAAAAAGAGGAAAAATTCATGTCAATATTGCCTCTACGAAAAAGTTTTAAAAATATTAAGTGAAAATGTAAAAATTGATATGAAAACGTGATAAAAGATCTGCATAAGCTTAACATTGGTCAGGGGACATGCATTTTAGGCTGTTTCTAGCTATATAACATCGATTTTCTTATGGAAATAATTGTTAATCCTCACAAATTACATATTTATGCCATTCAATAGGGTAAGGATCACACCCCAGTAGGAAAAACGTAAATAAAAAACCTGATTGCTCTGATTTATATGAAAAAGGTGATATTTTGAGGGTTGGAAAAATCCTGTAGCCTCTCCCGTAACCGGGAGGCAGGGTGGTGTCGGGGGGGGGGGGGGGGCAGGGTAGTCTGCACCTGACACAAAAAAATGTATCTCTCCAATGCTCACTAGCCGATCTGTACCAGAGGCTTGGGAGAGGGCGACATCCCTCCTCCTACGGTACCTTTGACCAACCCAAATTGGTCGAATCTATAAAAGTATGGAAAAATGGGTGAGCAATCCCTTTATGCACCCCTACACTTGACAACCGCTTGCCATGTAAGCTTACATCGGTCGGTCTCCCCTGGTGTTCATATCTGAACTATAAGTGTAGTTCGGGAGAAGTATGACAACTTGACACTGGGTGGCAGCACTAGCTCTCATCTGCAGCAGTCCACATGAACAGACCCTCTGTATGTAGGTGAAAATATAGACCTCCGGGAGTGTTCACTTTTTAGCAACAACACCAAAACATGAATTGATGTCAAGAGATACACATTATTATCACTCTACAAAACACCATTCTTCCATGTTGCACAGACATCAATATGACTGCAATAATTATTATGTATACTTACAGTAGAAGAAAAATTGCTATGTCTTGCACTATGCAATCATTCTGTTTATATCCGAGATTTCAGCATACCATGCTGTACTATTATAGGGGTATTATGATATGTGTTTGGTGCTGGACGAGTTTAAATTCTGAGTAGCATATTATGTCCCAATATATGTGATGCATTCCTACACACATGCATCTTGCTCCATTCTATTTCACTGGGACGAAATGGTTGCCGCATGTGCATTATAGACATGCAACAAGTAGATTAAAATAGGAGTAGATAAATATATGTTCTGAATAATGAGACAAATGGATACCTAAGCATCCCAGTGCTACACTGTTCTATAAGCCATTATGTGTATGTCCACTATATGACAAGGAAAGTGGACGATTTTACCTGTTTGACGTCCACTAATATATTCATATTTGAAAATAAATTTCCTATATATCTTCCACCTTAACTTAAGGTTTGCTGTGTCCACTAGACATGATCAATTACTGCCCAGACTGCCCAGGGCATACATGGATGAGGTATAATAATAGAATAAAGAGCATAATATTGCCAACTTCCTACAAAAAACCAAACACGTTAGATAATATTATTTTTACGTCCACTTTTAATGTCCACTTTTGACATCCAATATTTGTTTTCCCACTTTAGTATTTGAGAATTTTGTCCTCCATCTGTGTCCACAGGGAGACAAAACATACATTTCAAATTAGTGTCAAAATTCAAGGTTTAAAGGACGACAAACGGTCTCATAAATGCTAGTGGACACAGGCCTTATTCCAAAGAGCGCCACAGTAAAGATAT
The DNA here is from genome assembly GCA_947462335.1 of Harmothoe impar. Classification (NCBI taxonomy): domain Eukaryota; kingdom Metazoa; phylum Annelida; class Polychaeta; order Phyllodocida; family Polynoidae; genus Harmothoe; species Harmothoe impar. The sequence goes on from OX381710.1 coordinate 39,575,377, forward strand.
TGTGTGACCGGAGAGATGTGATGGCATGTCAGATGTAATTGTAGCAGAGCGCCTATTCTTCTATGTATTATTATTGAATGATCCGCTGGAGCTGAGTGGCAGGTAATATGTCTGTATGTGACCTATTCCATGTGGCCCCTCTCCAACAGCCCCCTATACTGCCCAGCCCCATCACCACCCCAAGGCAGGGGCGTGAGGGGAGCTGTGACTCATGGCGCTTTTAACCCTGGCTGTATTATGGTACGGTGTGTGTGTTGGTGGCTGACACCCATGGGACCTTGTCCACCCATTAATACCCACACCAGTATACGGGTGCGACTTAAGGTGGCCGGCTGGACATTAACACCTACACCAGTACATGTATACGGGTGCGACTTAAGGTGGCCGGCTGGGCGTAGCGTGAGTTAAACAGTATGACATTCGGACTAGATGCAAAAGAGACTACTGTAATTGAATTTCAATTTTACAGGGTTTTATCTCAACAAACATAACGGTATAACGCTATCAGAGTTGTCTTCATTGGATAACAGAGGAGGTTGATACTGAGAGTAATCACAATAATTATTTTGATTGCGTCACCTGTATTGTATTCTTAGCTCCTACTGGCACAGAAGCGATAATGATGGATTCCGCCTAAACTGCTCCGATCGCAAATATGGAATCAGGATATGCACGGGACAACACCATACCTCTCGTACATAAAGTGGCACTGGTTCTAAATATTTAGGGGTCATCAACAGGATCCACAGGTATATACTTATTGTGTACTGCTGCAAAATAGGCCGCTTTCCAAAGCGTACATACATGTAAGTAGTATATGAAAAAGTACCTATTTCGCTGGGCATATTGTGATGAGCAGATCCATCGGACAGAGTAACTATGTACAGTGTCAGGGTTCGCGCTAGCCACTCGCCAGATCGCCAATGGCGAATCAAAATCAAATTTTCTAATGGAGTACCTAATGACAAGTGCATGCCCTAGAACCCATCTCCAACCCTCACGTTGGCCTCTAGCCCTCCCCCTCCACTCTCACTCCCTTTGGTCCCGTCTCTCACCCATGTTACCCCATACCCATGGGACTCTGCCCCGTGTCCAGAAATGCCCTCCCTAAGCCTTTAGAGCCGGGATGACCACGTTACCTCCTCCCCTCTGACCTCCTCCCATCCCCTCCCCTCCCCCTCTCCCTTCACAAAACCCTCCTCCCTGAGCTGAGCTGCTCCTCCCTTTCCTCCAGCACCTGGAAGATCCTGGTTCTGAGTCACTCGCAGCAATTCACATTGACAGGCGGCAACTGAGGAGAACCAGTGGCCATTACGCCACCTCGACCCCGGCCTCGGAATGGAGCGGCGCTGACAAACCCTTATCATTATTCCCTCCCTAATCACTAGATGGCACCAGCGGCGGCGGCGGCGGAAGTCGTCAGTGCGCCAGTGCGGCTGCGCCCGGTCTTGGTGGGTGGGGGCGGGGTGCGCGCTTTACATCATTGTTGTCAGTGGTGGGGAGGCAGGACCCCTTATCGGGTGAGAACTGGCTTGTCTCAATGTCTAATCACTGAGAATCAATGAGCACTTCACTCCTCGGGCGGCGTGTTAATCATCAGGTTATTGATGCCCTTGTGTTTTTAGCTGCGACCAGTCCAACTTCCGTCTTGTACAACTGTGGTCGATGAGGTAGTGGGTGTTTGCGGAGTTATGGTGGGTTGGATAAAGGGGTGTGTAGGGTGGGGGGGCAGTGGTACTAAGGGAGAAAGGTAGAACGGAATATAAAGTGATGAGGGGCATGAGCAATAGATGTCAACGGGGAAAGATGGTTTCAAATTGTATATATCCTGCAGTATGGTACGGAAGGAAGGGGCAGCTTCAGAAAAGGATGACTTTACATCACAAGCTGATGTGTTTGTATATAGGAAGCTATCCACAACCAGAACATCATCTCTGTCCCTCTCTGTCCCTCTCTTTGTCCCACTCTCTGCCCCCTCTATCCCCCTCTTTATCGCTAGTATAGAAACGGAGAAATTTCTAGGAAAATTAGAATGAGAAGAAAAATTCAGGGAAGGGTATTGGAGACACTGAGGAGATAATGGTGTGTGGGATATCAATCAATCTGTGCACGATTCAGATAGTAAACAATGCCACAAACAATGCTATTTTTTCTCTACCAGAGAAACGCTCTGGCATTTGGGAGGCCATTTATCTCAAATCGCTGCTACTGAGATGCATTAATTTAAGACGCGAATCACACGTGCTGCTGAATAGCCAGGGTGAGCGTTAGATTCATTATCTCTGCTGTGACACTGAACGGAAGAAGTTACATTCCCATGGTTAATACTTAATACCAGCATCTAACAAGAGAAATAACACAAGTGAGCTTTACAACTCTTAGGTCACTAAGACAAAGGTACATAGTAAATCAGCGTTGGTAGTATTACGTATGGAAGGTGTAGTATTGCCCAGAGGTTACTACATGTACTAGTAATCCCTGGGCAATGCCACACCTTCCATATACTACTTGCAGCATCGGGGGATGGGGGAGGAGGAGGGGGGGCTCGTGTAAAACGAGTTCAGCTTTAGAATAGTGTATGTATGCACTGCTATTTACTGCTGATAGCAATGTTGTATGTATATCCTGGGTATGCATACGTCAGTTCATTCGCTTAGAATAGTCAGAGTACTGATACAATGAAAATGGTATGTAACCCTATCATAATTATGCTTGGAATACTCCCTAAGACAGTAGCGTATACACATATAATAATAGAACTAGTAAAAAGCCGACGGATGGTACCCCATCCCCGCGGATCTACCACATGATCACATGATCCTAAGAACCTGCGCAGTTTATGATTCACTGCCTGTCTGATCAGGCCGAGGAGGACCTCGTCTTAAGTATTAGGGTAGGTCATCAGGCCAGCACTAATGTCTCCAGGGTGTAGGGGGAGGAATGGGCAGATGGGGTTAGGGGTAGGGGAGGGGTTAAGGGTATGAAGGAGGGGGTCAGGCTTGGACAGAGGGCAGACCCCTCCCTGGGGACAGGCTCAGGGCAGGACACGACACCACATTGCTGAACATGAACCCAACCAGTGTCTGATCACCCTGACTGGTGGTACATTAGACCCGTGCATTTGTCCAGCATTTGTCCAGCATTTGTCCAGCAGAAGGCCCATCACTGAACAGTAGAGTTGCTCCCGATTGATTGACTGAAAAGATATGTGCATTGCAAGGAACATCTCGGTTACTTTCTGTTCGTGCTTTTGTACTAACAGACAGCATGCAAACTGGGACTACAGAGGATCGTATATTAGGACATTCATGTCACTTAATCAAATAGTATCTCCACTCAGCAGTGGAGATATGATTTCATCTTCAGCAGCATTGTCTCAAAGTAAGAATACTGTTGAAAGATGTTATCTTAAGTTGATCAAATATATCTTAGTTTCCAAATGGAGATGTGATATCCTGTTCACAGGTAATTCAAATTCCTGAAATTTTATCAATAACATATTCAGATGTACAGGCGTTTACAAACGTTAAATAAGCCATAAAACCACCCAGTAATAAGACTGAGTGTTTTTTTTAATTTATAGGTGTATTGAAGGACATACTTGCAATCAGTGTGATTTGCTTACATGTGTTAATTGATTTCTCCTTTTTAGCTCTTAAATTTTTAATTGTCATTCAAGGAAAAACTGCATATTACAATATGGACTCCATAGTTGCCCTTTTTCCCACAAATAAACTGTATTGGTCTGGGGAATGATTCATGTCTTCCCATATCTAACTGAGCAAACAATTGAAAATTACATACGTTTGGAGAGTGTTTTGTTCAATAAAATGAACCTTTAAATTGAATTGAATCGACTTGTATAAAACATCATACACCTTTGCGTTTCCTCCCTGAAGGGATTGTATTACCAAGGTAATGTCAATGCATTGTTGTATCATAATACAGGGTTGTTTTTTACTCGATTTAATCTATGATCAATGTGCCTCATCCTGCCCTTTATACTTACTGCAAAGTGATGTAATCCTTTACCAACACCTCATATATAGTGGCGTTTTGTATGGCAATATGATTTACTAACAGAAAAAAAAGTGTAATATCAATTGCTTCGGAGCTCATCATAATCCCCAATGCATGTATTAGCAATTTGAATCAAGCAGTAATTATCAGGGAACGATGTACAGATACACACAATATTTAGTGGCATTTTGTCAAGGCTGGTTATTGGGTACACATTCGAATAACGGGGAGATGAGTCGATGTAACTGGAGATCGGGCAATATGTCAACAGTGAAAATGTAGGATATTACATTGCAGTTTTTTTAAACAGAGGCCAATCGAGGTCGTGCTGTCTATATTGATGCATACTTACCTGGGTTATTGTAAATTACAAATACCGCGACAATCAGCTTTAAGTTGAGTTGCTGTGGGTATTCAACATTGGTGTTTAAAATCTGTATCGGTCATTAAAAAAATGAGGTGCGTCTTAGGTTACTCGGCCCTACCTAGCAAAACAGCCCTGAGCATAAGTCTTTTTATCCAAATTAAATTCTTATTTCTGCTAGTTTAGTCCATCTTTAGGTTATCTTATAGTCATGCAGTTTGATGGCCAACAAGTCATGGCAGTGGTCAGTGAGTAGACCCGGGAGATAGCGAGTCAATCTCAAGGTACATTACATGTTTAAGTAAGTTTAAAGAAAGATTGAAATCAAATGTAACACACCTTTTATCTTTTTGGCCTTGTACATTGCTCTGATTTAAAAACGGTTTTGTATGAATGGCTAAGTGTTGGTCCTGCTGCTGTGTCTAAGCATGTTTGTTCACTGGTCACTTAGGAGCTACAGGTGGTCACTTAGGCAGCCTGGGCAGCCACTGACTGACCAGCCGTTGGGGACCCCCCTGGGGTAGTGGCTTAAGTTCTCTGTAGGGCAGCTGCTGCACCAAAGTCCCTTAGTAGACCGTGATGCACCAGAGAACACGGTTTACCTTACAACCCCTTTCCCTTTCTGCTATATGTACCTTTGACATCTGATGATGCAGTCTCTGGTCCTTTTAGGTTGTCATTCATAGACAGCTGATATAGGATAATTGAGTTGTGCTCTTCTCTTTATTTTCTGGCCAAACGATGAAACAGCCTCACACAGGTCTGGAACAAAGGTGCTGATAAGAAATTAGTCCATGATGCACTGCTCTAGAGTCGGGGGCCTAACCACAATATATTGCTCTGAGTCAAGATGGCGGCTTCCATAGCCTAATATGCTAGTCCTGAATAGCGTCTGGCCAGTGTACCCTCATGTATACCAAACTATACATTAGGCTATGGGGCCGCCATCTTGACCCAAAGCAACGCATTGTGGTTAGGTCCCCGACTCCAGAGAAGTGCATTATGGGTGCATTTCTTTTCAGCACCCCTGTTCACACCCTTGATCAAAGATTGGTAATCTATGTCATAATCACGCTAAATACATTCCGTTTGTTCCAGGTGTGAGGGGAAGCGATTAGATTGATAAGGAGATGGGGTTGTAGCCCCCAACTGCCTCACAAAGAGAAAAGAAGAAGAATCACTGTGACTCAAATGGGAGTCCGGTCCCGATCACTGAGGTAACTCTCCCCACGACTCTAAAGTGACGCCCTAATATTAGTGGGACTCTATAACAGTTCTGTAATGACTCCTGTTCTAAGAGAGTCATAGCTAATTGACTCCCTACCTGACATTGACTACTGTCTTACAGGAGTCATGACCTCTATGACACCATATGGGGCAGTTACAATTCTATAGGGAGTTATATGTAGCCGACTCCCTTTTGACCCCCTTAACTATCCCGACTCTCACACTTAGACTCTCAATATATCATTAGGGAGTGGTCATTTTTTAACTGCAAGGGGGGGGGTTGGTGGATTTTAGCGTGAGCGGGTCAAAATTTTTGGTTCCCCAACGAGAGGGGTCGAAATCCTTATGGTACCCCCCCCTCAGGCAAGTTGAAATTCAGCGCGGCCGACCTCTTTGAGCTATAGTAACGCGCAGGCTTTTTCATTAAAAAGGGGTGCAATTTTTTTGGTCCCCCCAGGGTGTTGTTAGAAAATAACCACTCCCTTAGTTCTGAGCTATTCCACTAGAAGGCCCAACAATGTAATTTGTAGAGTTTTTCTCAGAGTAGTGCCTTTCATAATGGTTTTAAAATGGACCTATTTATCTCATCAAGACAGAACTTAGTAACACTCATGCTAATATTAGGAATGTCTGATAATAAGTGCATGGACTAAAGAAAATACTATTTCATTATGTGAAATAGACCAAAAAAGGTACATTAGAATCATAGACACCATTTCAGTGGGTAAATGTTTATGCTAAAGCATTTTCACTGTGCATTGATTATAAGCTTGATGGCTAAGATCAAGTAAATAGATCTCTGCATCTTTCATTCTGGTGGATTTCTCCCACCATTCAGATTGATGTAAATGATGAAACCAAGGAGAAGGGAGCCGTTAAGATCTCCTTGCATGACCCATTTTGACTCCCTACACAAATTGTGTCAAACAGCCTTGACTCCCATTTTTATGGAGTTATCCCAGTTCGATTCCCATTTGACTCTCTATGCAAAGGGAGTCAGTACACGTAGACTAATGATGGGGAGTCACTTTAGAGTCGTGGGGAGAGTTACCTCAGTGATTGGGGCCGGACTCCCATTTGAGAGTCACTGTGATTCTACTTCTTTTCTCTGTGGCAGGTACTAGGAAATGCTAGTCAAGTTATGAGTGTCCGGTGCTGGATGACCATCCGGATCCCTCACCAGGTCACGTGGTCAGCGGTACAGCCCATACATGTGTGCGGTATGAACTTGTGAAACAGGAATATCGGCACTGTCCACTACGTATAATTTCTCCCCATTCTTTAATAAAGCTCACATTGTAATTGACTTTGAAGTTGAACGTGTTGTCTTTCATTCTTTATTAGTAGAGAATAACGTTTACCGTTATTCGAGAGAGTGCATCGTCTCATTTTGCCTGTTTCCAATAACTACAGAGGAAAGAATAATTCGGTCCCCACAAGGACCTGTGAAACATGCCACCGCAAGTAAGACAATGGAAATGTGATAGCAGTATTAGTGAATGGGGGATCCAATGGCGTTTGCGTTCGTTAGAGAGGGAGATCGTTTTAAGGACTAAATGAGCTTGTTTCATATAGTAATACATATCAACTCAAAATGTATTTATCCATGTGCAAAACGTGGGCACAGTATGAGGATAAATTCCCTATATTGCATACGGTAACTCAAGCTTTAAACACTAATTCGTATCAACCATTGTAAGAATACCTCCGGTCCTATAAGAACATCGCGTAGTGGAACTCCAGCATAACCTTTCCCCATCCAGACTATCCACGATTAATGACTGGCATGGACACCCTCTTAATTGTCCATGTCATCCTGAACCTGAATCAAAACCTAGCGCTGATTGAGTAACCATGACTCATTACTGCAGACTCAGCTGCTGTGCTGGGTGGCTGAGTACTCATCCTTACCACATCTCCAGCCCCTGGGGACATCTCCTTAAAGCTGAATAAAGGTGTGTTTGTGGTCTGGGGTGGCGCCTTAAGATACACACCCACTGGAGGAATTAGATTGATCCAGACCCCTCATGTCATTACCAGAACAATGAATTAAATATCAGTTAATTGATCGGTCCCCTGGAGGTATGACATCACCAGGGACTGGAGGTACCTGCCCCCACGCTGGAGTCAGTCAAGCATGAAAGTAATTAGTCCCAAGACAACAAAGCACAGGATCCCTGCAGGAGTGATGCAAACTCAAAACATCCATGCTCAGTAAGGGGTTGCATTAGCTGCGAAATAGGTTTGTGTTCTAAAGCATGGTCCTCGATCTAATTCCCAAATTTCTTTCTGGGATTGTACATCCAGTTCTCATTATTACGAAATGCATCCTCATACCTTAACATCTTTTTTTACATGTGTGTACTTGCTGATCCAGGTAATGTGTGATACTTTTGATAACTATTGTGCTTCGATTTTCTACCTTTCTGTATATTGCAAGAGGCTCAATAAATCCGCAGTCAAAACGTAAAATAATACAGTTCAACATGCTTCTGGACATGTGCATAATGGTCTTAGCTTTGGTCGAAAGCGTAATGTGAGCAAGTGTTAATGTAAGTATAGCAAAGGTTAAGATCAAGAGTTCAATTCAATTCAATTATTTTTACTTCTAGAGTCCCTGTATTTTGTCTATTACAGCAGCCCTGAGATATTCCCTTCCCGTAAAAGGCATGCTATCTGAGACGTCTATTGTAACACACATCTATGTATACATTGTACCAGGGAAAGTCGGGTTCAAATTAAGAAAATAATTGTGTCGTTAGCTCCACAGAATACGGTAGTAAACAAGGAAGCTACTGGATCCTGTATATTGGCTGAATAAACAACTAATGTGGTCTTGTGTGGCATTTAGCCTACATCTAAGGTGCTGTGCCATTTACAATTACCACCCTGATTCCAATTAGTTGTGTCACCTTTAAACCTATATTAACCTCATCAATAGGCTCCTGAGTAGCAGCTTTCTCATCTTAGACTGACCTTTGTATTGACATCAGATGCGCAGTGTCAGGAGGTGGTCCTGAGGCCATTGAAGTTTTCTTTCCAATGCTGAGTTGTATTTTGACTGATGCAGTAACCTTTGCCTGGTACATGGTATAGAGGTCTTTACTAAGGAAGAGCCACACGTAGAGCACAACTGTTTCTATAAAGCGACTGTAACAAAGTAATTGTATTAATAGCCATATGGCAGATAACTGTTATTGGGATCACTAATTATAGGACAGGAAATAATCTCTTTAATATCTTCATTTAAAACATTTTCCCTGGTGTATAATACTACCCAAATTTACTCAGTTTATGCAATGCATGCAATAGTCTAGTGTGTGCTGAAAGCAAGTGGGAGCAAATGAAATCAATTATAATCTGCTTAAACCGTGCTACACGAACCTACACTATGACCCGCTGGAAATGCCGCATCAAATCTCTCTATCACTAACCAGTTAAACAATAAACTATTCCAAGAAGTCTATGAAAAATAAATCACATGAAACAAATTCAGGCATAAGTGTATGATATCAAAGCTAATACATCTTCATTTGCTAATTCAACTTAAGTGTGAAATATACATCAAAGCCATACATCTTAATTATTCCCTTATCAACCTGACAGGCAAGCTGTATTTGACTATCATTATCTAATTGTGGCTCCCAACCACTCTATTTTTTATGTGTAATTATCCCTGCTGTGGTTATTTATCACCCTAGATTATACACTGCTGTGTGTGTGTGTGACAGTGCTGCACTAGTCGGCAGTAACTGGACACGCCCTGTTCTGATTGTGACCCCTTTGTTTAAACCTCACCATAATGTCACTGAACTCATGCACCTACATTCACTCAGCCTCACTCACAGACGCTCACACCTGCTGTCTATACTCCTCACACCTGCTCACACTCACACCCACACCTGCCTCACACCCACCCTAATCCACTGGTACCCCACTGGTACCCGCCCACAACTGGTAGGGCTTGGGGTAGTCACCCTATCGAAGGGGATTCGCCACACCCACTCCGCCTGGCGATAGCTATGGAAAATACTGCTGCCATACAAGAGGTGAATGATCTGCACTTCCCCTAGAGCAACCAATAACGCCGACATGACCGCCGACTATCATGATGTGATTCCTAAACCCCATCCCCATGCAGGGCGCGGCACGGCCCGGGGTTCACACTGTATGAGGACCGTGAGTGGGTGGGGGATTTATCTCGTATTTTTACCAGATTGGAGAGAGTTATATTCGCCACTATAGGGGGCAGGTGGTTAGAGCGCATGCTCAGTGACCCCCGCGGGCGGGGTCTGACCTCAGCCCGGGCGGGGTCATCGCGCACGCGCCGCAGGGCATTCACAGGTGTGGCGTCCATCACGCCGCCATATTGTTTCCATTACGGACGGCAGGGGAGTGACGGCGGGCCGGCCGTGCGCCGCACAACTGTCATAACCGTCTGGTCGCGTGACATGGGGTCACGCGATCAGCGCTTCCGGCGTCAAGCCAAAAAAGCCCTCCCCGCCGATAGGTGGCAGGTCCTGTAAGAAGCGTTGACAGGTAGCAATATATGCTATATCTATGGGCAGCACAGCCATCAGGTGCTAGAATGGATGACTGCATGGTTGGGATTGTATTCCTGTTGTGTCTATCATATTGCAGATTCTCTGGGAACGATATATATATATATATATATATATATATATATATATATATATATATATATATATATATATATATATATATATATATATTTATATATATATATATATATATATATATATATATATATATATATATATATATATATATATATATATATATATATATATATGGTGGGAACTACTGGCCAATATGTGTGATTCATTTTTCTGGTAGATATATTGAACTTCACTATCACATGGGCCGTTCTGTGGACAGTCTGGCAACTTCTGGACTGACTAATCAACACTGTTACTGTACGCAGTATGGCACCCAAATGGATCAATGTGTTGTCTAACATACTAACCATACGGCACATTAGACATATAGGCAGGTGGCATAGCTTAGTTATACATGAAAAAATGTACATATGTAATATATTCCTAGAAAGCTGCAATGGATTGCTACTGTAATGATAGATGAGTAGGTCCAACAGAAGAGGCCAGCAGGTGGCAGTATGTATCTAAGCCCCAGTAGCTCTCAGCACTGTTAGCTCAACCACCCAGCCAGGTGTCACAGGACACAGCCATGTATTTCCCATGTTGCGCACGGCTAACAGGTGGCAAACACTGCCAGCTAATGGGTCAGGTGAAGGATGGCAGCAGCTTAAGTGGTAAGGAAACACAGTCAATCTAAAAATAGAATGATAACTGACTTGTTTTCCCGCATTTGGCAGTAGCTGTACAGTAACCAGGGGGTGGTGGCTCCAGGAAACATATGTACATCCTGAATATGCTGACTCTTAAACTTCTATTGGAATTGCATTATAACACAGTATTATAAGTCATCGTGTATTTATTTTATGTGTTAGTATAGCTATGAACTGATAATCATTTTTCAAATAGATTAATTGGAACTGCAACCAATTACACTATTTGAGATACGTAGCCCCACTGCCATGGCGATGTTGATATGGAACTGACAAGAAATAAACTACCCACGTATCCCTTACCTAGACTATCAATATTTAGCTGAGTATAGAATGACGATTTATGCAAAAACATTACTGTCCAATCCAATCACAACCGTTAGAGTCACGGTCCCATACATAGCATTCACCTTCCCATGTGGTAGAGACGCATTGGACTATGGTCGAGCCAACGTAGGTCTGAGCAATATTATTGGCTGATGATTATATTGGGATTGCAATTGCCTCATCTAAGCACAGGCACATGTTCTCAAATAGTGGTATCAATTGCATAATGACATATTGTGATATTATTACCCTATAGCTGGAAATTAAAAATTTGGGCAACATTTTTATTTAGATGTTCACCGACCCAATATTCGACCAAAGCAACAATCACACATATTGATCCAACACCAGTTGAAATACATAATTAGCATATTATAAGCATTGTTCACATATTCTGTAGTTGTCCTCCCAAGCATTTGACGATCCATGCAAAGTGCAATGAAAATACATGTACTACAACTATTCTTTTATCAGATAATTTTATGAATAGTGCATTATGAGCAGAGCCCGCATGTCCCAGTGCATCTTTTCCACCTGAGCGGTTCCAAGTTGGACGAAAATTCCACAGGGAATAGATATTTTGCGGTGCGGTAACATGCCATAGTATTCATAAGGTGAACATATTCCAACAGTGTGTGGTTGAATAATACATGTACGGGGGTTTACATGCTGAGCAGCTCTAGGTGGGTAGCACGAGCAGTATATTGGGGATCTGTGGGTGAGGGGTGAGGGTATGGGTGTGTGTGTGTGGGGGGGGGGGGTGGTCAATGGGGCGTGGGTAGGTCTGGGAGGTGTTTAACAGGGCTGGTCGATGGTGGGGGCGGCTTTAATCTAGTCCCCCCATCCATCCCTCCCTCCCCCCCCTGATCATTGATCCCACTATAACGGACCCATTGTTTGATCTGGGGCCCAGTGGAAACCACACCATGGTCTTGGGTTAGTTCGCCATCAATCTATTTATCGGTAATCGTTATAAATTCGCCCGATACGCCTAGATCAGAGACCCGCTGGATGCATAATTGATACAGGGATTCAGATGATCGGGTGATCGGTTTCAACTCTGATATTATCAGCTTGAAAAAACTTGAGCCTGCCTCATCACGGTCCAAACTTACAGGTCGCCACATTGAGGTGGTCTGTATGTGTAAACAGCTAGTGCCTCAACTAAAATACCAGTTGTACATGCAGATGAGCATTATTGACTTGGAGTTTGGCGGATAGGGAATAGTTAGTAAGTAACTCTATAAACTGAGGAAAATAGAAAATGTCCATGGTTAAAATATTTAACTCCTGTTAATGCACATATTCACTAATTGCTTGGAAGGAAATAATATTTTCATAAACAAACATTGCCAGTATTAATTGGCTCATTCCCGCGCTCATTGCATTGAATTCTTATTAAATACACATTAACCGTTAATTCTAAGGCTGGCTTAATGCCTCAAGGTTTCATGCTCATTTATCGTCACATCAGGATGCACCAATACAGTTCTGGGGTAACTCGTATGTAGCATTACAAGTGTTATAGTATTAATCATGGTTTATCATAAAGTAAAGCGGAAAGGAAGCAGACGTGTACAAATGAAACATGCATGTATTGTTTACTGGGAGTATATTCATCACGACTTTCTGAAAGGAAAAACAACATCCATCCCAAGGCTTTACACTAGAGGCTGATCCTCATACACTGTACAGGCAATGCATCATCCGATCCCCACACAATTAGAATAGTTCATCACATCAATACTAAAGCAGGATATATCTATATGTCACGGTAGAATAAACCGCTTTGCATTTCTGACAAAATATTGAGATCAACAAGACAATGTCCCACACCTGCCCATTTCGATGGATTTGATAAAAGAAAAAACCTTGCTGTGATGTATTGTGTGATCCACAATGGTACCCTGTGATATATCAGCTTCATAGTCCCACCTGCGTATATATTCTTTCAGAAGACACATATATCTCGTGTGTTAAAAAAAGCCTGCGCAAGGGTACCCTGTATGAAGTAACATAATATCAGCGTTTGCTATACACGAAAAGTGTACAAGTAAACAGTTTATTTATACATGTGTCTTTTTAGTCCCCAGACGCAGGTATTATTTCGGCACAATGTGGATACAGATAGACAAGGATACGTTAAAAAGTATACAACTTCACATAGACACAGACGTGGAAACAAAAACATCAACAAAAACAACTCTGAATTCATAATCAATAGGACTACGAAAGGGCAGGTCTAATACATGGTTATAGTGAAAACCAGGAATTAGAAGGTTAAGGTGTGACTTCTTAAAGTCGGACAGGTGCATCTTTACTTGGGGTTCACTAAATATACCGACATATCGTTCAAACAGATCAAAGGGTATCTACCTTCTGACGTTGCACCTAAGCCGTAGTAATCTCATTCTAGATGTAGTACCATGCTTAGTGCGTCGATGCATAGAACTTACAAAAATATTTCTTTTCCCAAGTGCTGCAAGTCGCCTCCTCCCCGGAGTGGTCAAGATAAGAGAGAAGCGACTTTGAGAGAGTAAACCACTACCATATTAGAGAAAGTAAAGATAATAGGCAAAAAATAATAATTTTCAGGTCACCCGACCGACCCTATCTAAACAGGGCCGACCCTATGTTTGTTATGCAATTTTGAAGAAATCTCCGTACTTTTACCCTTTTTGGGTCAATTTTAGGGAATGATGTGACGCTGGCTAATTATATTTATGTTTTAAAAAAAGTTTTGAAAAAAAATCCGACCTACCGACCCTACATTTTTTACCCATGTTACCTGAAACAAACCCCTTTTTCGGACTTAGGGGACTCCTGTGTACTTTGGTGCTTCTTGTCCCCTTTATATATACACGTATTATGTACATTTTGCTTTCTCTCTGTAACACAAAGTCGTTAAAGTGGGCCAAGATAACAGAACAAACCTGTTCACCTTTGTGTTCCGTGAGTTTGTTCCCTACATATACATATACGCTGGGATTTGACCCGATGATGTTGTCAGATCGGGGATATTCTCAAAAATCGGGCGCCTAACATAAACAATCGGTTATGCTAGAATTGTGTTTTACCATGATCTAGCAGATTTACTTCGTGAGAATGACCCGGGCAGTGGATTCCCAGCTATAGCGATGTAAGTGGGGTGGATTTGCTCCCGTAACCTCCATGTGTACACTGACACCGGCAATCTCGTGAGATCTTGGTTCTGCAGTCGGGGTGTGTCTTATCAGTAGTTATAACCACACCCAGCGAAAACTTAAATCTGGATATGGCTCTACAGGCATATACTTGTAAGCCTGTAAGTAGTATAGCAAGAAGTGGCCATAACTCAGGTAGAGTGTTAGTAGTATAGGACGTTTGAAGTTTGTACCAGGGCAACATTACTTTATATTATGAAAAAGGATAGAAAGGGAAATCAACCGATCAATGAGAGTTACCTCTTTTATAAAGAATGAATGCGAATTGTTGAAATGTAAAAGGGGCATTTTATGGTTATGGGTAGCAAGATGACAATTGACAATGACTGCCATTACGGACAGACACTTCCGCATGGACTAAAGCTACATTGAGTACAAAAAATGATAGGAGCTTAGGGACGGTATATTGCCTCCCCTTTCTCTTACATCCCTCAGTTTTGCCGCCAAATGCTTATGGATCTGTTTCGGTAGCAGACGACAATTCGGCGCTATCTGCGTCCGTCTTTCATCTGGCGGCGGGACACGCGAGGCGGTCATCGCGCGGCGTGTCGGCCACATTGTCCGCTCATGGTGCTGGGCGCCAACCTAAACACACCCTGCCATTCATCATCAACACCTCCCGGCACCCTCCGCCGACCGCCCCGCCATGGGAGAGACGCAGCCTGGTCCGCGCATGCGCCCTACCTCACACGGCGCTGCCAGCGCCATCGAGCGGGCTGGCGGGGAAGTAGTCGGGTAAATTGGCCCTGAATGGAGGAGTGGAACAGGTGTTAGCGTCGGCTTCAAAGACTGTCAGTCCTCTCTCTGTGGATCTCTGCTTTCTATGGCAGCACAGACTGCATCTGTGTGTGCCACGGCAATTTCTTCTGGGGGAGAAGGAGTGAGACGTAATGCACTACCTCATAAAACACCCCAGTGTACGCATGTGCCGCGGGGAATCCTGGGACGCATGCGCACTCAGCTCTGCAGTGGCTATAGGTGGCCATCTTAGATTACTTGTTAAACGAGTTCAGGAAGTTGTTTGTCTGCCAGTACTAATATACTATTGGCATACATACAAAGCTTAGCGTTGTAAATAAATTCTATGAGAAAAAACCCATCTTAGAAGACAAAAATAGCAACAGTTCATGTTATGAATCAAAACAAGTGCCACCTTTGTTTTCCTCTACATAACGCAGGTGGGATTACATTGTGCGCCCACACACTCTTTTTGTGTCCATGCACCTGGTGTGCATTATATTTCATCAGTCTCTATGTCTATGCTATTATTAGCTATCATCGTCCCCTTTGTCTGTGTGCTATTCTCATTGCACATTACAAAGCTCTCACTCTTCTTAAAATAGGCATCATAATAGGTATGTTAAAGAGGCGTACAGGGTGTGTCATAGGCTCTATGTCATCTGACCTCAAATCTCCCTACCTTACCACCACAATGACCCCCTCCCTCTGCGGACAGTGATGATTAACCTCCCCTATACAGGTGATAGATCAACCTCCCCCGCCGATGGAATCAATTTGGGCGTCTCTCACCACCCCGCGTACCGTCGGTCACGGATCCAATTTCGGAAGTTCTTGGCGGCGAGCATGGACACCAATCAAAATAATTGGGGACAAATTGGCAGATTGTTGGCCCCACGCGATTGGCTCTGCGCCGGTCATGGGATAGCCCACTCGCGTTATGACGTCACATATCACGTGGCATAGGATCCCCTGGCGCCGGGGGCCGGGCCTGTGTGGAGGACGCTAATCAGTGAAGGTGGACCGGCCCTGGAGTCTGCAACCTCCAGATAGATCAACCTTAACGCAATAACCCAGGCTCCCAGGCCATGCCACACCGACTATTGCTATATCATAGTCTCCCTGAATTTACAGCGTAAAACTACACCGCACGAGCGGTAATTTCATTAGCCAGGCTCGACAGAGTGTGATTCAGATCTCTTGAAAATACCCACTTATCATGACCTTGCTAATGGGATATGTCCTATACAGGTGGGATCTAAGTAAAGCTATACCTGCCTATCCCTCTTTGTCACCCCCCCCCCCCCCATGTCCACTACTCCATATGGATCAGCTGGGGCTGGGTATCATATGTAAGATAGATCGTCTCATGATCTCACGTGACACTGGTAGGGATCGATAGTGTCCCTTACCGTGTGTTACCATGTTACCAAGAGCACGTCTAAGGAAATACTCCAGTATTATGGCCTACATGCAGACTAGAAAGGCACGATAGTATGCATGCTATGCAATGCCATGCCTGTATAATTATTATGATTTATAGTGCAGATACAGTAGATATGCATGATAGGTGGGGATCTGAGACTGGAGTCTCTGAACGTTGTCGTATACTATAACCCCACGACACAACCTTGCTGCAGGGCTGAGCTACTACCACTGCCCTGGAGGTCTCTACCTCTGGCTTAAGCAAGGCTTAGGGATGTGCAGGCAGCAGTAGCTGCTTCCTGTGGTCGCGCTCAGCCAGTGAAGGGGCTTATTGTTGTACTAAAACCTGACAATATGGTTTAGCCGAGTGATAGATTAGTTGAATGGAAGGTCAGGGTTTAGCCCTCCAGGGTATGATGTATCTGCACGCATCCCCCGGAGGGGCAGCCACTGGGGGTATTCTGACCCTGCATACCCCCACACCCTATTTCTTCTACCCAGCTACCCATACCATCACTCTCATCCCCACCACCACCATCTTCTAACCTATAGTCAGTCTTCTTCCCACCCTGTAATGCCTCCTTCTTCCTTGGCTTAGCATCTCAAACATTGTTCCACGTGCAGGAAGGTTCTTATTCTGGATGTCCTCCCCTCCCCTCCCCTCCCCTCCTCCCTCCACCCCTCCTCCAGCAGACAAAGGCGGGGAGGGGGCGTGACGCGTGATCCCCACAATGATGATCATTGGAATCCCGGAGTAAAACGGCGAGTGATGACCGCGTAATAATGTGCCCTGGAGGCATTTGGCTGCACAGGAGGAGGGGGCGCCTGGAGGCTGGCTACATGAGGACATTGGGACAGGTATAGAGGGGTAGGGGGATGAGGGTAGGGGCTATGGCTATTGACGTGACACATTATTGTGACCTTTCAGTCAATCTAAGTAGGCGAGAAGAACATAGTACACTGTGGGGAAGTGACCTATATTAGTTCATAATATGGAGCCTGTGGGTGGGAAATTGATGTTAGAAAAATTTGGATTATGATTAGGAAGAGCGATCTTCAGATGTCGAATATTAAATAACCTGGTACAATATCCCTGGTGGCTAAACCTTATTTTTGTAGGTACATGTAAATGGTAATATTGTAAACTACAAAGAAAATACTGCAAACTCGCCCGTCTTTTTATGGTACACTTATTAACACGACTGCAAAATCCGAAGGTATATTAGAAGCAACTTGTGGTGAACAAGGAGCGAGGTGTGATGTGACGTGACGATTTGTGTGACGTGACGGCACAGCACTCACTTTGTTGTGGTGGAGAACTCCCATATACTTCGACGCCTCCAGTTTAACACTAAAGCGCATTGACAGTCCTCTATTGCTGGATTATTAGAGATTGTTAGACTTAAGAGAATTATTCAGAATGTGAATAGCGGGGGTTTCAGAGGATAGATTACTCTAAAGCTAAGTCTGAATGCCACATGGAATCATTCCATCTGAAATGTTTTCTTAATTTGAATATCTGAAGGCTAAGAGCATTGTGAATGATTCGTGCACGGGGATGTTATACATATGACCATCTAAGCAATGGTGTGATTTTGTAGGCAATGGTGTGATCTTTTTATAGATAATATTAGAATGTATAAGACATATCAACCACACTCAAAATCGCGCCACTTACAACTGAAACTCTCACCAATAGATGTTGGGCATACCGGTAAGAGCTACAAATCATATTACAACGTGAATATTCGAATATATTGTCCTCTCCAAAGCTATCCTGAAATTCGTGTCCCAATGATCATGTTACAGTATATCTACACAATACAAGTATACGCGTGTTCAACATTAAATTTACCATGCTACATGTGCTTATTAAATTTGACTCGAGTATCCTTGTAGTATGGTCGTGCAAAAGAGAAAAAGGAGCAATATCGAATCATTCAAATTGGTGCATGACAGATACTGCTGAATCCATTTTAATATAAAACCTAAGTACCTCCCCATTTCTTTTTTTCTGTGGGACTAATGCTCTTTTCATCTTTTAGATCGTGCAACGACTCCATTACGATCACTACGTTTCGGCCCGTTAGTGCGACGTTTTAACGATGGCCAACAACAATAAGGTCGCATGCGGCACGCGCGCCAAATGACACCCGGCTATGACCCTTGCGACCCAGCGCGACCTACTTCACACCTAGCCTGCTAGGTACCGCCACGCGACCGCCGACCCCCGCGCCCACTTCAAACGCGCGCCGCCCGATACAGCGCTAATTAGCGATGACCCTGAGAGTCTTCGGAATTAGCGGGCACGCTGCCACTCAAAGACGACCGGTAATTTATCCGTGCGCGGCCAGCTGACGGCGTCCACGATCACTCTCACTCTGCGCAGGCGCAATCCGATCGGGAGGAAGAGAGAGAGGGGAGAGGAAGGGAGCGGAGCGGGGGGAGGGTGTTTGATGTTGGGCGATAATCGGGAACTCGCATGTGGGCACTTCCGGCGAGGGGATCGCGTCGGCGGCGCGTGTCCGGCGCTAACCGGCGAATGATGTCATCCAGGGGGCGCGACAGTCGCTGATCAGTCATTCCTAATCGGCAGGGCTCTCATCCCTGTCTGCTACCTCTCGCCTCACACCACTACCCCCTTATACACCCACGGACCCTGGTGGCACCCTCCCAATACTCCATAGTATCTTCCCAGGCATCCAGGCCAATGTGCATTCCTCACACTGTACACGTATATATGCACGCTATGCTGTCTATGTTGCAGGGTAATACATTTCAAAGGTGGTGGTACTATTCGATTGATGATGCTGGAAGCAATGGTACATAGAGGTCCATAGAGCTGACTTTGTATTGTGAGGCGTGAGGGACCACAGCGTTGTGGGAGACGACGGCGCATACAGATACCAAGCTCTAGTGCTTGATATTATGAGAATGGGGTAATGGCGCAACGCATATAGCAAGTACTGCAGAAGCTGGGTGATGTGGAAGGCAGTGCTTTATATTGTGGACGGTGATGATGCTTAGTGATGTAAGAGATAATGGACCTTGGTGCTGTGGGAGGCAATGCTTGATGTTGTAGGAGACCATGATGCTTGATGATGCAAGAGGTAATGGACCTTGGTGCTGCAGGAGGCAATGCTTGATGTTGTGGGAAGCCATGGTGCTTGATGATGTGCTGTGGGAGGCAATGCTTGATATTGTGGCAGGCTATGATAATGCTTGATGATGTAAGAGGTAATGTGCCTTGATGCTGTGAGAGGCAATGGTGCTTGATGTTGCAGGACGCCATGATGGAAGAGGTAATTGACCTTGGTGTTGTGCGAAGCAATGGACAATGATCTGAGCACGTAGTGTTATAGGAGTCCAGCATGGCTCCAATATTGTAGTCCTAATTGTGGAATGAAACCTGGTGAACGGTGCCAACCGATGGTGGGTGATAATTATGTCCACTATAATTTAGCATGAATGATAGGGTGTCTTGCTCCGACACAAAGTGTTACAATTAACGCTCGTTGGAGGGGTTTTATCATGAGGTAGGTGTAATTAGAGGTCAGAGGCCAACACCATTATCACTGAAATTGCAATCATGAGGAGCTTATGTATTGCTGGTTTGCTATGTATGGAATATATATGTAGCATATGATCTGTATTGAGATGATGAATGACGGTGGTTTGGGAAGACGCGGTCCTTATGATATTCTATATAGCCGGACTTGATATTATTCCCACCAAGCTGTAGGGATGGCGCGGGGTGTGAGGTATAACTATAAGGGGATTCTGTCTGCATGAGATGTGGGGTGAGATCAGGTCAGGGTTGGCTGACTGGCAGCCGGGAGGTGTCACAATATGGCGTCACTTGATGGAGCGGTCGGCGTCCGCCGGAACAGATCTGGGCGGGGGGCTGTGGGTCGTGACGGCCCGGTGTCGTGTCGAGGTGACCGGCCGTGACCATCGATCGGCTTTCCTGCCTCCCCCTCCCCTCTATCCCTACCATCACCTATAAAAGCTGCCCCACCCCCATGCCCACATGGAGCTTGGTTTATCCAGGTTCCAGTCCTCGTATCATGAACTATCACATTTCAATACCAACCCCTATGGTCGGCCCTATGACCTCCTTAAATCACCCCACTCAATACATGCATGCTCACACATTCCAACATAAACCATTTCTGTGAACTCAATTATAGCTAGCTATGATATGTACTACCCTTTTCACATTCAATTATAGAGCAGAATAACCCTAAGGCAGCCATACATCTTGAATTGGACACATTTAGGCGTATATTTAAGGAGGAAATGTAACTACTAGTATTCTATAAATACATGTGTGCATGCTGAAGTAAATATATAAATAACATGTATGTAGAGTCATAGTATAGAAAATAAACTTAAGGTAACTACCAAAAGTAAATATTTTAGATCATTGTAAACAGGAGGCAAATGTCCACCAGGTTTTCTTGATCCTCAAAGATAAACTCCCAATCGGTGCATGCTAATGTCAGTGGGAGATTTTGCATGTTTGTTTTTATTTGTTTTCTAAATTTGAACTCCAATTTAGCATAAACAGCCAGGAATGAAGCGCGCCATGCGCACTGAATCACCACCCCAAAATGGACATGCAAAGCTCAGGCCCTCCCTTGGGTGAAAGGCTTTTGGGTACTGAGGGTTGGTGGTGATGTCATACTGCTCAACTCCCCTTACCTGGCACAAGCTGAACACACAACACTCACTTAATAAGGAGAGGATGGGGTTGGATCAAGGCTGCCATCCTGCTTCAGGGAACAGGGCAGTACTTAGCTGGGGGAAGACCATAGGGCAGCTGGTAAACTGACCACTGCCTGGTCAAGCCCTATGATGTCCAGCTGGACTGATCTTGTCTGTAGGGCAGGGTTTTGACCTGATCCTTGTACTTACTTCAGAGGGAAAAGAGATAGAGAGAAAGAGAGAGAGAGAGAGAGAGAGAGAGAGATAGAGATAGAGAGAGAGAGAGAGAGAGAGAGAGAGAGAGAGAGAGAGAGAGAAGAGAGAGGGTGGGTGGGGAAGACGTGCACGTGGCCACACAGATGCACCGGAGTGATTAATACAAGCGATGATAAAAGACGGAAACATTCGAAAGCGAGTTACGTGTAGATTGGCTTTCTGATAACTCTTTTCTCATAATGTAAAATGTGAAGGTTTAGTGCTGTTCCTATTGTCTTGCTGTTATTTCACTTGCAGTTATCTGAACGTGAGGTCCAATGTGCTGCTGTGTAAGCCCCAAAGTGAATTATGAACAAGATGTAAAGAAACTCCCCTTACAATGCTACATGAAACCATAATACTCAGACACATATATATGGCTTCATGTCACTCTATTTAAAATAATTCACTATGTATTATTACATAGTATTTTTCCTGCCTTTATTTTTTTCCGCGGGTTGCCGGCTTTTGTGATGTGTGGTTTGATTGACCCCACATCAGGCCAGCCTGAGCTGCTCAGAGGTAGTTGATTATTTAGTTGAAAGACAAGCCACGAGACTGGCTGAAAAGGTCATCTCCCACGTCACAACCTGCCGTCTCCAATAACGTCACCATACAGGCCCTTCAACTTGCCTGCGACTAGAGCCATGTGGGCATTATGTGCATATATATTGATGTTATTGGTTGTAAGCATTTCAATCAGACACTTGAAGGACTGAAAATGTGAGACAATGTGGAGAAGCAGATATCTGAGTGTTGAGTTGCAGCACACTACAGTAACTTGCGGATTGTTATTGGTACACTATACATGTACTTTGTACTTCTATTAGCACACAAGGTAAGAATGTGACTCCTTGTTAAACAAGGAACAAAGCATATATGTAAGCTTAAATAAGGCACATACTTACACAAACAAAGTCATTGTATGAAGCGAGCTGTCATGAATTTATAAAGAAATGAGAGGAATCCAAGCTGAGCAAAGTTGAAATGGTCATTTCACTGTTCCAGTCTGTACTGGTGTAATGATGTTTCCTGAGTGACACATTTACTACTTGAATTCGAATTATTGAGGCAAGCACATATTGAAGTTGCTCCGGCTGCCACGGGAGTATCTTGTTATTGGCTTCTAGATTATTTTCTTATTTCTTTCTTCTTTTGCATTCTCCAGTTATCAACTCCTTCAAATGTCACTGTCGAAGTTTTGTCCCACTCAATCCTCAGCATGTAAATCTATCGTAATGATACTTAGCAAAATCATATTATCAATGAAACACCTTGCTGGATAATCAAATTGCTAGATCATTTCTATGAAATGACCATAATAAATTATCCTCCTTGTTACAAGACGTCATTGCCAAAGATGACACTTAAAGTCAGGAATATCATATCGATTTCTTCATTGTGGGCGAGCGCGTGGCGCGAGCTTCCATATGTTTGTTCTTTCTTCCCTTTATGGCAAACTTGTGTCCTTTAACCTTAAGCTTAGGTTTCAACCTTATTGCTAGTGACGCCCCACCCATCCCCCTCCCACGTACCCTGGCCCCATATCGCTAGTACACTGATATTCTCTGGCTCCCTATACGGCCAATCTCTCAGTCACTATAGTGACTAACCAAGTTAGTCATTTTCTGGCCCCCTGTATGACCCTCCCAGTACTGACCAAATCACCTTAGTCTTCTCCATTTCAATGAGTTTTAGGCTAAGTCATTTTGAGTAAGGCATTAGTCATTATGTTGTTTTGCCATAATAGCACTTGGTCATGCCTGACCAATGTCCAAATGACTAGCCCGGGATAGCCACTTTAGACTAAGGGCTGGGGCATTTAGATTTTCTGTGTAGTTGCTGTCAGAGGGGGTGAGACGGCGTTGTCTGCACACAGAACTCAGCGCTGTACTGCCACCTACCGGCGTGTTGCCTCCACCTGGTGTTGCCTCCACCTGGTTGGCGCGGGTTTCAGAACTTGTCATTGGGAGTCTAGTGGATGTCTAGACCCTGTCCCCTCACATAGGATGAGGACAGCCTTGCCGTGTCTCTTTTTGTAATATCCCCTTCAAGTGAACTTTGTATCGTCATCATGCTACCAGCTCACCCAACATTTGTAATTCAACCCTTGCGTTTAATAAGATGTGTTACCCAACAATACGTCAATTAATATTGTCATTACACATGTTTATGTCAACATGACTACTGTTTATGTTAATATTCACCACGTAGTATATCAAGAAAAACACACCACTGATGACACTGCTACGCATACAAACTTAACCAACTAGTATGTATCAGTGTGTATACCCTGTGCCAGCAATCCCCCTCCCTAAAGGGTACCAACCACTACCAGTATACACTGCCCCCTGCTACTACTACTACTATACATACTACACCCTACCAGCAGTACTAAACAGTATACAGCAGGCAGTCAGCGACGACACAAATGGAGCTGGGTGTCCGGTGTGAAGATGCACCCATTCACGGCGCCCCGCACGCCGACTAATGCAATTGCCTCTGGTTGGCCGCCGGCTTTGTGCCAGGCGTGGGCAGCCGGCTCCGCCTGACGGATCACCCCGCGAGCAGCTCACCGAGCAGCTCGCTCTTTTGACGCTGAGGCCAACAGAAACTGAGCTCCTCCCCGCTGCCGTCCAGAATCCCGATAGAAATGAATCCGCCAGGATTTAAAGCTGCTGGATGGATACCTCATCCACCAACTGTATCCACCACCTCCTGCTGCCTCATGCCCATCGACACAGTGTGGTACTTCACAATCCCCCCGGCCTCTACTCTAGTACCAACTGTACCCACCCCAGTCTCATCCCCACTGGTGATGTTTGGTACCAAAGTCACAATCCCTACAAACCGTATACCACCGACTGATCTGGACCCTGTGAACCTGCTGGCTAGGCTGTGCATGTGTTGGTTTTAAAAATATTCTCTCTCTCAATTTTAATCTCAGAATTATGAACAGAATGTACTACTAGTATATTGTATACGATTGAGTTGTACCAACACAAGTACTTAGGTTCACCACATCTCCCCAACCCTGGAACCCCACTTTACTTGCCGGCTTCCCTGCTGTGGCGTTCCACACCTCAATCCTCACACCATCCACCCATTAGTTGGCCCCACCTCCAGCCTTGGCTGCCCTGCACACCTCTGCCGCTCCCCGGAAGTGGCGTCTCCGCCTGGGTAGAGGCATTAAGATGAACCCCCTCTCACCCAGACTAATAATTTCATAGTTTGAACGTGCTTCGGCCGCCATTTGGTGAACCGGAAGTGCTGGTCGAGGCGCTATTTCCGGCCTCCAATGGAGCATGGGCCATAACCTGGGAGTCAGTGAGAGGGTGGGGAGGTGTGTGTGTGTGGGGGGGGGGGGGGGTGAGGGGCGGGGGTACGATTGTCTGCCAGGAGTTGGTTGGGCTGAATAGGGGGCGATCATTGTTGTGGGGGAGGGGGAGTAAACAAGAAGGGGGGTGATTCAAACTGAAGGCTGTATGGCGCTAGACATAGGTCGATGTGGAGTTAAGGGCTACACCCTCAGAAAAGTGAGCGTCACTCTCGCCAAAAGTACTCTCACCTTAAAGCCATGCGGTACCTGGGAGTCCAGCCGAGTGGGGGATGAGGTGAGAAGGGAACCCTTTGTGTTGGGCTGAGGCAGGTTATCATATCATTGGGCATGGAGCCATCCGCTGGCCACCTTAGATTTCTCGGTAATTTCTTATACCCGGATAAGACAAGTGGTTAAGATAGGGGATGGGTCGCATTTCATCATCCTTATCAGTCTCATCAGATAAGATATTACTCATATCCATATGCACAATTCAATATGGCCGTCGGGGGTGTTCTCCCCAATACGGCAGCCCCCTGAGCCAATGTGCCCAAGCCTTTTCATTCTGCAGGAGACTATTGGTATCTATGGCTTAGTGTATGGATTCTGGAGTCTGGGGACTGGTTTGGAAGGGCGGTGTCTCTAAGCAGGTGGGAGTGAATAGTGAGGCTGTGGCATCATGGAGACAATACAAAGTGTCAAAGAAGATATCAGTGAGTATTATATCAAGAATGTGTATTCATCATTGGTAGCGGACAAAGTCGTAATAATTATGTATGATATGTCATTCCAGTCTGGGGCTTAGAGCGATGGTTATAGTTGAGGATATTCCTATCTGGGTTTATTGAATGTGAGGTGAGATTCACTTTAGCTTGTGGATCTTCCGGAGCTGTAAGCATGTATTATGCTAACAATTTAAGGTATTCCTTAAGGGTAGTGTATGCAGTTTTGAATTTTGTTTTACTAGTTAGCGTGTGTCACTGTGTGTATTGTGCTCACATTTAACTATCCATATGTAGACCCTGATGCATTGTATAGCGATATTTCTGGTTTCTCCATATGCGCGGCCATGTTTCTTCTGAGCTCGGAATCTTTCGCGTGACTTAGGCAGTAACTAGCCGTCCACAGACAGGGAGCAGGCTGCATTATGAGAGCACAACCAATATCTCACGAGATTGCTTGTGTTAGTGTATACACACAGAGGTCGCGCGGGAACAAGTCCACACCAGTTAGATCGCTATATACCTCGTATAGACGATCACTGCGCCCCCTGGGGAATCACATCTCAATTGATGACAGATGGCCGGCGGCGCCAACGTCTTCCGGCGGGTGGCCGGCGTGATTTGTCACCCCTGTGTGAAGCCTCCTCCAGGGTATACACACCACCAACACACGCTTCTCCAGGGCAGCGGCTCAGACTAATCGCCGACCATTTAACAATGGCACTTGCTGGCACAACTCCCTCCCAGATCTAGACTGCAGTACATAGGTGGAATTGAACGTCCCGTGCTGGTCATTCATATATTACAGATTTGATATTCTACATAGACTTATTATGCTCATTATACTCATGAGTTAAAAGGCTTTATTTAAATGACATTTTCTATGATAAACAATCTCAACCCACAGTGTTTGCCCCCGTGCAATTCAAAACGAATATAAAGTAAAAGAATTGAGTCGCGTACAGACAAATTCAGCATTTCCACATTGTTCCAAATGCTATTATGGTAGTAAATAGACCAACATAAATAGTAAAATTCGCGGTCTGGCAGGGTTGACTTTTCGTTTCCACCAGAAAACAAACTTTAATAATGCAATCACTCCATCCTCTCTGATAATAAATTATTGAGGATGGAACTAGAAAATTAGATTACATTTCAATTCAGCTTGTGAGTTCCCCGCTGTTTCTACTGACAGGCTCTATCGTGATTGTGTGATAATGCACCCTCCATGAGTACATTCCAAGTAATTATTCATATTATTGAATTTGGGGTTAGTTGGAATTGTGTTGTGGTTATTGAGATTTTTCACCTCATCTGACCTGCCCTGGAATGCTCAATTCATGCTCACGTGTTCTACTTGAAAGAAGTCGTGCACACTTCATTGGATTCGAATCATTAGAGGAATAAAAAAATTAATGTTCTTTTTTTCAGAATATAACTGCTCCAGTCTTCTTTTATCTAGTTCATGAACCCGACAGGAAAAAAGAGCTACAACTGCATCCTTTGCAGAGAGGAGAGAACTAATTATGAGTACACAATGCCAGTTTGTGGTTTATCGTCAGAACCCTAATACTAGCCATACCCAGCAACATCGGGGCAGTGGGGCAGTTTCATCTATTCCAGTAGGACCTACTGGATGCGTTGTGATTAATCAATTATAAATGTCAAATTAGTTCCCACTAACATTAAGATACCTCACTTAACAAATTACTACCTTGCTTCGTTAAGCTGTGCTCTTACACGATTCTGCCTGCTCTGTCTAGAACAGATTACACCCCATTGTAGAACATATACATGTCTACTGTTAAGTACAGATACCTGCAATAGGTCTCCAACCAGTTCAAACATCTGCCCCCTAGCTGTGCACCGGTTTTACCTTCGCCTTATCCGGCTTACTCTCATAACTCCGCAGTGATTGCCACCCACTGCCAATACCTTGGGAGAATATGTCCCCACCTGGTTGCTCCTTACAGTCTCAGTTACCTTCTAGACCACCTGAGCTACTCCCTTCTTCATCAACTGCTCGCATTCTCCTCACAATGCTCATAACAGACCCTCTACTTATACCTGTAAGGACTACCTACCAGCCCAGTGCTCCCATTCCTGTTCTTATACACTTGTAGATTATATATTGCTCACCTGTATTTCATTTCCTGCTGACTGTCCATATTCTACCCACCTGCAGCTGCTCACCAGGTACTCACCCCCTCTCCAGCTACCTGGGACATGTGCTGATTACACTCTACCTACTTCCGGTGCAGCTCACAATGTCACTTCCTGCCTGGCTTCTGTTGACAAGCTCTGCGAATGCTGCAGCCTGAACCCCTTCTGTCAACATAATCTTTCGGCTTATATAAGGTCCCTGCTTTTATAGCTTCACCTTCTACTCCTCCTGCTGCCATTTTCAGTTTCTTGTGTATTCTTATGATGAGCCCGATTTTAACTAGTGAAGTAAAGTTTAACGTTGTCATTCAATACTCCTAAAGGTTTCATTAGCCGACCAGAGTAGTTCAATACAAGAAGGCCCTTCGTCAGATTTTCCAAATACCATAGACTCCCAGCTAACAGAAAACCTTCTTTTACGTCAAAATAACTTTTGAACTTTATATAACGTTATGCCATAGTAAGGATCATTGGAGAAACGTTATATAACGATATAAAATGTTGTATGACGTTTTTTGTTCACTAGGCGGTTCCCAGTATTGCTTCGACATTTCTACCCTGATGAACGTTCATCATCTACTCATATTGGGATGCCAAACTGATGTTGAATCCCCTGCCAACAATTACTATTCTACCCATGGCTTGCATGCTTTTTATCTGTACTGCACCTTATTGTCATTGACAAGGTCACACCATAAACACATCACTACTTTACCCCCAACTGCTGCCAACATTATTATTGACATACATGTACCTTTGGGCCTCCTACCACCCGATCCATCAGCCTATGCTCAATATTATGCTGTTGCTCACCTATTATTAACATATACATAGGCCCCAGGCTGATGAGCTGCTCGCGTCCAACTCTACCTTCTATATACTACTCATTACATGCTCACACCCTATCTCACTTCCAGCCTCCTGCACCGCTCCTCATCAGCTGCTAGGCAACATCACACACACGACTCACCTCTATACATACAGAGCTGCTCTCCGCCTACAGCTCGCCATCCTATCTATAACTGCTCATGTAGAGCTCATCAGGCTTACCTAGATTAAAGGTACCCATATTCTACTGCAGGTGTTAAGTCTACTGGTACTAATCCCCACCCCCCCCCCGCCTAATATAGCCATCAGTTGTCACAGCTGGTACATGTGAACTACATATATAGGGATCTATCCTCGCTACCTAGCGGCAAGGGGGTAGATAGCTCGTGCCTACTTTAATGCTTTAAAGTCTGCTATAGAGGGAGACACTGGCGTGTCGATTAGGCATGGCGCAATGGGTATTGTGGTGCTTCTCGGTGCGTTACCGTTGCTCAGGTATCCAGGTAGAAAGAGTGCTCCATATGTATACCTGTTTGCTTGCATACCTGGTTGGATTATGGTGGTGGGTGAGGGTGGAGTGCATCTTCTACCGACCGAACCACCCACCACCCACCCACCCACCCACCGGAACTCACTCCCAAACCAACACACACCCTCCGCTAACCTAACACACCTTTGTGGTGGTTTTGGTTTCACTTTCGGCGCCGTCGCCGCGTGTTATCATATCTCACGGCTCGCCGTGCGCACACAATGCCGCGCATCGACATCACCATCGACTACTTCCTGTGGCGGGCGGCGTGCGCACCCACAATACGGGCCGCGTCACTCCCCTCCCCCGCCACCATCACGCGCATTGATTCCCTCCGCCGCCGAAAAAAGGCCCAGTGCTTTTAAGAGACTTCGATATCATCGATTGCCTCCGGCCAAGGGGGGTTGGAGTAGGGACGGGAGTAGGGGCTGCTTTTAATCGGCACTGCATGTAGCTAGAGACGGCGGCCGGGTTCGGGCGGGTGTCTATTGGGATCGTGACATCTCGGACGTATTATCGCAAATCATGAACGGCGGGAGCCATGGCGGGTGAGAGGCGGAATAAATCAGGGGATTATCGACGATGGTTGATCGATGTAAGTGTTATCAGATCGGCAAGGTCCTTTTTATGATCCGCGCAGGTGAAGGGGAGGTCTTATCGACGGGTGAGAATGATCAGATAAGGCGGGGCTGGTCGCGGCTGGCAGGGGGTAGGGTAGAGACAGACGGTCTATCAGTCAGTACCTTTCGAACCCTCATCAGCAATGGCAGACCCATGTGGCTGTGGGCCCAGATATAGTGGACCCATATTCCGACACAGCAGTGAAGTATAGGGCCACGGTCCACTGCTAGTACTAGAGCATAGCCACGTTGTTTCTTCACAATAAAGGAAAGTCTCATTAGCTTACCAATTTACCAGCCATTTAAAAAAGTGAAGCCCCATGAGACCCAATTTTGACTAGTGGACCTAGCGGCCAATGAATATCAGAAGTAGACGGCGAAAATGAATTAGTCTCCAAAAATATAGTAAATACATACAGATGTGGTTTTAACTACACCAGAAGGAGCTGACCCATGCGTTTATAGAGTACCACATTTACTACTATAATAAAAGCAGTACTAATGTACCGTACTATGACACATACTTTATGTACTAGCCTTTCCCAGGTACAGTAGCCTGATGAGAGCCAACATAATTGATTCAGCTTTATGCTTGAACACAGTGGGTTGGTCAATGCATGCTGATGTATTCTATGGTCATGATGGCTTTGGGCTGCATTTCAGTCTGAATCAGTTTGTAGAATTTCTATGGCTGTATGGGGCCTGCTCAATGCATTTACCTGATACATAAACATATATATATAGGTTTGTTGGGACCATGAACCTTATTGATAAAGTTATATAACTTTTAAGGTTATATAGGACATAGATCTACATCTTATTGGTTTAGGGTATCAGTCAGAAGGAGCTAAGAGAATCAAATAATTAAACACCTGCAACATACAAAATACTTACAAGGCATGGAGTATACGGTGAGGGCTCACGGACCACATTAATGTGGGATGGATGTATTCAAGTATTCACATCAAATGTACGTTACAACATGTGGATATTAGATTGCCAAACCAATATCAGTTTACAGATTAATTTCTTCCATTTATGCAAGTTTCAAATATCCCCTATATACTGAATATCACCGGATCCTTATAATGAGAGCAGCAGGAGATGTCGGAGCTCATTTGCAGTGAGACCAGCTGCTATTGTTATCTAAATAAACTGAGCACTGCTTCTGCCTTTAAGGCCCGCATAGTGCTTACATGTTCTATGCCTTTGTCATCATGATGCAAAGATCATGCCATGCATGAGGAATATACTCGCCAGGGTTGCACTCCTACATCATGCCGTGCCTTTGGGAGCCTATCAAGGATATAAGACGACATGATGTTTGAATGCATTATACATGTATATACTCACAACCTGCATTCAGGCATAGTGATGGAAACAGGCATAGCATATTACAGCACTATGCGAGGAAATAACAGGGCACTAAGCTCGTGAATGTAAGGGAGGCGGTGTGGGGCACATGCAGAAAGCACTAAGAGCCAGAGAGGTATTCAGTGGGGAATGCTATCTAAAATACAATTTTCCCTCTCGGAAGCAATCGTTCTACATCTCCACATGAGGCTGTCATGGAGTCCCAGTCCCACTCCGCACCCTCTCTGGGGCTGACTGGTGAGATGAAGGATCTGATGTCAAAACCAGACCGGCGACAATTGTTAAACATCTACAGCTCTAGTGATCGTGTATTACATTTATCACACAAGAAACACTGGCTGTATATCAATCCTCTGGTGGTTGAAATTATCCCAAATGTAGGTCATATGGAATGGTTAGTAATTTATCCTGTACACCTTCGAGTAATATTGAATAAATTTGTTTGATTCAAACTCCTGGTTTTGACCCAGTGTTTTTCCTTGGCCATCAGAATAGGTATCCTGATGATACAACCAAGTTTCTAAAAGTTATAAGAAAACAGAAATATAGAGCCAGGCTATTCTCTCAGATTTCATCAATGATATGGAGATTCTATGCACTTGCAGCATCAGAGCGATGTCCACTGATACTTGTTCCCTACATACGATGTTATTTTACTGCCAGAAATCTGTTTGAGGACATATGGAACCACCAGACCAGTGTTTACGTGGTTCCACCGAAAGGAAATATTCCCTACAATCTTACACCCATATCCGTCCTGATGCCACCTATACAGTAGCATGAATAGGAACCATCAGATAATAACCAAATAATTAAGGTGGCCTTGCTTGATGAGAGATATAATCTTATAGCTATTTATGTGATTACTGGTAGTAAAAGTTTATTCAAAGCTGGACCCGACATGAGTTTCCAGAACAGAAAGTTGGGCAGTCTTGAGCCGTTTTCCAAAGAAATTACTTTTATAACTAGTTTCCCCCTTTTTGATAATTACCTTATTACCAAGCAAAACAAAAAGGTTAATGGCAAAGATACAAAAACAATGTTAATATTTCTTCTTCTTCAAATCAGAATGGTGATGGAGGGACATGGGGTCTATTAATGTTACTTCTGTAATGCCCAGTAGCCCACGGAGACGAATATGTCATAGATGTTCATTAATTTTGGTTGGCAGGTTGTGGACGCTGTATTACCAGTTCATACGCCATCATGATCATTCAAAGGTGTCATTAACATGGCTAATATATCTATAGCATTCTTCATTCAACATTACATGAAATACAAATTGAAGAATTTTGATATCAACCACATTTTTGATCCCTGAATAAATCTGATTCTTCCGACGCCCTGTCAGCATGAACCTTAAAACAGCTTAAACACTCAAATAGCCAGCGGAGGTACATGCTCTTTTTATGTAGACTCCTTCCCCTCAGACAACAACATATCATGTTTACACACGGAAAATAATGGCCAGCAAAAACAAGAGATGCCGCGGCCACACGTTTCACTTTGAAAGGTGAAAAGTGTCCTGTCACTTCCTGCAACTTGAAACCACAGTTATTACGACCCCCCTTCCCGCAGCTACACCCACCGCCGGATGTGCCACCCTCCTCCCCCATCCTCTCCTAACACGGCATTAATTACGGTTTTAAGTAACGCTTCCTCCTGGTATTCTCTGTCACACCGGTTATGACGTCTCCTTCAGCCACCACGTGACTGACACGTGACATGACGAGATCATCTTCTGCGCATGCTCACGCAATATGGCCGACAAATTGCCCCTGGCGGGCTTTGGGCGGCCCCGCGGTACGTGGCGGGGGCGCGGGGCCTGCCTTCATGAGGCCAATTTGGGCTCGATATGGAATGACGGGGCAGAGCCCTTGCCCCCCAACATTGGTTCAATTAGTCACCGGCAGGGGGC
Organism: Harmothoe impar; assembly: GCA_947462335.1. Lineage (NCBI taxonomy): Eukaryota > Metazoa > Annelida > Polychaeta > Phyllodocida > Polynoidae > Harmothoe > Harmothoe impar. The sequence goes on from OX381710.1 coordinate 39,608,445, forward strand.
CCTGAGACCCTCCCATAAAGCTTTGAATGATCCTCGGGGTAGGAGGTTGGAGTGCAGGCCAGCTCTGACCCTGTCTCTCCATCCTGCGAGTCAGCCCTCTCCATGGTGGGACCAGCTCAAGATCTGACATTTCGCCCCTAGCATCAGCTCACTGAGCAGCTCACATAATGGCCACGGTTAAATTGGTATTAAATATAATAATGCGCTATTAAAACACCTGTGCACACCAGGTAGAACATAAATAATAGACCTGTCTCCTGCACCCATTAAAAAGCTCCTCTGTGGCCCATCATCCACTTTTTAATATGACGTGTGTCAGCTATAAACGTTCTCTTAAAAGGTCGTACCCCAAGCTTCCTACTCTCTCCTTCCATAGATAATGTGTCTCTTTTACCTCTAGGCCTACAGTGATATATATATATTGAGACGAAATTAATGGAGCAGTCTATACGAAAACGTTTTCACCATGAAGGACATTTGGTCCTGCAGATTTACTTTTGTTGCAGGCCCGGAATAAATTTTGCAGGCCCGGATATTAGAGTACAATCTTGTCATTTAAAAAGATTATAAAGCAAGTATTTGTACTGATAATTATATTGAATATGGTTCCATTGTATGTTCTTACATGTACATTACTGAAATCCATTACAGACAATATACTAGCTTTCTGGTTTATGCTGTAGAAACCCTAATAAGGGTCCGATTTACAACCCATAAAAACTCAAATGTAGGCAAGCATCTCTGGATTACAGCCAGCCAGTTAGGCCGGCACTCTCTCTGGCTATATATAGCCGTTGTTTTTCGTATAGACTGATGGAGTCTAAGCAGGTTCTGTTCTCCTACAGTAAGCCATAATTTTGCAAATAGTCTATTGAAATGGAGCTCAATTTATTGAAATATCAAAATAAGTCTCTCTAAAGAATAGCACAATGAGTAGTTTCCTGTGAGCAGTTCCTTATTAGCCCACAGAGAATCACACAGACCATTTCACCTAGCCGGTAGCCAGCAGGAGCCCTAGTTCTCACCCTCTAAGTCGGTTATCAATCTAGCCGGGTTTGTATTATGATTGCGTCGGGGAGTGGGTTCATACGGGGGCCGCGGGCACTGCGTGAGTAACTCAGCCCTCAGAGGTAGAACTGAGCTGCTCGACAGCCACATGACTGACCGGGCACTTAGTCCCTGCCCACCATCCAGGCGTGAAGTCAAGAGGTCGGGTCCTCCGGCACCCTGACCCTCCTGACCCTGGCCGGGCCCACCTCCACGGCAGGCGGACAGGCACGGCCACCAAACCCCCCAACCACTCCCCTACCTCCCAGCCCCACCTCCCTCTCAGGGCTGCAGGAAAAGGTACGCCCGTCCCCTGTGAGCTAATTCATCTCACAATGAAACCCCGCACGTTATGACTGCACGCACAGCTTGACATGGACGGGGTTGCTATTGCCGCGTTAGGCACTATAACCAATCCCAGTTCAGACCCGAGTGAACACGGGTGACACAAGAGGGGAACGGACCCCTGAAGCCTTGACTTAGAACATATCTAATAGACATAGAACAGTAGAGACTGGGTGGGTATGATGCCATGACAGTACACTCCTTGGGTAGTATGGAATATAATACACATGACACTTAAAATTCCAAGTCCAAAAGCTAAATGATTTCTAGCGCTGTGTAAACATCACATAATATTATGGTCCTACACAATAATGGTCACATAATATTATGGTCCTACACGATACCCTTGGCCCACGGCTTCAGAACATGAAGAAATACGGCCAATATGCTTAACCTTCAAGTAAAATCGTTTGTCATTTTCCCAAGGTATATTGAAATAAATCAAAACATGGCCTGTTTGTAATTTGAACAGGTAATATCAAATGAGCCTGTTCCGTGTGGACACGATCCTCCAATGTGTGTGTGGCTGTCCATAGGACACGGTCGTGTAGGTGTGAACGAGAGCTATCCGACAATTATTAACTTTTCTAAATGGAAATATCCGTGTTTCCCATCACAATACCGCGTGAGGTGTTGAACATGAAACGGGAGACAAGGCTCCATTATGATCCTGACTAAATGGCTCGTTGTAGACAAAAACTGACGTCCCCTTGTTTTTGGCCTCCTCCCAGTGACGTGTTGTCGTGGCCTTGTTTCGTGTCGGCGTTTTTCCCAGAGGGCAGGGTGACTTTAAGGAGCATCCCCAGCCAAAATGTGCCTCTTTGGGCTCTTTGTCGTCTGTCTGGCAGGCAGCCGACACAGTCTGAAATATTGAATTGCTATTGACATGAAGCTGTGAAAAATAGGCTCACAGTCTTATTCGTAGTTCAGAGGGTTCATCCGAGATGGGCCAACTGTCTGATGTTCGTCCTAAAAGGGGGTTAAGTCTTTTTTTACATAACGGTACGTACAATTTAAGGATATCACATGCAATTAAGGTGAGGGTAATGCTGATAAACGTTCCAAAATCTAGCAGATTGATACGGTAAACGTTGACTTGCATTTTCCAGAAAATAAAGGTTAATCTGTTCTGTGCGATGGAGACTGGACTTGCAGGATCGTGTCAGGCTCTTGTTATGTGTCTAACGTCTTTATAATTACAAGCCAGTATAACGACACAGTAACACAGTAATACTTTTTTTTAACTACCTGTGTCATTGCATCACCTTTCACATAACAACAGCTTTTATATAACATCTGTAAAAGATGAAGCAAACGGGACCTGAGATTAGCTGCACTCTCTATTTTACTACTCACACTTTGACACTCTGTACTCGGAATTTCGCTCATATACCTGAAACTAAGTTTGAAGCGATTCCTTCAAATCTCTAAAAATTCATGTCAGTTGGATACCTCATATTTTTTAGTCATATTTTTGAGTCCAGCTTTCTTAGTCTCCGGTGTACTACCGAGATCTATACTTTGGGATCCTTAGCCTACTTTTCATGTACTACTCACACCTACACTCTAGGAACCTGAGTCTTAGCCCACTTTGCATATACTACTCACACCTAGACTCCAGGAACTTGCATCTTAGCCCACTTTGCATGTACTACTCACAATTATACTCCAGGAACCTGAGCCTTAGCCCACTTTGCATGTACTACTCACACCTACACTTTAGGAACCTGAGCCTTAGCCCATTTCCCATATACAACTCACACTTACACTCCAGAAACCTAAGCCTTAGCCTACTTTGTATGTACTACTCACTCCTACACTTTAAGAACCTGAGCCTTAGCCCATTTCCCATATACTACTCACACTAACACGTTAGGAACCTGAGCCTCAGCCCACTTTGCATGTATTACTCACACCTACACTCCAGGAATCTGAGTCTTAGCCCACTTTGAATATACTACTCACACCTACACTCCAGGAACCTGAGCCTTAGCCCACTTTGCATGTACTACTCACACCTACACTCCAGGAACCTGAGCCTTGGCCCACTTTGCATGTACTACTCACACCTAGACTCCAGGAACCTGAGCCTTAGCCCACTTTGCATGTATTACTCACACCTACACTCCAGGAACCTGAGCCTTAGCCCACTTTGCATGTATTACTCACACCTACACTCCAGGAACCTGAGCCTTAGCCCACTTTGCATGTACTACTCACACCTACACTCCAGGAACCTGAGCCTTAGCCCACTTTGCATGTACTACTCACACACACATTTACTCTGTGACCCTATTTCCATATACTACTCAAACCTTTACTCTACAACAATGAGAGCTGACCGAACTTCTATGACAAAATTCACACTTTCATGTTTTCAGTTTCTATGCACGACTCGCACATTTACTCTAGGAAGCGGAGTCTTATGCCACTGTCCATGTAATACTCACACCTTTACGTTCTTAACCTGAGACTCGGGTGTCTTTCCCTGTTTACAAAACGTATTACATCGATTGCTTATTGGTCAACCATGATTATACCCCAACGATAAACATAAAAGCCCCCCCCCCACCCCCACTCACCTACAACCATCACCGAACCCACACTTAATTCTACCTTCAGACATTAACCCACCATGCAGAGTGCACAGAACCTGGAGGTGGGGACCTGGAGCCGGACCTACACCGATATGGAATCAATACCCACCCAATGTGAGGCAATGAATCATTGTCAGAGTGTCTTATCCAGCCGGCCACATTAGTTATTCTATCGGTGACATTGATCGTCTACAGCCATTGTCACACGCTGACCCCCCCCCTCCCACCCCCACCCCCACATCTCCTCTCGTCCACCACCCCATCCCGTGGCTCCCTCCTCCAGGGCTGCATCTTACATAGGTCGAGGCCTCCCGACCATACACTGATGCATCTTTAATAGAGGAACCCGTGTCTGTCCGTGCAGCCGGCCCCTTGTCTTCCTGCACCTCCTGCACCCGCCTCACTTTATTCCAGTGCTGTCACCTTCTCCTCCCGCTCCTCCTACCACTTACCCCCACACTCCCCCTACATTAACCCTTTAAGGACGCATGTTGCTAAAATATGCCATTTGTCGTCATGATACACCAATACATCCCCGGCGAGCAACTCGCCGGTGCTACATTGGTACATCATGCGGACCCTTCGGGAGTGTCTCAACCCCGTTGGGTCGGCATGATCCTTGAATGCAGCACTGGCGAGTTACTCAAGGCTATGATGCATTAAGAGATTATGCCGTCCTTAAAGGGTTAAGCAGCGTCCCGGCAGTGAGTTGATTTCAAACAGGTCCAGGATTGCGTTTGGCAGTATGCGTTGACTTCTGGGTCACGCATGTAATTTGATAGCGAGAAAAATATTACAACGACAGTGACCTTTTGTAAGCCCGGGAAATAACGAGCGAGCATCTCCTTACTCAACATGATCTACTCTGAGTGAGCAGCTCTGAGCAGATTGGATCAGGTCGGAAACAGAGTGACTACATATCTCAGTTACTGTAAGTGTACTTCTGAGAAGGCTTTATTTATCAGGGTGAAGTTACAATAGGTATAACGTAAAATGTGCAGGTATTATTGGCCCACTGAGCTAATGTGAGTAGTTCTACATAACACACTTACATTATGATTACAGTTCATGGAAATCAATTTTAATCAAATAGATATGTACATACATGTATACAGGTCATTTGTCAAAATCACATAATATGAAACGGATCATGTTCACTCTAAAGTGAATGATGGACCACGGGAAAACTATGAAGATCACGTCTTTAATTGAATGAAATATTAATTTGCGATGTTATCATTTTCCTCCCTATCTTCATCATCTATGTAATCGGTGCCTTTTGTGAGGGATTTTCTCCCCTCATAACAACATATCGATATGCAACGCTACCTCGGATCTTTAGGAACAGTCTTCATATCTACGTGAGATCAGCGATAAAATACAAAAATAGACCATGTAGAAGTAAGACAGAGCCTTCACCTGACCCATTGTTTACCGCCCCTAATGACCAACACTTTGAGGGAGATCCTACTACATGTAGCACGGCAACCACCCATTTGGTCTGTTTCTGCGTCGTCTGATCTCAAAATGTTATATCCGCAGATCTATCAACCGAACTCTGAATCACCCTAACGCCCAGCACCACTAGCCCTTTAAGGACGGCATGATACATTTTTGCATCATGCCCTTGGTCAGCATGATGCTTGAATGCCGGACCCTGGTGAGCAGCTCACCTGGGCTGCATTCAAGCATCATGCAGACCCAATGGGGTGGAGACACTCTCGAAGCGTCTGCATGATGCACCAATGTAGCAACGGTGAGCAACTCGCCAGGGCTGCATTGGTGCATCATGACGATTTAAATGTATATTTTAGCGACATCCGTCCTTAAAGGGCTAGCCGGCCACCAGTGGGTTTTATGGTGTCACAGTTGACACTGGCCGCCGAGATGCTGGTAGTTGTATTTATGTGCACCCTGATATCGTCATTTCCCGAGCAGATGGAGCAGCTCGTGAGCTGCTGTGAGTGGTACAATAAAACTAGTTGTGTGGTGCCTGGTGCCAAGTGGACATTACTCTGGTCGTAGTGGTAGCCCTGTGTTTCAGCATGCTGGGGTCTGAGTGGTTTACAGCCAGTAGAGAAGTGAATAATATCCTCTCCCAACACGCACCTCTCACCATTTCAACCCATCCTTGCTTTCGTCCCAGAGCACTTGGCGTTGTATATAAACGGTACAGGTGCATTTAATATTCAGCGAGGACAAAGCCAGTTCAGAACATAAGATGCACTGTAAATAGTTAGTGTAGGTACACAGGAGAATCGATCTGCTGTGGATCTACAGTAGAATTTATCATAGAATGGATTTACAGTATAATCTACCGTAGAATGGATTTATAGTAGATTCTACTGCTTACCTAGCATAATGAATTGTTCACCAACAGGAGAAAATACTGCTCTACAAGTGCAAATCGTCATTCTAAATGAGGATACGTGACTTCTAACGTTACACTTAGCCATTGCCGTACAAGTCTTTATCTTGAAACTCCCCAATAAAATAAATGTGTGACTAGGAATGATACTTCTTGTTCTTATGTCCGATGTGGTTATAGCATGTTTCCTAGACATAACCCATATACACCAAGGGATATGGCTTTACTGGGTATGGCCTCCAACTTCCTGGCCATGAATTAAACGTTATACCCCCTAGATGTACTACGACCCCACTAACCCTCACACCCTTTACCCTCGTTGAGTGAGAGTCGTTGGCTGCAAGGAGGGAGTAACTCCTGACTTTATGGGGCTGTGAGAGCACATAGAGAATGTGGGGAAGGGGAGAGCAAACCATCTGGTAGTACTACAGGTTGATGATCTACTCCAACTGCCTCCCCCTCTCTATCCCCTGCCTCCAGCCTTCTGCCATTAAGGGGGCGTCCTCCAGGTGAAGACTGACCCACAATGGGGCGCGCTATGCTATGTACAGGTAATATATGCTTGCCATTACATGGTGTGGTGGCATAACTATAAGGGGATATATTACAACAGTTCTTTTCAGACCTTCTCAGTTAAAATGTATATCTGCATGTGAGAGTGTATTTGTTGTGTATTTTGTAAGGTATGTTTTGTATCCTGACTATCAGCATATGACAGTGTCTCGATATCTCATGTATTTCTCTTCTTACCGGTAATACAGATCTATGTGGATCTGCTTTATGACTGGGAATGCCCCTTTGCAGAAAGTCTAATTACCCACTTCCGATGAAAGACCCTCTCTTTCCCCCCTTACCTTATATGACCCTGACCATAGAGTGTTGTATTGGGGGTAAATATGCGTTGGTCCTTTGGAGGTGTAGAGGGAGGAGGAGTAGAACTAGCTAGTCCGGATTTATGACACGGCGGATCCCTGAGGTTATAAAACCAGAGGGTGGTATGGTGGTGGGGAGAGAGGGGATGGGGCCGGGTGGAGCATCTTCAGAGTGGGTTGCTGTATGCGCTAAATAAAAACCGGCTACATTTTTCATGGCCAGGCCTAATGAGAGCAAAGTAGGGCTGGCTGGGCTGAGGTGTCCACAGGGAGCCTCCTCCAGGGCGGGCACAGGGCAGCCTGAGTAATGCCAGCTGGCTGGAGACTGTCATTCCTGTCCCCCGCCGACCAGCAGGCTAATCGACCCCTTGTTCTTAAGGGAACACTTGCGGCTCGCCCCGCCCGCCCACAGCGGCTTTGATCAGGGCGAGCAGCTCCGAGCTACTCCCCCGACCTGCTCCCTCCATCAGCCTCCACACAGTGCCCTGAACCTGTGTGTGTAGACTGGCCAGATGACCACAGAGCAGATCAGGCCCGAGCTGTGGCCACTGCTCTTTGAGCTATACACTGCTCTGTTGCTGGCTACCTTACAGATAGAGCATGTAAACAGAAATGGTGGAGGCAGGCAGATGTAGGCCTACTTTGTCGGTGTTGCTCAAGTTCATCTAATTTACCACAAACATGCATTTTATATTTATAACGATCTATTCAGGCAGGAATATCCGGGGATATGCGTTTCAGGCAGTATTTGTACATGATTTCTGATGAAGAATCACATGGACGATACATGTATTCCGAATATAATTGCTGACTATGGTACATATAAGTATGGTTAAGTTACGAATACTTCATATTGAATTGCAATGAGAATATAAGTATAGATTGAAATAACTAACTATGAGCGTGGTTGTTCATCAAAGGGTTGATGAATAGGAATGCCATAATAAAAGTGAAACACACCTTTGTTAAATTGCTAAATCACTGTTCTCCTTTATAATTTGATGCTATTTATATTGCTTCTTCAAAGGGCATTGACAGACGTATTATAAAGTACGACCTACCCTGTCAATGCAAAAAGGTAGACTGTGAAAATAATAAACTTGTTCCCAACATATGATCGCCTTGGGAAGGCGTCTATTTCCGAAGAGGAAAAACTACTCCCCGACTCAGTCTTCCCCTGGGCCTCCCTAAGCTTTGGACTGCCAAAGGGCACGTTTCGGTTGGAGTTCTCTTGATTTGCAACATATAAACTACGTCTGAGGATTATTATCAAATATTTGGATTGCCATATGCATACATGTACTATATCACATTGATCTGACGACCGAGACTCTGAATAAAGGTCAACATACATATCACCATATCAGCAGTACGTTGCTTTGGCAGGGAAATGATATTAATGTTAAAATTACTGTACTAAATATTACAATATTGCTTTAAGTGTCGTATACAGTTGATATCAGCAACATTCATCATCAAAAATTAATGTTATCAGACTATGAATCTACAAAAGTAACCTCACTAATATTGAAGGCTTTTAGTGTTGATAGCTTACAAAACAAAAAGGACTGCAATATGCAGGCCATTATAACGGAAGCGGAGCAAGGCTGTGTTAAATTGAATCTGCGCTTGGTTATTTTTGGAGGGAAGCCTCCCTGATGATACAAACCACATCTTGTCGGCAACAGGAATGTAATCATTGATCCACGCCGTTAGGGACCAGAGGACGCAATCCATAGCACTCTCACAGCCTCTTCAACAGGGAATCAGAGGCTGGCAAAAGGGCAAACAAGCCTAAGGCTCCCACCACAAGCTGTGGTTATTAGTCTGTAATGTTGACATATTTGTCAATGAGCGATGACTCAGGATTCTCATGGGCTATGACATTAGTAAGGAGCCATGGAAAAAAGTGAAGAACAAATAGAAAATACTGGAGCAACCTAGATGTGAATACCCGCAGCCTGAGGATGAATTAACAATTAAGAGAGTCCTGATGGTAACTTTCAGATGCTGTCTGTATGCAATAACATGAAGACAATGATCAAAATAATGAGGCAACCAGAGCCTGGAGACAGCTGGGAAAGGAAGCATGCAAAACCCAACCATTAAGTCAACAAGGAGTCCGTTCTGACATTTTCCACAACCTACTAATTTGATACAACAAGGGGATGGGATGGGCATATTCCAGTAGCTGTGGCAAGGACCAATGTCCAGGAAATAATAATGAAATAGTTGATATCATTTCTAAATTCCCACAAGGACACAAGACATATTTGATAATTTTCAGAAGGGAAATAGCTGAAGATAACATACATGGTTCTATTTTTTTGGCTGTTGAAGCTGCATTTCTGATTGTTTTTTTATAGTACCATCAAAGATCCTTCAGACTAAGAAAATGCAACCGAATTCTTTAGACTTGTTTCAATAAAGACGGAGAAGATCAATCAACATTCATAAATAGGCCATTGCTTTGTTCCCCGATTTTATTACTACTTCTTTAAGTCAAAGTAGAAATTCCCTGTATTAAGTAAACCATCGAATGGTAATACACTCTTAGAACCCGAAATGAAGAACGTAGACGTAAATATAATTATGTACACTTTTATTTTCATTTATAAATAAGGTTAACAACCAGACATGATTGTTCATTGTATATATGAGTGTATGACATATATACATTATTAGAGAGTATCACGAGTGAAAGAGCACATTTGATATTGAAATATAATTATCATGCAGTGGTCGCTTATTGTTTAACATAGAAATGAGAATCATCTATATATCCTCAATCAGAACGTTCTCATAGAGATACTACAAGAAACCTATATGGCAGAACAAGGTAATTTGGATTTGCAAACAAAGCAATTTTATATTGTAATCAAAATGATTTCTTTTTATTACAATTGCAGAAGCGACTTAAACGATCTTTTTAAAAGCCTTGTGACACAATGATGCGAGGAAGGCAGAGAAACATTTCTATTAACTCATTTTGTATCGGATTCTTTAGATTAGTTTATAAGTGAATTGTGTTAGTAAACTTTAAATGTTGATGTCAGTATAGTCAAATACAATATTCTATCATATCATTTATGACATATAATATCATTAAATATATCATGACACAAACAAGAAATTGGCCTCATTAGAAGATGGGCATTGTAAGTGTTTATCATTGATGCTAAGCCCACTACTCTAATCCTCAGTGTAATATGCATCTCAATAAGTAAGCACCTCATCCAGAAGGTACTTATATTTTATCTAGGCCATAAGAAGTACTATGACCCCTTGGATCCCATGATTCCTTGTAAACAACTATCTTCACTTACTTCGGCAACTTACAATTTCAAATTCAATACGAACTTAAATAGTGCTGTCTTCATCGGTGTGTCCCCTGTTATCCATTCAGCCAAGAGTCTTTAGGAGTATTTCTTTTAGTAACCTGATAACTGAGACTACTTACTACTGCTCACCCATGCAGCTGTCACATGTGCACCCTGCACAACTGTCCCTCTTTGCAGATCACGCTACACAGGATTATGGTTCACTGAATAGCAGTAAAGGTTCAAACCGCTCTGCGGGAAGAGGGGGAAGAAATACTTCAAGAATTGACTACCAGTGACACCATCAAACAAAAAGTCGCTCTACAGAGTGAAAAGCACCCCATGAGTACAGACATCTGATCCGACTTTGGCTAATTACCAATAATTATTAGGATGGAAAATTGAAAGGGATTAAGGTTGGAGCTGTGCTGCTGCAGTGTAAGCCCCTGAGGTGAAGTGTTGATGAGGTGAATGACGCAGTTAATGGCTTGTACATAAATGTGGGCTGCTCTGGTAAATGGGAGAAGGTGGGAACAGAGAGCTGAGAGTGTGGGGTAAAGGGGGAAGGGTTGGTTTTGACATACTAGTCAGATTCTGATGAAAGGCAATTCCAAGGAATATTCAGGCAAATACAGTTTGGAAATTCGTAGTCGCGCTCACATAAGTCTATAAGCATTACTTTCTGGAACTGCATATCTTATGAGAATTCAATTAATCTGTAAAATATCCCATATCACATTAGAATATCCAATCACAGATTACAACACAACTTATTTTACTACAAGCGAGCATTGAGTATAAGGGATGGGAATACAGGGAGCTCCCTGCACATATCAGTGGCAGTACCTTCTAAGAGACGTGTGGTCTAGGGTATAGTGTCGTCATAATGATCGATTATGCATTATTTAAGTTAAAAGTTAATAGTGATAAAGATTACGCTATGACCAGTGCTTTGGCGCTGTACCTGGTAATGTTGAAATCTAAGATATTCTTCTTCTTGTCAATCTTCCTGTTTCCGAGTCTTCCCTTTCGTCTTGTCCAGCCCGACGGGCGTTGGCAAATGTTTTCTATACCATACTCCAATTTAAGAAATACCTTTTCCATTTACCTTGCCTCGATTTTCTGTTGAGAATTCACCTTTCATTGAAGCCATTGACTTTTCCAGCCACTATCCGAAGTCAAACAGGATATAGCCTCATTCTTCAGGCTTTCTTTTTATCAGAGGGGGAGGAAACCAATCAAGGCGCCAGAAACAGGTATGGACTTTCCCCCAACAGTTTTACCACCAGTTCTCTGTTATTCAAAGATGGCAATTGAACTGTTCTACTTTTGTTATAGTCATGTGCTTAATAAACAAAAACTGTAGACATGGATGGATACAATAGAGATGGCATTTATATGTTCAATTAACATTTGGAAGTTACTTTTGATTGGAGAGGGTGTGTGCCATCTTGACAGTTATTAGATAGGGGCTACCTTTAATAATGATGCAGGGTTCATTTATTTTACTATAAATAGTAATGTTGCTTCTTGTGTTTCAAACAGATTATTTTCAACAGTACCATTTAAAATGTTTTGATCGAGCTACATTAAAAAAACTTAAGTGACGTTTTAATTTTGATTTGCGGATAGAGGCCATGTTAAGTTCTAATTAAATTGATGTCATGTATTTATAGTCAAGACCGGAAAATTTCGTGAAGCCGCCAAAGAGAAAGTCAATTGACAAAACTGTAGGGGGTTATTAGGTAATTTAACTTTTATAACAGGGAAGCATCTCCAAAATGTCTTGTGGTCAGCTTTGTCACCTCCAGGGTTCTCTGTCCGCCATACATAACACCATAATTCCAGGGGTGCACTTAATTCTTAAGATTTCGTATATCAAATAATATTGCCAAAATATTATTATTGTTTTCACCTATTACGCTATGCCAAAAGACATCATATTCTAAACCTGTATTGATAAATAGTTGATATAGTTGACAGTCTGAGTTCAATAAGGAAATCTAAACCTATTTGTCTATCAGTTGATCACTCCCTCATTTCTGTAATAAGGGTCGGACCTTTAGGGTGTACCACTGGTTCATAGGCAGACGTTTAGATATTGGATACTATTATGCCCAGACATGTGGACCATTTGATTAAAACGATAAAACAATTTCATAATTGCTGCCTCAGTGAGCAAGTATCTGATCTAAAATGTACTTTATTAGTGTAATTATAAGACACTTCTTGATCACCTGAATATTAGAAATGAACACTACTATTACTTATGAAGATATAATTATGAAACTCTTGAAGAATATGTCTTTGGAATAGCCGGGGACAATGGGGACCAAAGGACTAAATATCAATGATCTATGACATGAAATTATATGCATTAACCATAATCATATTATAACTCATTAGGAGGTAATAGGATTGACCATTCACAGAAATATGCATCTAAGAAGCAGAGTAATATAAACGCTTAAGGTTTTACATTATTATTTAATATCAGGTGAATGCTGTGAATGCTGTGGAATGATAAAAGAAAATGAATAATCAATCAAACGACAAGCAAGAATTGTTAATTGAAGGTGGTGATATTCATAGATGTACATTAATTCTATTGTTTATGTATGTATATAATTTACTCCCTGACATCCTTGGACGAGCGTGTTATATACATTGGATGTGTCAGTAAACCTATGTAAAATATAACTAGCTTCTGTTCCAAGTGAGGGAGGAATGTGTGAAATAAGCATGCAAAATGTATGAAATTGTTCAGGCTCACCAATACAGGTGTCACAAATGGACATCAATCCGATATCACACTCCAAATAAACATGTTTTACAGAATATTGATCAATTTGAAAATTGCTATGTGGCAATAGTAAGAGACTAGCAGCATGAACATTTCCAGGAACAGAACAGGTATCTCTAATGAGGTAAAGACACCAAATCTGAGTGGGCGTAATAACCAATGATTATTATTATGGAAAATTGACAGGGATTTAAGGTTGGAGCTGTGCTGCTGCAGTGTAAGCCCCTGAGGTGAAATGTTGATGAGGTGAATGACGCAGTTAATGGCTTGTACATAAATGTTCCATATCCAGTATGTGGAAAATTGAGAGCGGAAAGTATGGGATATATATGTAATGAGAATGAGGTCACCCTGAAATAACATGTCTGATTGTGATGATGAAAATGACATATTCTATGAAGTGTACAAAGCGGATGAGAATTATTTGGAATTTCAATTTTCAGAAGACTACCTGTATGATATCATTCTGCATGCGTGTCCCGAAATAGTACATCTCAAGATGGATCTTAATGACCTAGTTTATTTGAAGTGGCAGTATTGAAAGCATCTCTATGGCGGTTATTATGGCGCCATTAGTAATAGCATGACACAGGTAATACCATGCCATACTAATATGAATTAATGTAAGATAGGAATATAATGCAGCCACTATGAACACAACAGCTGTACTGTAGACCAGTTAGGTAATAACCATGTGAACGTGGGAAGAAAAGGAACCATTCTAATTAAGGGAACGGGGAGATAATAAAGAGTGTTCCCTTTTAAGTCTGTTTATGATTTTTACTGTTTGAATGGCGTTGATGCAATTAGAGAGCCCAGTTGAACTTTTCCCCTGTGCAACAGACTGAAGTAATAGTACTAAAATAGGCCCCTATTAAGGAGAACACCTTCCAGCAACACTTACGTAACTTTGATATAAATACATGGGCAAAATTAATAGGACAGTTCCTTTGATATGCTACCTCTACATTAAAACGAGCAAATTTATAATCAAAGCAAAAACAGGCACCGAGATAATTGAATTCCCAAAAAAAACATGATATAAAGTCTTATCCGATGATGTGTAGCATACAGCTGAAAGGATAAAGACGAGCAATTTTCTATCACAGAGACAATACATACATCCTCTACATCCTCACGGACAAAGCCTTTGGACCCCAGACAATTTCTTTTGTTTCTAGTTCATATTTTATATGTCACATTACGGCTAGGATTATAGCAAGAACACATTTACATTTCCTTTTAAAATAACCAGCGTGAAATATTTTGTGAGCCTCGGTTTGGAACACGTATGACCCTCGCCGAGAATATCACTTTATGATTATGACTAATATATTAGTCATTTACTATATAAAATTACCAATATCCCAATGACGAAAATGGGTTGGCCACTATATGGAGTGAGATTTCGATTAGGTTTTGATGTAAGGGTAACAGAAACGTTCTAAACAACAGATATACGTGTTATTTTATGGGTTGAAAGATATTGACCATAAAGGCTTCCCATTCGACCATTAGAATGATATAATACATATAGCAGATATATATTTTACGTAATCACTGAGCAGCTCACCCTGCCGAAACTCTAGCCTGCCTAATGGTCTTTTTAGGGCACGGGTCTGCACCAAAACCTAGTATAGTGTATTGCAGGAATAATTATAACACACACACTTTATTCATGTGGATACCAGTACATGTATTTAACAAATCTACTACACTTCCCCAGGCAAGCCCAGTGAATGGCGTCTACAACTTATTCTGATGGGAACTTTTTAGACTTGGTTTGACTATACCTGCCGCCTCATATTTCAGTGTACAGGCAGTACATACATGAAGGCAGATAGAAATTCAATCCAATTCAGGAGAAGAGGGATATACAGGCAGAGATAGAGAGAGAGAGAGAGAGAGAGAGAGAGAGAGAGAGAGAGAGAGAGAGAGAGAGAGAGAGAGAGAGAGAGAGAGAGAGAGAGGGAGAGAGAGAGAGTAAGTGAAACAGAGACATCTTGTAGTGAATGTAGATGGATAAATACAATGGTAATGCAATCAACGAAACAAAGGTTATAATAACAAGTATAGTTTTTTCTTTGCCAAAGTGAAGTAGTTTTTCTTTCAGGAAGAGCAGACTCACCTGTTTTTACCATCTGAGTTAACCAGACGAAAGGATATCCTGTGAGTCATAACTAAGAGAAAAAAAGAAAATGTATTGGTGTGCTCGCTTATCCTGTTTGTACTGTTTCAACAAACTTTATAGTCTACTTAGCACTATTTTTAAGACAACTCTCAATGTTTTCTAGAGCCAATTTGAAGATCCAACTCATTTATGGTAAGACGATCATTGAAATAAAATAGCTACTCACGTTACCGGAAATCCACCCTCATATTGACTCAATCAACACTTTCCTATGCCACAATCAAGAATCCCGATAGCCGCATATATACATTAATAATCTATTTAGTATTTCTTCACGTTACAGTAATTTAGTTTATCAAAGAGATGAAACAAAAGAAATCAACATAACCAGGCAATTTCTTTGTTCTTCAGGACATCCCTCACTAAATTTCTCAATTTAAATCAGACATTATAGAATAACAAACACAATGCATCATACTGTTAAAATTTAATACGAAGACAGCTGTGGATATAATGATTGGTACATACAGGGATGAATGGTTTACAGTAGATGTCGTCATTGGCTCTAACGTTAAAATAGGAACAGTCAGATGGAGTACATCTTTTTGATCCATAATGCATACACTATGGATTTGGAAATAAGGGCCATCAGATTATAATACTAGTGTCTTATATTCATGTCACCCAGAATAGTCATTCTGTAGACATAAGGCTCCTCTTGCCCACCAAAGGAGCCCGTGCATGCTGCTATTCAGTAAGTTTGTGAGAGGAGTGAGTGGTCCAGAGCTAGTGCAGCAGATTCTGAGAATAGAATCCATCGGTGGAACTACTCACTTTGCATAACGCTTCAACCAGAGATTGATCCAGAACTGGGAGGAACTATGATACTCAGAATGAGCTATTAAATGATGGTGTTTCCTAACTACAAATATTTAAAACATGTGGGTGGACGGGCACAGGTATTTCTACGTTTCAGAGAATTATATTATTTCCACTTATGTACGTCATACCAAGTGAAGATGCAAATGAGGTGTTCATACACTGCATATATTTTTCCTTTCCTGATACTGTCAGAACGGGATCGACATTGTTGAGCCTTCGCAATAGATAATTCTTGAGAATAATAAATGAGTGTTTAAATTGTCAGTGCCTTATCTTTTGAAAGCGCGCACACACACAAACAATCTGCCTGTGATGCATCTGCTACCCCTGCATACGTCTGATGATTTACATCCCTTTGCTGCTTGCCCATACCTTTTACTTTTCCTACATTCCCCCATGTTCTCATTTTCCTTATGTGTACCTTTGCACATGTCTCTAGTTGTCCCCTTCTGTACAGAATATCTATTCTCATCTCTAGACAGACCTGAAGTAACGTTATAGTGACCCAGACATATTGCTTACAGTTGAACGAATCACCGCAAATCTAATATCTAACTTTCTATGAGATATTAATCTGTCATGTTGGTTATAGAAACATGACTAAAGAGACCCAAAGAATATCAAATGATTGTCTGCTGAACGTAAACTAAGGATGTATAATCTGCAACAAAGCCGTCTGTATTGCAGGATCTAATTTGAAGAGACCTTTGTATACATATATCCATCTTTTATAGAATATGCACTCTACTATGAATATTTTCTATTCTTCACTTTTCTCTAAACAGTTTGGTTGATAATTCACATTGTTGGCGGTGATTTTTTTGTTATGCTTGAATTGAATTATGCATATCATAATAACGTACTTGATTAGCCTCACCGGTATCATGATCCATACTTATACTGGAAGTAAGGCCAATGTTCCTAGTCAGTGGGCTAGCACCATTAAATGAGTTAAGACCTATACAAATCGTGAAAGATGTACAGGTGAAGTTTTAAAAATGAGAACCGTCGTGTTACTGACCACTGAGGTTATTCTTACGGGGCCTCCCTTAAGCTGCTGCGTTAAAAGAAACTTCGGCACGCAAATGGTCAAACAATGTGTTGTTGTAATATGATGCTCAAGAACTCAATCAAACTTTATTGGTTTAACCCAG
The DNA here is from genome assembly GCA_947462335.1 of Harmothoe impar. Lineage (NCBI taxonomy): Eukaryota > Metazoa > Annelida > Polychaeta > Phyllodocida > Polynoidae > Harmothoe > Harmothoe impar. The sequence goes on from OX381710.1 coordinate 39,625,964, forward strand.
GACGAGACATTTTAATAAGATCAAAGGAGATTAATCTTGAACATGATAAGAACTAATATGAATCCTCTCACCATACTTAAAATGTAATTTGACAATGCTTGGGTTATATTGAAGCCAAACTCTATTGACATGTCCCTTGAAAGTAGAGTTTCATAATCTTAAATAGTATTGACCTTTTGGTTATGATGATCGGTAATCAAGTTCGCTACTAACTTGAAAAAACATAGGAGATAAAGTGTTTGTCAATACTTAAAGTCTGGCCGAAGATAACTTATTTTCTAAACGCTTATATTGGACTGTATAAAAGGTCTTGTGAAATTTTAAACCTTGGCATCTAAATGAATCTATTGCCTCAGAAGATGCAATTACAGGTACCAACAGTCTGGGATTACAACGTACTTAAATTGAAGCAGTGTTCTCTTCGAACAATGATACCTGGGTGATTTAAAGGATTAGTTCTAGTGCTTCCAATCCAATCCTTTAATTAAAGCTTTACTTTTGGGAAAACGTCGGGAATTGGAAACCATCCGTCTATGCATCATGGACAAGAGCGAAGTCCTGTTCTCAGGTTGCGTTCAGCCTGTGGATAAGATTTCTGGGGTCAGTCAAACTGTTTGGTGGAGTGAGGAAGCATATATATGACCTTGTGTTATCAAACCTTATTGTAATATTAATGTAGCAGTAGCTATTTTAGTTGTTGTGCCTGTCTATCAGAAGATAAGGAGACAAATGACCCATAACCAAACACCATCATGCTCTGCCAACTGGGTTACTTGTCAATTCACACTTTTGCCTTCTCTACTGAAAGAGGAGAAGTCGTCAATATAATTATAACCAGTAATACTCGGGTAACTCTCGTATAACGAGCATCCCCGAGCTGCTCCACTTGGTGACAATATCTGAGCATGAGCAGTAGCTTGCAGGTCTTAGGGGTAGGATGGGTGCTTCTGTAAGTGTCAACGAATATGGAGTGTGAGAAAAAGGCAATGGCTAGGACTGCAGCGAAAATAAAAGATACCCCAAACAGTGTTACAGGGCCAGTCAGATGAAGAAAGGGAGGCAGTGTTGTTTGGTTGTTGTTAGCCTCGTCCCTGCGAACCTATCATGACGAGCAATCTAATAATTTAACCAGGTCAACCTTTGGTAAGTATTTAGTTTGATGCAGGGAATTTGAACGGGGAAAGGCTGATCTTTAATTAGTTTTTTATTGAACTCTTGGTAAGTTTTCAGTACCAATTTATTTCCTCTGTCTGTCCAACACGGCCATTTCGAATTTTACTTGGTCGACGCAAAAATGCGGGTTGGGGCACCATTAAAACCTACACTTTGTCAGTGATGAGTGTTCGTAAAATCGTATCATTTCGTCATCATTTCTGGTAGATATTAACACTGTAGCAGTTAGGAATTTCCTGCGATCCATTCAACATTACTAGAGATCGATATCTATATTAATGAATTTTCAAGTTTGCACAGTGTTAGCCTCAGTATGGTCAATATGTATCTATATAAAACTATATTTTCTTTAGAGGGTTGCTAGTAATCCCTCACTCAAGCGACAAAGCACCTAAAGTTTACCACAATTTTCTCCTACTTAGCAATAAGTGTGTTAAAACACCATGTCATAAATGTGTGAAGTGTAATCTTCTTAATGATTCATAGATCTGACATCAGGAGAGACATCCCTTTAAGCGGCTGTAAAACCAAACAGCCTGGTCAATTTCACTGAGCTAGAGGCGTGATATCATACAGAGGGGGAGGTTTCATATAATAATGTATGATTTGCTTATCTTAAAACACCCCCCCCCCCCATCCTGGCTCCAATTCTGGGCACTACTCCTGCATGTTTCCACAATAGAGCCTGCTGTCCAATGCATGGCTGCATCAATAGGCCATGCTGGCTGCTGAGTGGGGTTAGGTTCTGGTTAGGTATGGACTTGGCTGGACAGTTGGGTTTTACTGGACTGAACTTGGATAAGGGGGAGGCTGGCATGGAGACTAGTTGGCTGGTTGGTACCCTGGGCAGGCCGGCAGATCCTGAGAGAATTGCCTGTCGTCCGGATGGTCAAGAGGGGATGAGAAGAGGGGCAAGGGGGCTGGGCTGGTGACAGGCTGTGATGGAGAGGCAGGCCAGTCGCACCTAAGTTTGCCCCCCAACACCAGGGTCACACCCACCGTCTTTGAGAGATAAACCGCTCTCGGCTAAATTGAATGAAAACCCTTCTTGACCTCCCTCTGACCTTGGAGCAATTGACGACTGAGCTGCTCCTACTCGAGCCATTTCCGTGTCGCTCGCTGACGAACCCCGCAGACATAACTCACCTTTTTGTTGGATGGATTTGGGATGTTCGCCTGTCCAACTCACAGGAGACCTCTTTGAGATGCCATCCCTCTTCGTAAATAGTGAATGACACCTACATTGTGGGGTCCCAACGACTTCCTTCATGGCACCTTTCCATTGCTCTGAAATAAGGAACAATTGCTGGACAAGTACAGTTAATGGACAATGAGCACATTAAGGGTACGGTAGGCCATTACATGGGCACGGCTGGTTTGACTCAGGAACTGCTCACTGGGGCAGGGAAGGCGAGCAGCTCATACAAAAGGTGGAACCCCTCACCAAAGCGGAAGTCGGCCTTCCTGACCCCCGGACGCCATCTGGTGGGCACGCCCAGTACTTGCACGGAGGGTGAATACGGAATGAGGTACTTGAGGGGTTCTTTTGGTCATGGACCACTGCACAGATGGTGCTGTGAGGGGGCAGTGACATGCTCCAGGCTGTGGTGTAAAGGGCTCTATACTATGTGTGTGATAGGGTGGTAGGGGAAAGGTTAAAGGTATTCTCTGAAGGACTGCTATAGTCGATAGGGGAGTCGGGGAGTAAGGTGATATCTGAAGGACTGCTATAGTTTCTCCGTGATAGGGTCCTAGGGGGAAGGTGTTAGGTGATGTCTGAGAGACTGATATAGTCTTCTGTGATGAGGTGGTAGAGGGAAAGTGTAAGATGATGTCTGAGAGACTGATATAGTCTTCTGTGATGAGGTGGTAGAGGGAAAGTGTAAGGTGATGTCTGAGAGACTGACATAGTCTGTGTGTGATAGGGTGGTAGGGGCAGGTGTAAGGTGATGTCCGAGGGACTGACATAGTCTGTGTGTGATAGGGTGGTAGGGGTAGGTGTAAGGTGATGTCTGAGAGACTGACATAGTTTGTGTGTGATAGGGTGGTAGGGGTAGGTGTAAGGTGATGTCTGAGGGACTGGCATAGTTTGTGTGTGTGATAGGGTGGTAGGGGTAGGTGTAAGGTGATGTCTGAGGTACTGACATAGTCTGTATGTGATAGAGCTTTAGGGGGAAGGTGTAAGGTGATGTCTGAGGGACTGACATAGGCTGTGTGTAATAAGCCAGGTAGGGGGACGGTGTAAGGTGATGTCTGAGGGACTGATATAGTCTGTGTGTAATAGGCCAGGTAGGGGGAAGGTGTACGGTGATGTCTGAGGGACTGATATAGTCTGTATGTGATAGGCCAGGTAGGGGGAAGGTGTAAGGTGATGATGGATGGCCCAAGCTTGTGATGAGTCTGTAGAAACATAAGACAAATGCAAACATCTATGCCATCTAAAAGCAAAAGTCTTTGTTGATCATCTATTCCAGCAGTATTCTCACCCACCTGCTAACTCAACTAAAGCTTCATGTAATAATACCAAACTCAACGATAACCTGGGAATGAAACTGGTTAAATTAGTAAACTCTATGCCCAACAGGGATCCAAGTGCCTTTTTCTTTTCTCACATGCAGGGTTTGACTGAGTGTTCAGTTACGTGTCCCAGCTACGTTTTATGTTGACCCACTTTTTGAGCAGAGCTGTGACACGGATGGTAGATTTGTGAGGAAGTCGTACTAGGACGGCGGTTCATAATGATTATCAGCACCACCTTGAATGGGTGGCTGTGGTGTCGTGATTGCTTCCTCTTGTCACTGATGATAAAGAGGTACCCCCTCTCCATCCACCCTACACCATTCTCCCCGTTAGTGGGCAGACCTTCCCCCGCCGTGGTGATTCATTCAGGTCCCATCAGTCACACCTCTATCAGACACCTCAGTGTAAACCTGTCCGAGATCGACATTTAACCGCTACAAGGACCAACGACCCGAGCTTCTTCTTTCCCTGAGCAATGCTGTGATCGCGTGCACCACGTCCAAGGCAGGGGGCTCGGTGTACTGGAAGAGGGACCCGAGGACACTGAGCATGTTTTTTGTCATGAATATTACCCTCAATTGTTACATCATTGTCCGGAAGTCTCATTCGCGTTCTTGTCCGTTGGGGTTAGCATTCAGACCCTTTTTCCAATGAGAATCCCAGGGTTTTAAGTATCCCTTTTTCCAGCTAATGCCTTTTTTGGGCTGGAGAGGAGCACCAACCCTACCCGGGAGGAGTGTCCCTAGCACGCCACCGTTGTCTCCCCTGGTTAACCCCCGGCCCCCAACTGCTCCCTGGGACGGCATCCATCCATCCGGACGATGACAGTCACTCTTAATTTGCTCGCCAAAGTCGCGCGTGCGTGTGCGCATGCGCGCAGGGTCTTCGACGTCAATATCCGGTGCGAGGCGACATCTGTCGGAAGCGACTCCTGTAACCGGATGCCAGTTACTTGTAACCATGGGAATCATGGGAGCGGCTCTAGGGCTGGGTCCAGCAGCTGGGAGGAGCGTATTTATAGTTGGGTACTGGTCAGTAGGCAGGGGCTGAGCTGCTCGGCCAGGGAGGCTGGGGCAGGAGCAGCTCTGAGCAGGACTGACCAGTAGGTATTACAAACATGGTATTGTTTATATATGAGGGGCTGGAGGAGCAGCCTCCAGGCCTGCAGCTTTGTATGTAGGGACTAATAAACTTGGCACTTCTTCACCAGCAGCTCTTGTGAATAGTCGTTCTTCCAGCAGCTCCTGGTCCCTGCAGGGTGTGGGGACCAGGGTATAGTTATATAGACTCTCCAACGTTACACTGGATACCACCGACAAGGACTCACACTCTTTTAAATTGAGTACCTTGGAGAGTAGAGTGGAACCCGCAACCGGCAGAAAATGAGGAGGTATCATCAGGAAGAAAGGGGCAGTATAACGTACTGTGTCCTTGCTGTGTTTAAGGAGGAAGAAGGACTGGGTGAGGCTGACGTATATATCACTGGAATGTCACTGGAGGAAGGAGCACTGGGTGAGGCTGACGTATATATCACTGGAATGTCACTGGAGGAAGGAGCACTGGGTGAGGCTGACGTATATATCACTGGAATGTCACTGGAGGAAAAAGGACTGGGTGAGGCTGACGTATATATCACTGGAATGTCACTGGAGGAAGGAGGACTGGGTGAGGCTCACATATGTATCAGAAGAATATCCCTGGAGGAAGCAGGTCGTGGTCTATTGAAAGAATGGGGAAGTGGACAATTATGGGCTATATATGAGACACCACCACTATGTGACTATGTGAACTGTTTTAGCATCTTGTGTGTGATAGGGGAGATGCTGATATACATGTATGTGTCATACACACACAGTCTCACACACTTGGGAGAGACTGGGGTTTCCTTCTGTATGAATGGTGTTATGGATAAGGGAGTCAAGAATAGTAAGGTGCAATTGTGTATTGTGGTGTGGGTACAGGTAGAGTACCCAGGAACACTGCAGGTGTGTGTATTGTGGTGTGGGTACAGGTAGCGTACCCTGGAACACTGCAGGTGTGTGTATTGTGGTGTGGGTACAGGTAGAGTACCCTGGAACACTGCAGGTGTGTGTATTGTGGTGTGGGTACAGGTAGAGTACCCTGGAACACTGCAGGTGTGTGTATTGTGGTGTGGGTACAGGTAGCGTACCCTGGAACACTGCAGGTGTGTGTATTGAAAGGAGCAGCTCTCAGACAAGCTGCTCACAGATAATGAGGGTGATTATTGGGATATCAGTATATGGGATGTAACAGGAGGCAACCCTCTGTTGGGGATTAGAAAGGAAGATATAAATGGAACTCTGGTAATAGGGTTGTGGACAGGCTACTGGTTAACCTAACCAGGAATTCATGTAAAGTGCATAAGCTGTGTTTGGGTGCTGAGCTACTCGGTAAGGAGTAGCTCAGAGTAGCCTGTGGAGTAATGAGTATTTATAGCATGGTTGTCCATAGTTGGGAGGTGGACTGCTCACTGTTCCTGGTCAGTGTTAGGGTCAGCAACTCAGAGTGGATCATGAGTAAGAGGAGGCACTGGTCAGTGATAGTTATTTATGGAACCAGTGTGTGGAGGTGACTGGGGTCTATAGGGCAGGGGGTGTCTCAATATTGCATTTGAAATGGTCAAATTGGTCTGGTCAAATTGCTCAATTTAATGCTTCAAGTTCAATTGAAGTCAATATCGTCATAGAAGTTGTCTATAAACGTTTTTTTTTTTTTTTTTTGAGTGAGCCTAGGCTTGCCAAGCACTTTATGCAGTGGTCGGAATTCATGGGGGATTTGTAGTATTATATCACCAAATTCAATGGCTGATTGCTGCGAAATCCATTGCATTACTTTTAAAACAAATGGCATATCTTCTAAGATTATCAAGATCTATCAATCCCCTGGAGATTGATTGAAAAGTAACTATATCTGTGATCATCAATCCTGATAGAATGATGTCTGCAAAGTGATGTAAAAACCTTGAGTGGGGACAAAATGGCCGACATTGTGTATATTCTCACATTCTCCCAACACATTCAAATAGACATATGTTCTCAATGCAACTTGACTAAAGCTGTTTGGAGAGTGTCACCCCACCAGTGATGTCACAACAGCAGTGACGTCACAGTTTTAGTGATGTCACAACGTCACCAAGCAACGTCCCAGCGTGACCTTATAATGACGTCACTTACTGCTTACAGTTTGAGGCACAGTTTGTCCGAGTTTGTCACGGACATGGTGTACAGTGTGTCACGGACATGGTGCACAGTTTTCACAGAAATGGGGCACAGTTTTCACAGACATTTTGCAGAGTTTGTCACGGAGATGGGGCACAGCTTGTCATGGCCATTTTGCACAGATTGTCACTGACATGGGGCATAGTTTGTTACGGACATTTTGCACAGTTTGTCACAGAGATGGGACACAGTTTGTCTCGGGGGCATCACAGTGGAGAGTAGGCCTAGGGCTATGAAAATTCCTGCATGGTTGGGGGCAGGGCCAGGGCCGGGGGGCCAGGGGGGGCTCATTTTTTTCCAGGGAGGCTTCCAATCTTAATTTAGAAAATGAGGGGTGCCAGGCATGTCCTAGGGCATTTAATAGAAAGAAGTTCTATATTCTAAATTCGGGTAGTGTCATAAGTATAAGGTTCTATAGACTCTGTGGAGTACAGAAAGTTTTTCTGTAAAGGCATGTAGGGTATGTAACACATGCTTGTCAATAGTGCATGTCGGTTTGTGCATTGATACATACATGACAGACCTGTCTCTGTACTATATAATGGAAGTATCTTGTTTCATTATTTTTTTTTGACATGGTGCATTCACACACACATGCGTTTCTGTCTTGCATGACAATTGAACAGTACACATAATTATATGCGCAACTGCATGCCAGTTGCAATGAGTCTGGATCACAGGTAACGCCTGTTATTGGACTATATATTGGTTATTTTCGTCAAATGAACAGCTCTGTCACTGTACACAAGTATGTAGCAGGGGAGGCTAAGTTTCTCTGGGTTAAATTAGACTATTTTACTTAATTGTAATGCAAAAGTTAACAGTTTTGTCTTGTTTAATTCTTTCTTTTTTTTTTAAGCCCTTTAGTTTCTTAGCTACTTCTGTGCGGTTTCAGAGAAGGGGTGCCAGATACACTGTACCCAAGGCAAGGTATTATGGAAGGGATTCTATGTTATTAATTCATGTAGGGGAATTAGTGTAAAGGGCAGTGTGGGTATAGGGATATGTATCACCCTGAAATGGTTGTGTCAATGTTGTATCTCTGTCAGGTGTAGATAGTGCAGATAGTGATATGCCTGCTGGGAAAGGCCCACACAATGGGGCACAAGGGTTTCTGTATCTAGAGAGGGTTGTGCATATAGGACTAAGGGGTGAGAGTTCAGGTTTTTGGCACCTTTTGAAATAAGTGAATTTAGGTAATGTTTTAGTGCATATACAACATGCCTGGAGAGGCCTACACAATACTTGTGGAAGGGGGATTTCTACATTAAAATTCTAAAATTGCATTCTGAGTCGTTGGGATGGTTGCTAACTTGAGATGCATGTAATTGGCAGACATGTATCTTTGTTATATATGACAGGTAAATCATGTGAGACATATATACAATTTAAACACTGGCTGTGTCTGTGTGTTACCTGAATTGGCAATTGATAGTTCTATGAACGGTGAAGATATAAGTGAGTGCTGCGTTAGTCTGCAGCATCTGCATTGGCAATTCGTTGTCCAATGAACGGTATGAGGTATGCATTGTATGTGCCTTTGGGTTGTTGAGGCTGGATGTGCCTTAGGTTAATAAGGCTGGATGTGCTTTTGTGTTGTTAAGGCCGGATGTGCCTTAGGTTGTTAAGGCTGGATAGGCCTTAGGTTGATAAGGCCGGATGTGCCTTGGTAGATGCTAATTCATCACATGCATGAGGGCTGGTCACTGGTTTGGGCCAGGTATCTGAGGACGGATCTCTGACCTTCACAGCCATCGGCAGTGGGTTAGGATGTAGATAAGTTATCAGGAGTGGAACTGATAGTTAGAGAAGACCTTCACAGCCATCGGCAGTGGGTTAGGATGTAGATAAGGGATCAGAAGGGAACTGATAGTTAAAGAATATGGATTCGTTATAACAGTGACAGGATGAGTTGGCCCTGGTACTGGTAATCATTTATAAAGACTATAATATTATGGGGATATATAGGCAGTCCACATGAAATCAGAGAGAAAAGGCCAATCGGGGGTATTGGAGTATTTTAACAGGGGAGGAGAGTGGTCAGTATGGAGTATATAGGCAACTATTGAGGGTTTCGGAATTTTAATTAAAAGATAAACCAATTTGTGTCAGGCAGTATACGAGAGGGGAGGTCTGCAGGCTATGAACATTCTGTTAAATACACAACAGGTCTGTGGTAGGCAGATGGGCAGGATGCAGGGATGGTTAATCTACAAGGATTAGGATCAACAGATGTACAGGGAAGGGTACCTCAGACTACCTGCATCAACAAGCACATTTCCTGCACTCTCAGAGTTAGAGAGCTTATAAGTAATAGGGGGCATGGTTGATTACTTATGAGAATTGCACTGAATATGTCTGATGATACGTAACATACAGGGCATGTTTACAGTAAACCTACTGAATCTCTCATGTACACACTGATTATTCATTGAGAAATGTGCCATCATAAATGACTGTTCCATTCATTTAAGTATTTGTAAGGTTAATCACTGAGGAATAAATTTGTTGTGGTTGTTTGCATTGAGGGTATTGTGAATATGATGTTGAGTTTAATGCAACGTTGAGGATTGTGGTTATGTTAAACATTGTTAGAGTGGGAATATCATCATGACAACTATATATGGAGGATATTGTCAAGAGTAATGTATGACAGTGCATATACAAGAGTTGACAGCGATGTAGGTGATTTGTATGATTATTGATGTTGTATCACATGGCATTGTAAAAAGAAACCAACCAGTAACGCTGGGTAGGACTAACTAGTCAATTGACATGGCAACTCACCAATGTCTACCGTGTGCATACCCAGTTTTGGTACAATAATTATTAGTGTGGGATCAAATGACATTGTGATAGAAAATGTTGGATCATATGTCAAGCTGTTATGGTAATCATATGCTATTGTAATTGGATTTTGGCAAATGGGTCGATTTTTATTGAATTATTAATGTAATTGCATAATTGGTGTCGGGAACACAAAGTTTATAACTGAACATGAGTGTGGGGAATATGTGGACATTAAGGCAACCTCATTCCCCCGGGTATTGGACTCTTTTGGCGACGGAGTGATGTAACCGGATGCCAGTTACTTGTAACCATGGGAATCATGGGAGCGGCTCTAGGGCTGGGTCCAGCAGCTGGGAGGAGCGTATTTATAGTTGGGTACTGGTCAGTAGGCAGGGGCTGAGCTGCTCGGCCAGGGAGGCTGGGGCAGGAGCAGCTCTGAGCAGGACTGACCAGTAGGTATTACAAACATGGTATTGTTTATATATGAGGGGCTGGAGGAGCAGCCTCCAGGCCTGCAGCTTTGTATGTAGGGACTAATAAACTTGGCACTTCTTCACCAGCAGCTCTTGTGAATAGTCGTTCTTCCAGCAGCTCCTGGTCCCTGCAGGGTGTGGGGACCAGGGTATAGTTATATAGACTCTCCAACGTTACACTCCGACTACAAGACACATTGTTCCGCGTGCGTAACGATTGCAGGTGGCCATTTAGGCCTAAGGAGGCGTAAGGGGTGCGGGAGGAGAGGGGATGGGGTGGGGGAGAGTATGGGGGTCAGGACGGAGCTACAGGAGGAATAGGAGGGTAGCTCACAGGAGGAGCAAGACAAAACCCCCTACCCTGTAAACACAGATACGTAGCTCAAACGTAAATCTACGTTGGTTTCAGGTATGAACTACGTAATTTTACAAGGTTTGTGAACGTCAAAACGTGAAGGTATATTTACCTCTTACAAACCTATAAGTCTGATTTACATTGTTCTACGTAAATAAACGTCAAAATCAAACATAAAATTACACCTACATTCTATGTAAAAAAACACATTTTGCCATAGATCAGTGTCATTGATATATGATAACATTCACAAAGAAAATTTGTAGTGGTACAACTATATTTGTACACCCCAATTGACTCCATATTAGAATTGTATAAGCTGCATATATGTTTCCCCCTTGGAATAGTTTGTTAGACACAGTATCCCTGCACCTTGTATACATGCTAAGTTTAGGCTGTATTGAGGCTTTGTATGTATTTCTTTACCATAGAAGTGGTGTATGTTAAGTTAACTGTGCTAATGCAACTATACATGTGCAATGATTTGATATCCTCTCTTTTATATAAAAATAGTCAATGGTGTACAGCAGATTTGTATTGAAATAACTTGATAATCATTAAAATTTTACTGCTAGAATGTGCTAAATTCCCTAAAGTGTCATGTCATTCTCTCAATATTTGATAGTGCTGCCACCTTGTGTGACACTTGGGAGTTACATACCCAATTTTGGTTGAAAAAATGCTGATTTTAACGTTCATCTACGTAGATTTGCTACGTTTATTTACGTTTGAATGACGTAGAAAAACGTAATTCAGACATCTACGTCTGTACAACGTAAGTAAACCTTCACGTTTTGACGTCCACAAACCTTGTAAAAAAACGTATTTCAAACCTTTGGTTGGAAGCAAACCTGAAGAAACCTGTCAGCAACGTTGGAATTACGTAGTGTGTTTACAGGGTAAAGACCTGCCTCCATGAACAGGTCTAGTTCACAGAACATGCACGAGGGGGCAGGTCGAACTGCATGGGCCAGTGTTTAGTGGCCTATAGGGGTTTGCGTCCATATGGGTATTGGTCAGGGGGAGGGGGTTGGGGGTAGCAGTCATTGCCGTGTACCAGGGGTAACGGCCCTAATCAACTTGTTCTACATGCTTAAGGTCATTAGTGGCCATTATCGCCCTCCCTGCATCACGCCATCTGGGCAGGCAGGAGGTGCCCAGTGGTCAGTGCCCCTATGTCTGCTCCAGTGAGCACATCCTCCAGCCTCCAGCCACATCCCAATCCCTGCTGACCCCCGAAATGAGCCATAATTAGCGCCAAGTGACCTAGCCTCATGGTCAGCTGCAACCGACCCTCCCAAACTGACCTTCCCATTCTGCCAACTGACCCCTCTCCTCCCCTCCCTCATATCCCATTCCCCTTCGTCTCCCCCTGTGGATTTTCGGCCCTATTCACATTTCAATATTGTTTCTGCCTTCGTCAACGGGCCCTCCCTGACCATAAGGGTTGGGTTATTAGGTGATGAAATATTAGCACACTATATCGACCGTTGAGAGGTCATATGGAACATCCCTTTTCAGTTTTCTAGTGACTTTTAACTTGCAGCCATCACCAACAATGTTGACCTTGAAAGATATAAAAAAGGATATTCGACAAACTATAATCTTTTCCCTTTGTAATTGAACCAAAACCTCTACATTGTTGTATTTTCCAACTTTCTTCATTCGGTGGAGGTCATACCCATTGTCACCGCAGCAAAATGGCTGTCATCAAGTCATTAAATCGGCACCAATTACACACCCCACTAATCAGCCATATGCCCTAAAGGTGTCAATCTGCCCTCAGGCACATGCCCAACTTAGGGGTTTGATCAGTTCCTCACAATTGGCACCCTTTGCTATTAAGCTGGAAACCCTATTGTGTTCTTACACAAACCCCAAAACCCTAAAAGGCTATTGGGACAGAAGAGCCTTCCTCCCCCATATAATAATAAGTGGTCTGCGTGAGAACAGGATATTGGCAAGAATCCACAAAAGAACATTTCATTTAGACCAAACTCATTGTTCAAAGTTTCAAACTACCAGTCCTATGCTTGGACCAGGGTCGATGATATCATTTCTGATGGTAGTTTATATCTTTTTTGAAGCAATGAGCATTCTTACAGCGCATACATCAGATGCTATGCTGCAACTTACTCCTATCTAAATCTTTAATTTTTTAAACTGGTACAACAGTGTAGTACAGATATAAAAGTTACAAATACAATGTAATGATCTGAGTGCATTTGGGCCAGCTCAAAATCCTCCGTAATCTATTGCAAGCTTTCTCCTGAAATTAACAAAACCTGCAGTGAGATTTCACAACCTGCCCAAAACAAAACCCCGCAAAGAATCCGGGTAAAACCTGATACAACATAAATCAAGCTTAATTAATCCAGACCTGACTAAATTTAACCCAAAACACCCACAGCTCTCAGCGAACCCTCACAACCTATCTGTTATCACCCCTTCCAACCCTGAAAACTTCCCGCAGACATCCTCCAGAACCCAACTCGTGTCAAGTAGTACACATTTTGTCCTCTTTCCAGAATCCTTTCTTTCCACTGAGCTGGCATCTGCTGTCAGGAATGAGTAACACCCAATAGGACGACCATTAGGACATCTTTATTCATCCATTCTGCTTTTTGCGTCTTTCCCAGGACCTGTAAAAGTGTCTCACTTCTGTCTTTGGTGCTCATTAATGTTGATACATCTTCCTTCGTATGTGGCCCATAAATGGATGTCCAATGAGGAAATGATTCAAAATGTTCTTGAAAAGTCCCTCTTAATCAATCATTATCGATGAGAAGGAACCCGGTGCCGCGCCACATTTGACAGTAATTACTTTCATTGTAATCGACAAAAGTCGTCTGCCAACTGTGAAGCTCCACTGCGCGTGCGCTGAGCCTCGTTTTCGTGACTGTGTTTTGGTGTCGTCTGCTCGCCCCGATTGAATCGAGACAGATAAAGTCTCCACTAAAGTCGCGTTTTCTTTCCCCATTCCGATTTGGGGATTATTTGTTATTTATAGGGCATCTACCAAATGAGTCAAAGTGAAGGAATGAGTCACTGGTCCCTGGAGTAGTGTTTGAAAATGTGCAGTGGCATTTCCAACAAGTAGTGCAATCCTATGGATAAAACAAAGATTAGGTGGCCTAGAGAATGACATGGATCTTTATGCTTTTACTAGCCCCTCACGCAATACATAGTACGCGTATTTAGAATAGTACTAAAGTACAGAAATAATTCTATTTCTGTATAAACGTTGAGACATTATTTAATTGATACTAATGTTTGTTGAGTCACATAAAACCAATTATTTAATATATTCAATTAACAACGATAGTTCCTTCGCACTGGATTTGTGTCATGGTCTAACAATGCTCGTTTTGATTATTATTATCATTATATTATTGCACTGTCACGGATTCAGATTATAATATCTCGCAAGGAGGCTATAGAGGCACACTTTAGCTCAGCCTGTGTGATGCCCTCATTCTGTGTGGTGCCCTAAGCCTGTGTGGTGCCTTCATTCTGTGTGGTGCATCATTCTGTGTGGTGCCCTCATTGACCTCATTCTGTGTGATGCCCTCATTCTGTGTGGTGCCCTCATCATGCGTGGTGCCCTCAGCCTGTGTGGTGCCCTCTGTCTGTGTGGCGCCCTCGTTCTGTGAGGTGTCCATATTCTGTGTGGTGACCTGTACCTGTGTTGTGCCCTTTCCCGGTGTGGTGCCCTCAGCCTGTGTGGGGCCCTCTGTCTGTGTGGTGCCCTCAGCCTGTGTGGTGCCCTCTGTCTGTGTGGTGCCCTCGTTCTGTGAGGTGTCCATACTCTGTGTGGTGCCCTGTACCTGTGTTGTGCCCTTTGCCGGTGTGGTGCCCTCAAATTGTGTGATGCACTTATTCTGTGTGGTGTGTGATGCCCTCAGCTGCCTGTGTGGTGCCCTCAGTCAATGTAGTGCCCTCAGTCAGTGTCATGTTCTGAGTCTGAGTCGTGCTCTGCAGAAGTCGTTCTTTCTGGACAGATCAGTTATACTTGCTCGTACATATTCAACACCTCTACATTGACATCAGTACACAACAGTAGCTGCCTACATCTACCCCGCCCCTCAACACTAACCCAACCACACCTTCACCTCCTGCCTCATACTGAGCGGGTCCTCTACACTCACTGCTGTCCTGGTCGGTGAGCTGCTCATTTGTAAGCTGCCCATTGTCCTGCTCACGGGACGGGCAGGGCGGCAATGGACGACAATGGGGGAATGAATGACCGCGTGTCCAACATGGACGAGGGGCGCGTACAGACTGGAGGCAATGAGTTACTCACTGAGTAGCTCACTGAGCTGCTCCAGGAGTTGTCCAGAGAGAGGCTGGTGAGCGACTCGCCTCTCATCTCGTGCCCCTCGCCGTCGGCGCCGACGTAACGCGTCCTGTCAGCTCATCCATCTGCCTCCCCGCGTCGCCGGAAGTGGCCCGCTCTGGGTATGCGCAGAACGGTGCCCGAGGAGCAGCTCCCGAGTATTCCCGAGCAACTCCGAGCAGCAGCACTGACCAGCTCGCCTCCTGTCGCTGTATCTACCTGTTCATGTGGAAAATTGTCTGATATTGAATTAAGTCGCGCAATTTAATTGCACGCCCACACCTCATCATGGCGGCGCGGCGCCCGCCGCGCGCAGGGAATTAAATTCAAGGCTTCCGGTGCGGTGATCACATATTAGCAATTTGTGGGGCGCGATTCCGACCGCGTCCGTCTGGGGTCGGACGCGCAGTGAGCCCACGTCGACGATTGATTGTCGGCGCGGGTCAGTGGCCATTTAGGGCTCCCTAGTGTGCCGCCCCGAGTCATGTCAGGCTGGGGTGGCCGACGACGAACTGTGAGCAGTATACTGGACGACCCATAAGTATAGCCAGGTTCTGTGGACAGTACAGGGTCGTCTTGGTGGGGGGGGGGAGGGGTCATGGCAATGGCCGAGACTGTTTTCACTGAAAATAACACGTGTTGGTAGAAAGTAGCCGAAACTATAACTTATCAAAAAATGACCCTAAACCTTTACTTCAATATTACATTTTTTTTCAATTTCCCTAGCTTGGCTTCAGTATTGGAGGGGCACAAAAGACAGGTTACATCGCGCCGAAAATTCTGCATTTAAACTAAAATAACTAAATTCTTTCAAATCAATGCAGCATACACCACAAAGGATCTGTGCTAGCTTGTCTGGGGTTGTGGGTTGTGTGTTCGTAGAGATTGGGCGCGGGGTGGCCGTATTTGTCGCTGGTCACCCCGCGCTGACGGGACCTGTCGCTGTGGCCGCAGGGGACCAGCAGGACGCCCTATCACGGTGGCGCCACCTGGCGTGTTGCGGCCACCTCTCACCAGCCCCGACACCAAGGTGTACTGGACCGGAAGTAAACGGTAAGGGGGTCATCGGGGGTCACGGTGGGTCACGTCCTATACTCTGTGCTCATCCACATCCCCCTCCCGAGACCAACATGTCTGGGCTTTAGCCAAGGTGAAGCCTATATATCTTTTTAAATATAGTTTTCCTCAAGGTATCCAAATGTGCTCTTCAGTTCTGAAGGATGATAGCTAGCTAGAGAAGGGAAAACACTTGCAGTATTTTTGGTTGGTGCAAATGAATCATAGGCTTTGGGTATACAAATTTAATGTCAAATTTAATACACAATATAGATTATGTTGTTTCTGCTTACGTATGCTAATTAACTGCAGTATTTGATTCAGAAAATCGACTATTCACCTGAGTTGCCCAAACATCAAAAGGGATTATCAGGAGTGCATGTATTTACAAAGATGACTGACGATCCTATAAAGGCATCATTAGTAACAGTATAAACGTTTTCTGCAGAATAAATCAAAATGTCTGGTTTTCAAGAGAATATCTGAGTTCATAATCTACTAATTACTTCACTAAGCCTTTGATGAACGGGGAATGGAATGGATACGCTTTTGTCTGCATTAGCAGGGGAATTCTGTCAGTGCTCTAGCTAAACAGCTCTCACAAAATGCAGGATACCTCTTTTCTATCTGTTCTATTCCCAGCCGTCCATTATGAGAGTGAGATTATTTCAGAGGAGTTCACCTTGAGGCAGGAATGAGTGACTGGGTGCAGGCCCCATACAACAGAGAGAGAGAAATATGGGCAATTACCTGGCAGTACTCGGTGTATGAATATCCTACCCATCATAGCCCCCCACATGCACCCTACTCCATCCCAGAGTTTTCAGGCGTTTGGATTAAAGGGGCCTTCACGAGAACAATGCCCCCTCTCCCATACACACCCGCCCTGCACCATGGCCCAGTCCCCTGCCTCATGCATATGCATCTTCTGGGCGCCCTGCGGGCCCCATTGGCCCGTGTACCTGTATAATGGTGACCAGGAGGAATGATATATCACAGGTTGGCCGTGACAGAGACAAGCAGGGTGAGGGGGGATGGGGGTGGGGGATGGAGCAACTCGTTAGTGAGCGCCATTTATTTCACGTGCGTGACGGGCAATTGGCAGACTTAAGCCTATAGGTCACCATGATCACAGACA
Source organism: Harmothoe impar (assembly GCA_947462335.1). NCBI lineage: Eukaryota > Metazoa > Annelida > Polychaeta > Phyllodocida > Polynoidae > Harmothoe > Harmothoe impar. Next base: position 39,643,044 of record OX381710.1, read on the forward strand.
AGGCTGATACCCACAGGGTCCTAATACGTTTAATGTGGGGCATGCGTATATAGATTTAGGGGATTTATTAGGCTTTAACGTTTCATGCTCCTCCTGAACTGATACCCAGGTTTGAAATACCAAGGAATCGCCTTTATCACTGTCAAAACTTTACGTTTAAAAATATCCTACATTGATGTAATTCTCCATGTTGGTATCTTTGGAATGTTACGAAAACCGCATAACTCATCATCTTTATGCAACTACTTATTGGAGTATAATCATAATTATATGTAACTCTACATTTTCAATATAAGAGCGTTCTTGAAACCTATTGGGAAAATATTATATAAAAATAACATTACATAAAGCTTTACCCAGGTCTCATGAAAAGTCTTTGACGCGACTAGATGGATATCATAAACTTTATAGCAAAAAGGTCTCCGATTTATTTTTTATCAAATACGACTGTCCCATTGACTTAACCAAAGAACGCCGTATTGCACCCCCCCCCCGTGAAATAACCCATGGCCGTATTTCACGGCCCTGTGACGTCATCAAAACGGCGGTTTGTTTACATTTGAACGGCATAGAAATAAGCTAATTTAGCCCTTTTAGCCTCCCCCCTACAATAATTTCGGTATTTTGAATCGAAAAAATAAACACAAAGGTACACTCATGTCAGTCTGTTGACTGGGTTATTTCACTTGTTGACCCTTGGGCCGCATTTCACTCGGCCTACGGCCCCGTGAAATACGGCCCAAGGTCAACTCGTGAAATAACCCAGTCAATAGACTGAAACTCGTGCACCTTTGTCTATGTGTTTTATAAGTCTTTGTAAATATGAGTAATACGAGTTTGCTGATCTATGTATATAATTGTCGTGTATGCTACGACCGGCTCAAATTGCAGCGGTTGTGAGTCATGGTAGAAAGGCGTTTGTATCAGGGAGGCGTGTGCAACTGGTAATACATATGTGAGCAGGAGGCGAACATAATATCATGCAGTAAAATAACTACCAATTATCTAAATATGCGGGCAATGTCATGTGTATGATTTCGTACCAGTCGTACAGCGGTACAATAACACTTTATAGCCCAGTGTTATACCCGAGCTATGATTCTATCTAGATGATGAAAGTTGACATTAACTCACTGATGGCTTTGAACTGCATGTACATGTCTGTATTTTGAGGTTCTTTGATAGAACATAACGTGGGCGTTGAGTCCTATTAGTATTAGAGCTTTAGATTTTAGAGTTTGGTGATATTTTATTGACTTAAACTCCCCAACAATAGAATTTAGGAGTAAATCCGAATGCCTGTATCTCATATCTGAAGGTCACCGCATGAACAGCCATCTGTAAAATGCCGCTGCCAAAGAAACCTCAGTCAGAGATCACGGTCTTAGTGTGCCACAGCTGGCGAGATGTGTAGCTAATCAGACCACAGCTTACCCCTACCCTCTACTACTAAAAAACAGTAGCTACAAAAACCCATATCAAAGATGAAAACGTCGTCTCTTCTGAACTCCTCTTTAGCTTCTAAATGTCAAATGTCAATATTCATTTCAGGATCAGCTGTCAGGCTACTGGAGCTGATAAGATTTATTATAATGGGGAAGATACTGACTGTATGTATGTATGTATGTATGTATGTATGTATGTATGCCTCTCTAAGAAAGTAAATATTTCAGTGTTTTCTATTCACATTTTTGATAATATTATTTACATGTCCTCTTTACCTTTACCTACCACTGTTACATATCTTAATTTTTTCATTAGCTTTGTGACAAGCCAAATGCCTGTAAATTGCATTATACACATGACGGCCCTCAGCAGCCAGGAGAATATAGGCACCGACTTTATATAAAGGAGCCTAACCTGTTTTACTCCTGATTAAAAACATTTAAAAGGAAAATGTAGCCTCAAATGGCCTAGTCTCACTTAATGTCGACCTGAATTAACCTTTAGTCGACTAGCCTTATAAAACAATAGAAAATATATGAAGCATTTAATGTTCATATCCAGGTCAACTGGGTCTACTAAGTAACATGGAAATATAATTATGCTGGTTACTTACTTTGCAACTAAGAATTCATCCCTTGACTTTTGGGAGAGAAGAAATTGTAGGTATGATATTTGCTGTATTATTTTACAGAACAAACATTAGTATGGGCTCAAGCTAACGCCATGTAGTTTGAGGTTGTCTTCCGATGAAACCTTTAAGGGGAACATTTCCAATTCATTCAATTCAATATTTCCCTGGAAACTTATTTGATTCGTGTTCATGCACGTATACTCAAGCAGCAATGCATTGATTATAGCAAATGGATACGAACAAGATAAGTCTTAAAAAAACGAGACGAAACCGGCAGAGTTCTCAAGTAGAAACAAAAGAACGTTGCCATGTTAAGAGAGGACACTACCCCTCCCCCCCCCCCCCCCCGACTTCATACTGCATGCTGAACTGATGCATGATCCCCCGGTTGGAGGGGGTGTGGGGGGCATGTGATACGGCCTTGGACAATGCGTGCAGCGTAACTTGACACCTGAACAAGGGACGGGCAGGTTGGGGGTAAGTCGTGGGTCTTCGCTGAAGGTCGTGCTAGATTTGGTTCAAAGAGAATACAACGAGAGAGACGTGGCACTAGACACAGGTGTGGTGATAAACAGTGTGAAATCTCTCCCTCAATGTATACATTTGCATGACTAAAATATTCGCTAGTTGTAAGATTTCGTTAGCTGTGTATTAAGAGACACACTTCAAAGGGGAGGTTCAAAGCTGTATTGTATCTAGGACAGACCTGTTCATAAATAGGGTTACCTGTATTCGATTTCAAAGGTTGAAACAAGCCATAACATGTTTCACTTTATGAAGGACAATGACGTTATATGTATACTCTTCAACCCAGAGTAAGGTTCTTTATATATCTTGCCATTTTCCTCAGATTGGTGAGGACAAATGGTCACTGTTGTGGTATGTGTTGTCATCTTGACAAACCATCACTCCCTAAGACAAAGACGGCATTATGTAAGGATCTCTTTATTCTTATCCCAGTTGCACCTGTAAACACTGCTTGCTACGACAAGAACATGCTTTTTAGACATGACCAAGAAGCGGGAAGACGGCCAAACCAGGGTTGGCCACGTCCCCAGCCCTGTCATTGGAAACCGCCCTAAAGGAAACCGCGCACCCCAGACCAAGGCTAAATTAATTAGTCAGAAAGGGGAGTTGTACTCTCTCCCTCCTTTGTCTTTCTGTTGTTTCCGCGTTCAGATATATATATACGAGGAGTTACTGAGTATTTTTCAGATATAGCTTTGTGTGTGGCATGCACCACATGTTCTCATCTCAATCTGTAATCGTGTGCCTATAAAGGGACATAGGACTGCATTAATACATCACTGATACTATCAGGCAATTGATATCACTGTGATTCAACTGGACTGCACTGAAAATCCATAGATTGAAAGGGTTAGTCAGTACAGACTATCCTAGGTTGGTCATATGAGTGTTAGTCATAATGGCAAAGTTATATTCAAAAATGACCGAGGGGTCAGTCAGTAGTGGCTAACCTAGGTTCATCATTGGTGTGTTGTATTTGTATACCACTAGTTGGGGCCACCTGGAAATAAAAAGACTAAGGTGGGTTGGTCAGTACTGACCAACCTGACAATAATAACTGACCTAGGTTGGTTGTATAGGGAGCCAAAAAATGACTAACTAGGTTAGGCACTAGTGACTGAGAGGTTGGGCGTATAGGGAGCCTAGGAATATCAGTGTGCCTCGATCTACACCCAAAAAGTTTCGTAATATATAGCTATACATATGCGAATGAAACTTCAAATAAGTCCAAATAATTCCACTTTTTACTCGACTAATAAGATTAACCAATATAATATGGCAAATACTATATATCCTACTAATTGCTGAATATTATGTGACAACATCATGCTATTTGTCTTCATGGATTCAACTCTATCTGTGGGGAGAGTAGGATGACAATGCTGCAGCACTGCACTCTTGATTAAAGCAGTAAACACAAAAGAAAACTGAATAATGCGAATTGATTACATTCCAACACCTGCACCAGTGGCAGTACATTAAGGTTGGTCACCTTGAAGCAAAACACGGTTCAAACAGTGCTCTTTCATAGTGCGCCAGCTTGTCAACACGATGTTACCATCTGGTTTCATTCAATAGTAATGTTATGATTCATATTAAAGGTTCCTTGACGCTGATTTTGTGTTGCCTCCTGTATACAGACTGGACATATTCATGATGCTTACTTATAACACACTGCAGCAAACTATAATGATATCTCCGTTGAGAGTTAGAATAAGCTAGTCATAAGGCACTGGCCAAGAAATATTGCCAAGAAATGATCATCCTCCCTAATATTAGTAACTTTAACCAGGCCGACGGTCTATTGAATGAAACTTTTTGAAACTCTTCCAATCACAGGATACCCTGAACAATACTCTTGACCTGCCAAGTAGCTCTGAGCAGTTCACCAAATCAGCCATGAGCAACTCGGGATGAGAAAGTTCCTCAGGAGAGAGACAGAGGGATGGGGTGAGGAGGACATGAGGGCCTCTAATACATCCAGACGGTGAGGTAACGGAGTGGGGTGGACGAGATGAGCTGGCGAGTCCCAGGTGAGTAGGTCTGAGCATCTGTGAGCAGCTCTCCTCAGCGATGAGCTGGTGTAGGGGGTGGGAGGGTGGTGTGGGGGATGAGTGTGTGTGTGTGGGGTGGGGAGGGGCGTGTGAAGGTAGCACCCTGAGTCTCTCTGCGTGCTGCAGTGATAGATTAGGACGTGGTATGGCTGACGGACCGACCTGTCATAGTCTCCTACTCTGCAGCTCAATCAAAGGCGACTCCACGTCTTAATTACGGTACCGCCGGCCGGGTAGGGCTGTAATGTTCGCACAGTGCGTGTTAGACCTGCTCGCCACCAGGATAGGGACGGTCAGGGTCACTTCCCGACTGGTTAGAGGCAAAGGGACTGGTTAAGCACAGAAAAGTTAGTACAAGGTAGCCTGCGACGCTCCCCTGATTCCTTACACTACTTACGCCGTTACGCCAGCTCAACCCAGTGACGATGCAGAAACTCCCGGCAGAGACTGGTCATCCTTTTATAGTCTTATTCTTTTTATTCGTCCTTTAATTTTACAAGTGGCTCTAGACTGCAATGTTTTGTTGTACAATGAGAGAAGGGGCCTACAGATTTGTAATTCGGTTATTGATGTTCAACAAAGATATATATATATATATATATATATATATATATATATATATTGTAGCGGGCGGGAGAGGGGAGGACGGTCACGCGAGGCCTCCCCTGTCGCTACACTCTCGGGCGGGGCGGGTTCGTACGAGGACAAGTCGTACGGAACCGCCCCGACCCTTTTCCGGACGAGCGTATGGACGCTGGGGTGGGTGGGGGCTATATAAGAGCGGCACCGCCGCAGTTGTGTCAGTTGAGTTTGTGTTACCTACAATAAAGGATCGCTTGGAATACCCTACATGGTCAGCTGTCGTGTTCTCTATCCGATGCCCTTAATTTCCTTACATTGGTGACAGCGGTGAACAACAGGCATAGGACCCACGGACATTACACGATGTTAAGGGGCGAGAACGGGATGGACAGCGGCGAGAGGGGAGAGGCATTGCGGACGGGTGACGAACACCCGGAGGGAAGACGCACGGTGGAGATGCGAGACCCGGGAACCGCGGGGGAACCGAGAGGGGCGGCGCTAGAAGGGCGCTTGGGCGGCAACTTGGTCGAATGCGCGGACGAGGATGTCTTCCTGCGGAGGAGCAGGGACACAGAACGGACGCCAGACGTGTGGAACTTCGGACGGCCGGACTCAGCGGGCGGGGCTCGAGGGACGGCGCCGTGGCGCACAGACGGTCGGCGACGGACGGGATGGGGCTCGGCAGAATCTGCAGGGGCCGGTGGCGACTTGCCGCGAGAAAGGGCCGGAGGGCGGCGGAAGGAGCCCGTCCGGAGAGGGGAGAGACCGAGGAGTGGCGAGGGGGACGAGTTGGGGGGCCAACGGATCGTCCGGGAGCAGGGACCGGCAGGGGGACTGCAGGTAACGGTGCCTAATACGCCGGCGGGAGACGGGGGACGCCCGGTGGTGATGCCCGCGCAGTTCGACGGTACGACCGACCTGGATGAATTTATGGCGCACTTCCGACTTTGTGTGCAGGCCAACAAGTGGGACGACCAAACGGCGGGTATGTTTCTGGGAATAAGCCTCCGGGGGAACGCGAGACGGCTCCTGTCCCGCCTGGCGCCGGGGGAGCAGCTGGCGTACGCGGAATTGGTCGGGGCGCTGCAGCAAAGGTTCCAACCGAGGAACCAGGCGGAGTCGCACAAGGCTGTATTCCGGGGGCGGGACCGACGAGCAGAGGAGGACCTGGTCTCCTACTCAGAGGAGTTGGAGCGGCTAGCCAGACTGGGATATCCGGACGCGGACGGGGAGACTATCTGCAGTCTGGCAAAAGACAGGTTCCTCGACGGCCTGAAGGACAGTCAGTTGAGGTACTTCATATTATATTCCCAGCCCCGGACGCTGGAAGACGCGGTAACCGTGGGGGTACGGGCGGAAGCCCATCTAACGAAGGACCGGCAGTCGGGGAAGAGGAACGATCGGGTATTTGCCACAGACGCCACCATGGCGGACGAACTCGAGTCCTTGCGGAAAGAGTTCACACGGGAGCTGGCGCCCCTGAGGGCGGACTTCATGCGGGAGCTGGCGAACCTCCGAAAGGATTTGTGCCCGCCGGCCGGGGGTCCCGGGGCGGCGACGGGAGGACAGCGGCCCGCCGGGAGGGGATGCTTCAGGTGCGGAAAGGACGGACACTTCCGGCGGGAATGCCCGGAGCGGCCTCCCGAGGAGGGCCGGCAAGGACAGGAAGGCGGGAAACCGGTGGAGGGGAAACCGGCATCGGGAAACGGCCAGCGGCCCCAGAACTAGGGAGTCCTGGGGCCGAGAAAGGACGACCGGAAATATCCGTAACGTCGGTACAGGGCCGGGAGAAGAAGGGGACAGGCCTCATAGTGGAGGGAAAACTCTTCGGACACGACATCAGTATGTTGGTGGACACGGGCGCCTCGGCCAGCATGCTATCCACGCGGTGGTGGCAACGACAAAATGCCCCGGCGGCCCTGGTGGCGCACGACCGGACGGTAGTGTGCGCGGACGGGAGGCCCATGCAGATAAAAGGTCGTACGGAGGGGGCACTGCAATTCGCCGGAGAGAAGATGATGGGGACGTTCTTGGTCGCCGACATCTCGCCGGAGGGGATACTGGGAGCCGACCTCATAAGGAGCAACGGGATACTAGTAGATATGAATGGGGAAAGGTTGCTGTGGGAGGAGTCGGGCGAAGGACCCCCGGAAACGAAGAAGGCTCGGACGGGCGTATGCGGGGCAATATTAACACTAAGACTGTTGTATACCGCCGGGAGAGCAGTTGGTGGTGACGGCGCGTATAGCCGGGTGGGACTTCGACGACGGGCTGTATTGTGTCATCCAGGGGATACCGGAGAACGAGCGGAAAGAAGGTTTCCGGGTCGGGCGGGGGATAGTGGCACCCAACAAGAAGTGCCGTACACCGATCATCCTATTGAATGTGGGGGCCAGGCCGCTCTGGCTAAGGGAGAACACCCGCCTGGGGACGGCGCTGCCCCTGGACGATTACGAGTCGGACGAGGAAGGGGCGTCGTGTGCAATGCTAGGGGCGGCACCGGCGGGTCCGGACGGAGCGGACGGGGTGGTCAACACGCTGCTGGACGGGGTGGACGAGGGGGCCCGGCCGAGCGTGGAGGCCATGATCCGGGCGAACATCGAGGCATTTTCGCACTGGGAGGACGATATGGGGGAAACGCACCTAGTGAAACACGGCATACAGACGGGGGAGGCTACCCCGGTGAAACAGCGGCCCCGACGATTGGCACCCCACAAACGGGCGGAAGCAGAGGCAAAGATCGGGGAGATGCTGGACCTCGGCATTATAGAACGTTCCACAAGCCCGTGGGCGTCGCCCATAGTCCTGGCACGAAAGAAGGACGGCCGCCCGAGATTTTGTATCGACTACCGGAAACTTAATGCGGTTACGAAGAAAGATGCCTACCCCATTCCGAGGATAGACGACTCGCTTGACACGCTAGCCGGGGCCAGCTGGTTCAGTACCATGGACCTGACTAACGGATATTGGCAGGTGGCCATGGATGAGTGTGATCGGGAGAAAACGGCGTTCGTCTCCCATAGCGGCCTTTTTCAGTACAAGGTCATGCCGTTCGGCCTGTGCAATGCGCCGTCGACATTCGAGCGGCTGATGGAGGTAGTGTTGAAGGGATTGCACTGGAAAACGTGTTTGGTATATCTCGACGACGTCATAGTGTTCTCTCCGGACCTGGAGACGCACCTTCAGAGGGTGGCGGAGGTGCTCCAGAGGTTGGTGGGGGCGGGCCTGAAAGTGAAACCGCGGAAATGTCAACTAGCCCGGAGGGAAGTGTCCTTCCTCGGACATATAGTAAATAAGGACGGGGTGGCGACGGATCCCGAAAAGGTACGGGCCGTACGGGAATGGCCCCGACCACAGACGGTGGGGGAAGTCCGGAGCTTTTTGGGGCTGGCCGGGTACTACCGGACGTTCGTGCGGGATTTTGCTAGCATAGCTAAGCCCCTCTCGGCGGCGGCGGAGAAGGACCGGAGGTTCACCTGGACCCCGGAGTGCGAGGCTGCGTTCGAAGAGCTGAAGGCGAAACTGACATCTTCGCCGGTTCTAGCGTACCCCGAACCGGAGGGCCAATTGATCCTGGATACCGACGCCAGCAATTTCGGCCTGGGGGCGGTACTCTCCCAGAAGCAGGGCGAGACCGAGAGGGCGTTGGCATACGCCAGCCGCACCATGTCTAGGCCGGAGAGAAATTATTGCGTCACCCGGCGGGAACTGCTAGCAGTGATGTTTGGGCTCAAAAAGTTTCGGCACTATCTGGTGGGTCGGCCGGTTCTCATCCGCACGGACCACGCGGCCCTCCGTTGGGTGACGGAGTTTAAGGAACCGGAGGGCCAGGTCGCCCGGTGGCTGCAGGTGCTGGGGACGCAAGATTTTACGATACAGCATCGCCCGGGGAAGGACCACAGCAATGCGGACGCCCTCTCCCGACGACCGTGCCGGCAGTGCGGGCTGGGGGGGTCGCAGCCTACCGCGTGCTTCGCCCTGACCCGGGGCAGGGCTCAGGCGGAGCCGGAGGAGGAGGATATGGAGCAGGGGGCGGATGAGACCACAGTGACCCGGCTGGGGAGCCCGGCGGAGTGGAAGGCGGCACAAGACCGGGACCCGCTACTGGTCCGGGTCCGTGAGTGGGTGCGCGGGGGAGACCCTGCCGCCGGGGCGGACGAACAGACGGAGTCATACGATCACCGGACGTATGCCCATCAGGTGACCCGGCTGAGGGAGGGGCCTGGAGGGGTGCTATCGCGGGCATGGTACACGCCGGGAGGGGCAGACAGGCTGCAGATACTGGTACCGGCGGAAATGCAGTCGGAGGTCATGAAGGGGCTGCACGGGGACGGGCTGGCGGGGCATCTGGGGCGGCGTAGGGTCATCCGGAGATGCCAGGATTTCTTTTACTGGCCAAACTTCAGGAGGGACCTCACCAGTTGGTCCGCCCGGTGCGTCCCGTGCAACCAACGGAAGCCGCCGGCGGCCCCCCACCGCCATCCTATGGGACATGTCCCCGTCGGGATGCCGATGGAGCGGATCGGGGCAGACATAATGGGCCCGTTGAGCCCCTCGGCGGGCGGGAACGTATACATACTGGTCCTCGTGGAGTATTTCACGAAATGGGCGGAGGCGTACGCGCTCCCGGACCACCGGGCCCCCACGGTGGCCAGGGCTATCGTGGAGAATTTCGTGTGCCGGTTCGGCACCCCGGTGACTCTGCATACGGACCAGGGGAGAGAGTTTCAGTCCTCCACCTTCCGGGAGGTGGTGAAGTTGCTGGGAGTCCGGCAGTCGCGTACCTGCCCCTTCAACCCGAAGTCGGACGGGATGGTGGAGAGGTGTAATAGGACCATAGAGGCCCTCCTCTCCACCGTTGTGAGGGAGGACCAAAGAGACTGGGATCGGCAGCTCCCCTTCGTGATGGCAGCGTACCGGGCGACGGAACACTCTTCGTCGGGAGTATCGCCAAACGCCATGATGCTGGGGAGGGAGACGGCAGCGCCCCTGAGCTTAATATATCCCGTACGAGAGCTGCAGGATGTTCCCCCGGGGGAGGGCTACGTCGCCCGCCTGCAGGGGTGGATGGCGGAGGCGCATGCCTCGGCTAGGGAAAGCCTGGGCCGGGCGGTGGAAAGACAGAAGAGGAATTACGACCAGAGGGCGGTGTTGGACCCCATCGAGGACGGCGCGCAGGTGTATTTCTATCACCCGATAAAGAAGGTGGGGCTCAGCCCGAAGCTACAGAGGTACTGGACGGGGCCCTGGACGGTTCTGAGGTGCATCGGCGGTCCCGTGTATGAGATAGAGATGGGTCGAAAACGGCGGGTAGAGCACTACGACAACCTCAAGGTGGTGCCGGGCAACCCAGCAGAGGGGGCGGACCTGGTGGGCATGGTAACCGGGACGGCAGAGGACCCCGCCGGCCGGGGGGGGGCGCCCGTGTCGCGGGATCCAGGGTCCCCGGGCCGGCCGGAGGGCGGGGCGGGAGACCGGGGCGGCCCGGCCATTCGCCCCGGGGAAAAAGGCGGGGGTAGCCATGGCAAAGACGGGTCCCGGGAGGGCTATATAAGCCCGGGGGATAGCTGGGAGCAGCCAGTCATGGCTCTACACCCAAGAGACGATTTCTATCCGGCTATACTGAGTGGGATGAAAGGCTGGGAGTCGGGATCTGAGTCGGCGGAATCGGGAGAGGTAAGAGAAGAGGACCTGGCGGAAGAACAGAGGAGGCAAGTACGAAGCGAGTCTCCGACCCACTGGGGGGCGATAGCCCGGGACAACGTTCCCGTGGTGCGGAAGTGGGTAGAACAGGTGGAGAAGGGGGACCGGGAGCCACCGCCGGCTGAGTATTATATTTGGAAAGAGGCCCACGGAAGGAAGAGGGAGTTCCAGTTGCTGAACAACATTTCTTCGGACGAAGAAGACGACACCGTACGAATTCCGGTGACGTGGGAGACGGCGACAGCGCAGCGGGACAGGCCGTGGAAGTCGAGGCGGAGGAGAGACGAAACGATCTCCGTCCCGGTACTACCTAAGACGGGGGGGAAACCCGCACGATCACGGTGGGGGGACCCTTCCCGGGGAGGGAGATGCCGCAGGGATCCACCAAGAGCCGGGGCAGGTCCCGCTCCCCGGGGAGGCCCGCGGGGGATCGGCACGAGGGGACGAGCCGCAGGAGAGGAAGCGACCGCCCGGCACCAGAGAAGAGAGGCCGGGTCCCACGCTCCGAGCGGACGCTGCGCCGCACGAGACGGGCGCGAAACAGACACTTCCCACGGCGGGGGCCGACGACAGCCAGGGTGGCGCGGGTCCCACGCTCCGAGCGGACGCTGCGCCGCACCTTCCCACGGTCCGGCCAGCGGACGCGCAGCCAATCAGCGGTGTGGAAATTTTCCGCACGGACGGAAGTCACCCGCCTCCGCGGGACGGGAGCCAATCAGGAGGCGAGGAGGTAGAGGAGCCGGGCGGGACGCCAGTATTTAAACCGGAGGAGGAGTCAGGCCGGGACAACTTCTCTTACGACATGGCCACCGACACTTACAACTGCGGCTTCTGCCACCAACTCGACCCCGACCTGCCCTGGGTGATACCGGCGGGCGAGTGGGACGCCCACGTTGCTGCCCACCCAGTGACCATCATGGGGTGGAATTGCCCGGAAAAGGACGAAGAAGGGAACCCCTGCCGCATCCAGAAACCGAAGGACCGGAGGGCGGACTTAGTTACACATATGAAGCAGCACAGGGAGGGGGGTGCCCGCAGCAGCAAAAAGCATCCGTGGGAGAAGCCCGGGGGGATGCCGGACGCCACCCTCCTTACCAAACGGCCGAAACCCGCTCCCAAAGGCACAGGCACCGGGAAGTCCTCCAAGAAGCGGAGGGCGTCATCCGACTCGGCGGGGGGGAAGTCCAAGGCCTCCAGGGAGGAAGAGGAGCAGGACGATGAGACGGGGAAGAAGGACGGCCGGAAGAGCCGCCGGAGGAGGGACTCCTCCTCCTCTCGCCGGACGACTTCGCCCTCGCCGGAGAAGAGGGAGACGCCGGTCTGCAGCAGCCCCCGACGGTCCAGGTCGCACTCCCCGGTCACCGGGACGGCCACCCCGTCACCTCGCGTGGAGGGGCGTAGCCCCCCGAGCCGGCAGAGTACCAGCGGGGGGATCCGAGAACCGGAGGAGGGGAGATCCGCCCGGTTAGCAGCGATCGGGGGGAAAGAAGGACTGATGCACCTCCTGGCCGGATTGTCGGAGGATACGATTAGAGAGGTGATGGGTGCCTCCGGCACCACCCAGACCACGACCCTGACCAAGACGCCGGGAGGCAGTGTGACAGTGCTCCAGGAATCGGTCACGGAAGTCATCGGGACCCCGAGAGCAGGGGGGGCCTCCCCGGATAAGGCAACCCCACGCTCCTCGCCCCGACGAAGGTTGTACTCAGACGTATCGCCCACCACCCCGGACACTAGTACCAAGATTACGGTGGTGGCCCAGGTGCACAAGGAGGGGGGCGGAGAGGAGGAGAGCGAGACCGCCCCGGACGAAGCTGCCGCCGGCGGGTCCGAGGCGATCGAGGTGTTGGAGGAGGGGGGTGAACCGGACGACGACGGAGAGGAGGAGACCTCCCCCGAGGGACAGCCGCCGGGCGACACAACGCAGCGGCCGACCCCGGAGAAACCCGACGAAGGGCGGAAGGGGACGAACCCGCCGGACGAGGCGGTACCGGGCGGCTCCGGGGGGGCGACGACCCGTCACCCCACACCACGACCTCAGGAGGGCCGGGGCGTGCCGTCGACGGAGGCGGTCCACTGCGGGGTGCAGGTGGCACTACCCTGGAGAGCAACCGTCCCCCTAGATCCTGAGCTCGAGCTGCGCCGGCACCTGTCCACCACCGGGCTCCATCTGGACCAGCGCCCCCTGACCCTGGTCGGCGGCCGAAACACCACCTCCATAGAGGCGCGCGGCAGAGGGGAGTGGCTGGTCGAGCAAAGAAGAGTGTACGTCTACACCGAGAGTAACGTGGTAAGTCAATTAATACTCCCGTACGAGGGGCCTGTACTGGCCGGAGGGGAAGTAGGACGTACCCAATCGCACGAGGTGGGGGAAAAGGAGCCTGTATTGGCAGACGAGAGAACGACCGCGTATACGGGGGAAATGCAGTTCGGGCCCGTATCGGCCGAAGTAGGCACCGCACCTGTACGGGTGGCGGGGAGTAGGGAGGCAGAGATGGGAACGGCGTGGGCAACTCCAGTACAGGAGACAGGCCCCTACATCGACTTGCTGTCCGAATTGGTGGCGGTGGTGGGCCTGTAGTGGCCCGCCCCCCGGGGAAGAGGTATCCGGACGGGATTCTGCCGGGCGGGGGTAACACGGCCGGGTGTAAGTTCTGACGAGGGCACCATTCCTGTTTTGCAGCCGAGAACAGCACCGGAGCGGCCGTGAGCCGGGGGCCGGCACCCGGGTGGGTCCGGAGGCGGCGGGAGACGCCGGGACGTCGCGGCGGGCGGAGGGCGGAGAGGCCATTCCGAGACGAGGGCGACGGGAACGGAGGAACGGAGGGCAGCGGAGGCCCCCTCCACGACTACGCAGTGTAAATAGTTAGGTACAAGACGGAGGGCAGCGGAGCCCCCTCCACGACGATGCCGCGGACGGCGAGCTAGTGAATTAAGATAGTACTCCGGGAAACGCTAAGGGGAGGGAGTATTTCGTACGGGGCGGGGCTAGACATAAGTTGTATATCTATAAGTTATGATGACTACATTGTTGATGTTGAACTATGTATAGGTTAAGGGGACATGTTATAAAGTAGGGTGGGGAGAGTGTAGCGGGCGGGAGAGGGGAGGACGGTCACGCGAGGCCTCCCCTGTCGCTACACTCTCGGGCGGGGCGGGTTCGTACGAGGACAAGTCGTACGGAACCGCCCCGACCCTTTTCCGGACGAGCGTATGGACGCTGGGGTGGGTGGGGGCTATATAAGAGCGGCACCGCCGCAGTTGTGTCAGTTGAGTTTGTGTTACCTACAATAAAGGATCGCTTGGAATACCCTACATGGTCAGCTGTCGTGTTCTCTATCCGATGCCCTTAATTTCCTTACAATATATATATATATATACGTGCATGACATCATATATGTGAGAAAAGGGGAGAGTATGGGTCGCTCTTGTTCAGTTATTCAGATGATTGATGCTCCATGATATACGTATTGCCTAGACTGCACTCATTTCTGCATCTGACTACAGCAATTCACTTGCTGCGATCAAAAATGTCTACACTTTACATAAATAGGTTCTGGTACATAGTTTATGTATAGAGTGGTTGCAGGATTGTCAACATGCACATATTTATTTGTATTACCTTGGTATCAATACATGGAGTAAAACTAGGTTTCCTATTCTTTTTAAGTCATATGTTTTTTTACATCATAGAACTATGGAGCCATAACTGAAAAGAGAACTGCACGACCCCTACACTATACAAACAGCAGGAAGGAGGAGAATGCCTCTGCTGTAGTATACAGGGTAAGGGTAGGAGAGGGGTTGCTTACTCTGCCTGCAGCAGCAGCTCTAATTAACAGGCTTAGCCACCCGCCCCTCGGCCACTCCTAATGCACCGTGTATCTTCCTGCACAATGAAAGACAATGCGATGGGTGCCGAATTAGGCACGACTAATTATCTCCCCCCTAGCGGCCAACAGCTGTACTCACAACCGGATCCTGTCCGCCGCCAACCAGCGCTGAACAAACATCGCTTTTTCCTCCTCTCCCCGACAGAAGAGTTCTTCCTGTTGCGCCTGCGCCCTAATGGCCAGCAGACATGGGAGCGGCCATGTTTGATGATATAAATTGAATTCCACCCATTGATACCGTTCTTTTTCCTCTCCACACTCACACCTATTGTGCCAGAATGGGTAGTTAAAAAAATAGGGAGAGAAGCGATTCGGACTAGATCGTGTACACTCAGTGAAGTTGGCACTCGCTCATTTTGCCCAGACTGCATCAAAGCCAAGACGTTCACATTATTTCTCGACTGTTAAATACTACTAGTCGTAAATAAGGCTGAAGGGTTCCCGCCTCCCCTCTCCTTGTCACTGCTACCTTCTACAACAGGAGCTGAGTGAGTGCCCATTTGCTGCGTACATTAAGACTTGGAGCTATCTGGTGTTATGTATTATCCCATCATATAGGAACAAGAAACTATACAGAAGCTGGAACGCGGTGTACAAGGACAGACAGCTCACATCCTATACAGAATATCTGATACTTATATGTCAGTATCATAGGAGATATCTTAACTGTTATTGTACTTACACCCAATTGGTAAATTACTGTCAATGCTATGCTGTATAGATGTAAAAATGATTGGGGCATCATAATGATAATGGAGAGATATACATATAAATATGCATGTACATTATCACTCTTTTGTCTTACATAATGTGTCTTAACCCGGACACCAACCATAACTGTAATGGTTAATGATACTATATAGCCGCCATATATGATACACCCGGTACTCTTTGCCTCTATTTCCTATGCATATCGTACCGCCTTTGTTACTGTACCTGTAAAGCACCTAACAACGCCTATAACCTCCTGTACACAGAAGAGAAGGGCTGCAGGCACAATCCCTACAAGACTACCATCAGAGCTAAGTAGCACCCTTCCACTTTATGACACCCTCACTGGGTCCTCCAGGGCTTCAGCCATCAGCAGCGCTGTTTACTTAAGTGTGATCTATTTCACTCACTCTACTTTCATTGCCGTGGGACAATTAAGGAACCTCATTATAATTAAGCACGGCCTCGGTGGCTGCGACGCCGTTATGACGGCCTTAATTGGTCAGACGAGGTCGTTCATGGCTTTATGTAAATCATTTTCAAAATGGAATGACCCTGTTTAAGACGCGGGGTCTTGTCCACTGGGGCCGCAACAGAGACGGCCCATTTGGCAGCCTTGATAAATCTTCTCCTGCTAATTCCCTCCGGCTCCCGGTGGGTGTGTTTGGACGTAATTAACCAGTGCTAAGTGTTTCCTCCGCTCCCGGTCCCAATCACTGACTAAGACTGGAGAGTCTCTCAGACAATCTTATATTGCTTCTATGGCACGCTCTGACACAGAGCCGGATTGGGAGACTTGGCGCAAAGAAGGGGCAGGGGATGGGGATCTGCGTGAAGTCAGGGAGGGGCACAGGGGGAAGAGGCGGTGGACGAGAGGAGGCAGAAGAGGAGTAGAACAAATGGGACAACTGGGCATTGAAGGTTGAGGCAGAGGAGTGCAGCGGCTGGAGGAGAAAGGATGTAATACATGTACATGGAAATGAGGTACAATGTATATACATTATATAATACAGCAAGGGTTTATAGTGTGTATATATGGCTTATCGTGTATATTGTATCTGTATCGATATACTTATATTGCATATTTTTGGAAGCGTGTTAGGAATATTCATAACATAAATGTAAGCTAGGGCTGAGGAAGCCTGAGATAAGGAGGGAAAAGCAGGACATAATACAACGCGGGGAGCCAAGGTAAAATATGGCGACGCGGAGTTATTTATGGCCAAGATAGATCCCCGCATCCTTGCTTGTGATCCCTACAAAGGTATGCGACAGAAATACTTAGTCCATGCAGCACGATAGGGCTGCCCCGGGAGGGCTGCCCAAAGCCCCTAATGAAAGAGGCAGGGGAAAGAGGCTCCTCTCAGAGGAGAGAAGATTGTCTTGATCAACATACAAAACACACCTAGGGGTGTGAGAAGCGTGACAAATGTTGGCGGGGGGCCTTTTAGTAAATGTATCCTACCTCCCCTGGCCTGCCCATACTCTGCTGCTGAAAAAGGGATGACTCTGGGTGCAAAGTGATACTGTAAGATCAGTACCAGGCCTAAGAATTAAACGTGCTCACGAATATATAGTAGGACATCTCAGAGGAGTTGGTATGTATCATCTATAGATGTGATGCATTTCTTCGTATAACACCTGTACTGCATTTCATGTATATGATATAAGTCTCAATATGGAAATATACTTCGCAATACAATGTGGTCTTCATCTATTACTCTTCCTGTCCAGATTAAATGAGGTATTTCCCGGCGTTTCATTAATCTATGTTTTCTTGAATAAGGTAGCACCATTGGTTTAAACAGAGAACCCTGTACTATGTCGCATAATTCAATAACCCACACCAGTATTCTGCAATAGTTTGTTTTCTTATTTAAATTTCGCCTACGATCCCTCGCAATATGGCCGACTTTAAACTCGTGAAAGAACCCCGTCAAAAGACTAAAAGTAAACTTATAGACCTTTGTTTATAGATACTCTGCTCTTTCCCACTCAAAATGAATTGCTCTCCCCCATTCAATATGGATTGCATCAGCTTCAAATTAATAGAAGACCCCAAAAAGTCCAAAATGTATATATTTCAATCCATATAGCATGACAGCTGCAGTGCAATGTAATCTGCAACTTGAGAGAACAAATAGTAAAAAGACATGACTGGTGTAGACAACAATAGTATTTCCTATTCCAAAGACAATCACATTTCAATTAAAAAGTTCATAACCCCCACAATAAAGGCAGAAGGACTCGTACAGTCGTGGATTGTGACCGCTGCCTAGACCCATCCCACCCCACCTTCATTTATCCCTCCCTCCCCCTCTGTCAGAACAATAGGTGCCTTACAAATGAACCCAAAAACTGCATTTAATCCGTCACGACTAAGGCTGGGCGTAGCCTTCTATAGTTTCATGTGTCATACTCCAAACAGGGGTTCTAATAACTGGTGGGAAGGGGGATGTGGGGGCATGGGGTGGTGGAGGGAGGGTGGGATAGGGATGGGAGGGATGTGAATATAGGGCGTGTGTAGAGGGGTGGGTTGAAGGTAGAAAAGGAGGGGTGCCCTGATTCTGCATGGTCTGTGTGTTGTCTATGGGAGGTGGGGGCTTAGGAGGGCGTGTATCTGTACATGTGTGGGGCTGGTCGTGGGGGGGGGGGCTTAGGTGGGACGGGGGCTATCTGCCGTGTAGGCCACTAGGGGCCTTTGACCCTTACCATGTGACCCAGAGAACGCCAACCGACCCGGCCCCAGCTCTATCCCTGCTCTGACAGGAAATCATAATTGGCAGCCCGTATCCCCTGCACAGTGTGACACAGGTCTCTGTTTATTGTATTAAACCCTGCACTCACAGATCCTACCCCCCTCCTACTTCCATGAACTGAGCCCCTACCCAATTGGACTATGAACAGGGGTTCATGTGACCGCTTGTATAGTTCAAGGGGTAACCGATATTGGAACAGAAGGGAGATGCCCTTTAATTAATTACTTCACTATGAGACAATTCTTTCACTACTGACTAATTGTCATGTTTAATCTAAAAGACACTATTTCCAATAACAGCAACAGAAACATATTAAATGCATATTTCAAATTTCAAAGGACTATCTCCAAACAAGCTGTTATGTGTGCCTTCTTTCTGTGTGAAACGAGGGACTAATTAGAGGCAGCTGACAGAAGACACTTCACCTAGAACTCAAATTATTTGCATTTTAACTTCATGCCAGCTGAAAGGTTAAGTAGAAATACCATCTCACAGATTAAAGAACAATCGCTTTGCCCTCTACAACTAATTGATATCTAAAGAGGCCAAGGTGTGACGATGCTTATTAGACTAGACCTCTAGACCGCTTGAACTTTATAGGTTAAAACAGAACTCTTTGCTGCAGGGATTTCTGATCTACACAGCTAGTTTCCTAGTGTGAAAAACTCAAGTGAAGCCACCACCAGACCGAGTGATTCTCTGATTCTCCCGTCGACCACTGATAAAGAAAGTTTCTGTTTTGCACTTAAGTTAAGCTGCTTTTTTTTTAGCAGCAGCTGTGAGGTATTTTCTCCCCTTTTGTTGAGCCTGTTTTTCTCTCACTATTCCTGCCTCAGCAGAAACCTGAGACACCAGAGGCCTTCTGATGCGTCTCCACGCATGCGCGTTGTGCTGCAGCCGGGGTTGACATTTTGCTGCGGGCTGCCAGACACCACTTCAAAACTGAAACATCGCACGTCCACGCCCCCTGTGGTAAAAAGCTGCACCACCGCAGTCCCATGCACATACTTCACTGTTGGGAAAAAAGAGACAGGGTTAGAACAGGTGTGAATTTACACAGGTGGGGTACTACAGGTAGGTTAAAGGCTTCTCACCTGGTTCAAAGGCATTAAATATGACCCACATCACATCAAATCTTAGAACTCCTTCCAAGGGGCCCCACTGGCTTTGTGACATGCACGCACTAACACCTTTTAAATATATAATTCTACCGGCTCTTTTCTCCGACGCCTCTTGAAAAGGGATGCCTATTAAAAAATATCCTGCTCCACCTCCTCCTTTTAAGAGACCCATAATGGGTTTGTTCAGAGTTATTTGTGACTCAGCATACCGGCAGATGGCGCTGGGGTGGTGGCGGGCGGATTGTGTCCGAGGCTTCATTAGCGTCCTCCACGCGGGGGGTTGGGTGGTGCCGCGCTTGATCCTTAATTAGAACACGGGCTCAGCGTCCCAACGACCTAATTATCACTGGAGTGTGGTGAACCCTTTCCGCCGTCCTGATCCCCTGCCACGGATTTCATTTCTCCTGCAGCAGAGAATTCCAGTGCAACCAACTGGCTTCCATGAGACTCACCCCCTCCCATATTCCCAACCCAACCACCCCCCGCCGACCACCCCCTATACCCCCATACCAGCTCTCAGCTCTGAGCCCGATGGCAGCGCCGCCTGGTGGCGGGGGGCCGGGATGGTGTCGTTGGGGGCTGATTGGATCCGGAGCTGATGGATAGAGCAAACAATGACGGCCCCCAGCATGTGCTGATGGTCTCGTCCTCCGGCCTCCGCCAAACGCTAACGGCCCTTTATCGAGTCGGCAGAGGAGGCCCTGATAGCTCCGGGTTATCGCCCGGGTGTATCATAAAGCCGGGCCGGGCCAATATGCCGCCGTAATAGAGCGGCCGGGTGTATGTGGGGAGGGGGAGTAGCTCATGAACTCATGAAGCAGCCCAGAGAGCAGCTCTCAGTATTACTACTACAGTCACCGCTCCCCTATGTATACACGACTCGAGTGGGGGCAGTATGGCGGCACACTGCCCCCAGGCGTTAACATGATGAAAGGATACATTGTCTAAGGGCAGTCAGTCAGGGTGGCCACCATCATGGCGCCTGGAGTGACAGTCAAAACAAACCCTGAGGGTAGGCTGGGTGACGGGGTGAGTGTGTGGGGTCGGGGAGGAGTGTGAGTAGTGTATAGAATCAGGGGTTTGTGTCGGGTAGGTGGGGGTTCCCCACGGTGGTGGAGAGGCAGGGCGGCCTCTCCCTCTCCCCCTCTACCCTACAGCTCTCCCTCCGGGCATGAGGCCGGGGTACCATGGGGACCCGGCCGTCACCACACGTCCCCGGGGCGGGGAGGACAGGGAGGCGACCCACTGGGACACAGGGCTGCAGGGAAGGGGCGTTGGAAAAGCATGACAAACATACGCGACCCCCTCGCGTCACGTCGGCATATAGACAAATTACACACGGGCTTCCATTAGGGGGAGGGAAGCGTTGGTCTGCGCCGTGATGCGCCGTGTGCCGCCCTTACATTAATGAAAATTGGGCGGGCCCACTGTAGGAAGGGTGTGCTGAGGGAAAGCATGTCGCACATTTGGGCGTGTCTGACCTGCACGTGCGACCTGCCGTCAGCGTGCCCGTCAGACACCAATGTAGGCAACAGGCATGGTAGGGGAGGGTGCATGGCCATGGGTAAGGTGTGGCAGAGCACCTCAGCTGCCATAGGAGTTGTAGCTCTTAAGCTTTCACAACGGGAAAGTGCTCGCAGGCATTTCTAGAAGATAATTGGATCATGCCCCCGGGCATTGCTAATGGAATATGAGACATTTTGTATCACTTTCAAAAATATTTAATGTAATAAATATAGGGTTTGTTATACTTAATGTGCTGCTTGTATCTATGAAAATGTGATACTGCGCTCCTCGGCAGTTGGGACAGATAGACTTTCAGGCTGGATGCAGCTACATTCACTGGGACCTGTTTCCCCTGGGATTTATTATTCGGACGCGATCCTGCGCCAGGTCTTAAACTACTGTGCCTTACCTATGATGCGGATTTGGAACTATGAATCATTCCCACCAACCCAGGGTGAACCTCTGGTTGTTCCACTCATGGAAGCCATCAGCCAGACTCGATTTTGAAATCGAGAGCTTTCCAGTGATATATTCGATTGGCAGATATCACCTCTGATTTTTAAGTGCTATATTTGATATGCAACTAGCTTTTCGAACATGGTTGGGCACTGCTCAATCACAAATGCTAATAAGCTCTAGATATGTGTTATTGATTCAGGGATATCTCTATATGATTCGGAAATCGTGCTCATAATTAGATGGCTATATTTTCTAAAACAGTTGGTCACAGCTTTCGATCTTGAAATCGTATTTCCATGTTGTTTTCAGCATGGAAATACCCCCTTAGTTGGATGATTTTATCATTTTGTTTCGCATTAAAAGCGTCTTTCCATGCAATGAATGTACATACAAGGACAATATGTTAGGGTTCAAAACGTTCTTTTTACATTCCTTGAGGTATATTGTGTTCTGCATCAGCTCACTTGTTTTATTTTGCATGATTATGTTTGGCCATTTGTGGCCGCTGGTGGCTAAAACTGGCAAAAAAACGTCCCGGAGGATGTAACGTTTACCTACCCAGTGGTCTGTGGTTTCCCCCCTGACTCTACATTTGGTACCTGCATACTTTGGTCTCTGATATGCAAGGCACATCCAACTTGTACAGTAACTGTATGAGATGTGATCTGCTAGATGAGTGCTGCATTTGGTAACAAAGTCTCAATTGTTGATGAGATCCTTTGGAGCTGGGAACTATAATAATCATACAACTATAGGTTATATGATAATATTGAGGAGTTCATAAATATTGCATTTAACTGACAAAGTTTGCCATTTGTCTGCACACAGTAATGTTGCAGATGGCATTGTTTTATCAATAAATATAATTAATCCTACACACACTTCATTAAAAATAACATGTCCACCATGAGTGTGTACATAAAATTGTGGTAATGTGAGGTAAAGCTTGTGTGTGTGTGTGATAGAGAAAAAACACTACGTGACAGTTGTAAAGGTATAGTGAAGAACAGGTGTGAAACCCTAGAAGCCAGAATGGAGTTGTATATAAAAAGTACATTGCCGGAGGGGGAAGGAAACAGGAGCATCGTCATAGTAGGCTAATGGGGTTAGGCATGTATCAATGTATATAAATACACACTGACAATAACATAGGCCCACAAGATACGGCCTTGAGACTAATATAATTTGAATAAAATGGGGTCGCCTTATTACTTATAATACGTCATCAGTTTACTTTTAGCGACTGCGTAAAAGGCATGTATAATTGGTACCCATCCTTATGGAATCAACGTTTTTCATCGTTAATGGGATGGCCTGATTTCGATCTATTATCACCAGAAATGGGCTAAATAAATATAAATCAAAATGTGTTTACGGTGTAGGAAGTGCTGTCAGGAAAGTGGGTTGGTGGACGTGGGTGGGAATAAGGTTGACGTGTGGGAGCCGCGTGAAGGGTCGGGTCGGGGTTGTCGAAGTACAGCAAAGACCCGCTTACACAGGAGGACGGCGCCTTCCGCTACCAGCCTGGCCTTTGATCCCTATAACAGGCTAAATAGCCCCCACCGGACCCAGCACCACCACCCGCCACCTATATATACCAGCACAGCCACCTCTACTACAGCTCAACACTGCATGCTTAATACTGCCCAGCAGCCCAACGGAGATTACCAAGGACCACCAGAAGTAGCCGAAGAACACCGAACACTGCCGGAGATTGTCGAAGTTCATGTCAGGCTTCTAACGGCTAGCGAAGATCAAAGGATGGCCGGAAATGGCCCGGATCTGCCAGAATACTCCAATTATTCTGTAGCAGGCTATGAGAACCTAGTCAGAACCCTCAAAATGACACGAGAAAGTATAATTTTCTTTTTTCTTTAATCAAGGGACCACCTATCGAAAATACTTTTATATGTTGGTAAATCATATGTACAATGTTCTGAGAGAGTTTAAAAATTCTGTTGATTTGAATACTATTTTTACCCAGTAAGATCAGAAAATTATGGCAAATCTACCCCTACTCATTCCCAAAACATTACATTTTTACCCGAAATCCGATCTGGGAATTATGTTTGCAGTAAAGGGGAACATAGGGGCCCCTTCACATGTCAAAACGTTATTTCGGCGCCAAAACAGTCTTATATATCCTAGTGGACACGAGCCTATTAGGCCTAGCTGCGTACACAAGGATTTATTAGGTTGTTTGTCTGCGCCAAAAAGTTGAGTTTGAATAGTGAGTTGCAAAATATATGCTTTGTCTCCCTGTGACAAAATACTGGAAGATCAATTTGTGAGGGAAATCGGCGAGCGTCAAAAGTCAGCGTTTAAATACCCAACAAATTTGATTTTTTTAGTGCATAAAGTGTTCTATGAGAATATATTCCTCGTTAACTTATGCCCTGGGCAGTCTGGGCGACAAACAGGTGAAATCGTCCACCTTCCTTATCGTCCTGTGGACACAGGCCTATTGAGCTCAATATATCAAGGATTAACTATCAGCTCAACATGGGGCACTTTACCTCATCATATGGCCCCCAATTCGGGGGATTTGTCGGCCAACTGTTATAGGATATGACACCAAATGTAATACCAACTACAATGCATTGTAGGCTGTCTATTCCTATATAATCAGTAGCCGGTAGGTGCGGAGGGGAAATGGATACACCCCTTGTTGAACATGAGACCACCTACAGAGGTAATCTCAGCAGATCCCCGAAATGAATACTCTCCAGTTATTGCCGCAGGGATCCGAGGAGGAGTTTTATTAAAGATAGAAATCGAAATGTCATCTTGCTTGTAATATCATGGCAAAGGATGCTGGCGGGCCTGGATAAGGGCAATTCCCTGCCTTTGTGTATAGAATTCTCAGGGGAATTCATGCTGGTTTAGTCTTCTACTAAGTTCCTGATTACCTGGACTCTCACTGCTGATGCCAAACAGGTCCTTACATAAATACACACCTTCAAACCCCATGGGCCTGCAACTAGAGCTGTGGTCACAGCACCAAATGTATGCTTTCTTTATCGACAGGAGAAGTTTAAGTATTTCTGACTGTTCTATGATAAATTATCAACAATAATTACTTGAGTCTTAGTTACTCTTTTTTCCCAACGATATGTCACATGGCCATAGGGGTCAGGTAAAATTTAATGTCTTTAAATATCTCACAAACACATACTCTTGTGGCTCACAAAGGCCCATGGGAAGGCTGTTATGTAATGCCGCTGTTTTTTTCGGAAGTAGATTATTGTACATGTATAATTATATAAGGACTGACTACGTGATGCAAAGTGATTAGGCCGACATAGGTGAAATACATTATATTTGAGCACCCATGGAACAGCGAAATACCGCTATATGAACTTTTAATTAAAGGAACTTACTGAGCATAAAACGTGATGGAGTCCTAAGAGGAGTTGGCGGCAGGATGTACATCTGAGAACATTCACATTGTATTTTAACTGCTGCAGTCGGTGGATGTGAGTATGGAGTCCCCAACAAAACGAGGAAGAAACTGCTATACCCTTTCAGTTGCCTTACTGTCTGCTGTGTGTTAATAGTTCTTGGCAGTACACTACATGCCTCATCTGCACCACCTGTAAGAAGTCCACACGGCAAGAGGATTATGAAAAAAAATTGTTGTGAGAAAAACCTTGATTTCTTATATAAAGAAGAATGATTTTGCTGCCTGAAATATTTACCGACCCTAACAGGAAGTGGAACAATGAAAGTTAGAGGTGTATGATAAAACAGTGTACTGTTTCACGAATAGTTCCAAGCATCTACTTTTGACATAAAATTGCAGCGCTTGCATGAGAATTCATTTTAGTTCCCTGCACTACATGTATTTCAAGTGTTTAATGTTACAGAATTCAAAACCCTTATCTGATTATTGATTTCTGTTGCTTCGTGATGTCCGTTTTTGGCCCATTGTTTCTGGGAGAATAATTCAAATGCTCTCTTTTTTATCTGTCATTTTTGATGTTGGGAGCTCTTTGAAAGCTGGGGCTATGATTCCCACAACACAACCGGAATCGTGCATTGTCAAAATCCCCCACTTGTTTTCCGGACTTCCTCAAGTGCAATCATTATAATTGAGATTTTATCGATGATTTTGTTTGGAAGTCGATTGATTTCTTATCAGTCCTACTGCGGTTTTTCGTTTCGCTCCGGACCCCCCTTGGTGGTACCAGGTGATTGTTTGGGTCCCCCGGATGTTGACCTTGTGGTGATGAGGTGAAGGTCGTCGCCGCCAGATGGCCTCTCGGGGGGCAGATTATCACGTGGTCCGATCTGCCAAATTAGGAGGGGCCAATCATGGGAGGATCTGCAAGGTGATGCTATCTCTACTACTCAATGCATTGATTGCCCTTGTGGCAGACACCAGTCAATTCAGGGAAGCAACATTGTGACACTGGAGAATTGTAGAGAAATCCTGCCAGAACCCAAGGGTAAACATAGCGAGGGGTGAGGGGGGAAGGAGGAGGGAGAGGAATGTGGAAGGGTCAGACAAAATGAATAAGCAAGTGGTTCTACACCCCAAACATCTGTATTGAATATCAACATGAGAGTCTTATGAGGCCTTGGGATAAAACATACATAAAGACACTCATCTAGCCCCAAGTAGGACATAAAAGATAACCTAAAAAATACTGAATGGGGATGCGTGGTGCATGTGTTGTATATCAGAAGCAAGTATATCCTCCTAGACCTATAAAGGAGACACTGGTTTTCTAGGAAGAAACCCGTTGAATTAATTGTAAGGCAGAAAATCGAGAAGTCATTTCAACACAATGTAGTCTATGATGAAATATTAACGATTAGTTTTGAGAATTATTTCAATATAGGCCCCTTTAAGTTATCCCTGTAAAGCCCTTGTCGAGTCTCGCAACGCCAGCCAGCGACATCTACAACCAAGTACAAGACCATACACGGGGGCATACTGACGTGGCGCCCAAAGGCGTGCATGCCTCGCCGGGTAAAATCATGGTTTCAGGGCTCTTCACAGGGTGAAAGAAATTACACAGATGCCAAAAAACAACCGTAGTGAAATAACCAAAAGCTCTAAGGCTTCTTAAGTGTGTGGGACAGAGTGTTTGGCTTCTCCCCCTGAAGAGGGAATTCTGGGAAAAAAGGGAGGGGGGATCAAGGAAAGGAGTACTTGGTTAAGGGGAAAGGAAGAAGGCAGCATTGGTTCCTACTTCAACATTACGTGCACCAAGGTACAACTGTGAGATTATCAAATAGAAAAGCTAGCCCATCGCCTACATGTCTCCTCCTCAATTTCCCTTTGAGATTGAATTATAAGAAGTTTGTATCAGAGACGTCACCATGTAAATGGCAAAGGGCATGGTACGGGGATGTCACTAGATTGTAGATGTAGCACAGGGCTGCCTTATCAAATAGAACAGCATAGTGACAGCCGAGACACACCTTTGTAACCTCCTTTAATATCAGCTCCTTCAGAAATGGACATTTAGCCTGTACGACCGCCACTTCATAGCGGCGTAGGCGTATTTTGGAGAAAGGAGAGAGGAGTAGAAATGGGGGTGAGCAGAGGTAGTGCACCTAGATACATACACACTTTCAGAGACGTCCCTCATCTGTGACAGAGCTCATGATTGAATGGATGATATTTTCAGATCACTCCACAGCCCCATTTACGAATCACATCCACCAGTAGAGTACATATCTGATCCCCTTAGTACCAGGGACTATTTATCTGTGGGCAGAGGGACTACTTTCTCTCTGGCCCGACATTGACCGCGGTGGTGGCGGCGGTGCACAGTGGAGGCGGGGACCGCATCACGGCCCATTGATTTCAAATCAGATGTCTACATTAGATTTTGGTTAATATCCTGGCGGATTTGGAGGCGCCCACGGCCGGCTAACAACATCCTCCTTAACACAAGCCGCCAATAACTGCTTGTTGACGCCGAGGTGTGGGGAGTTAAGGCGCCAGAGGTAAAGTGGATAGGGGACGGTTGGGATGGGGGAAAGCCAGGCCAAACAAAGGCCATTCCCTCCGGCCATCGCCATTTTTAGACGGTTTACAACAGCAAACAGGAAATAGCTACATAGCTCCTATGCAGCTTCCCCGGTCATATATGCTGTATTAAAGTATGTGTCCTTCATAAACTTGTCAGAAGGACATCTTATAGAATACTTCAATACAAATACTGCTTGTAGGAGTATTAGTCACACAGAGACAATAACTAAGGTACATGAAGGTGACTATTTTACTAGAAAGCAATCCCAACATACTTCACCAAGCACTTAAGCTCACAACATAAATATGAAGAAATAAGGAGCTTTGATATTGCAGTAAGATTCCACATCCTCTGACTTCTTGTATTGTAGTCTACGACTTTCTATCCGAGTTCTCGGCCTATCTAATGGAAGCATCCCTTTTTGTGTTGATCCATATCAAAGCAGTGTGCAAAGCTATGTAGGTAAATGGGCATGAAAACCCAGCTTAGTAATCATAATCACATTTGGGTTCCCTCTGTCTATGACTCATAGACATCAAACAGAGCCAAACCTCCTTCCCTACCATCTTGGCTGCAGCTGGATCAACGTGGCCAACTCCTTGTGCATGCGGACCCCTGTTGCCTGACTTGTGCTGGAGTAATTCTGTCTAAAACCACTTGTTAACGAAGGCACGGACGCCAGACCCCTCTGATATATTGGCAAGTTAATGGGATACAGCATGGACTTGCCGCCCTGCAATCACTATTTTTCTACCGACGCTAGAAATCACGATGCATCTCGTCGAGACCAGGGGACTCTCCCCAGGCAAAGTGCTTATGGGCCCATTATAAGTGTTTAATCTCCATATATACACTTTAGGGGGTTGGATGATGGGACTAGCAGGCTGAGGGTAGATGTAGGATGTGGGAAGTGGTAGGAGTGGAAGGAGTAGGTGGTGGAGGGGCAGTGGTGGAGTGGTGTACATGGGTAGAAGCACGGGACGTGGGCTAAGTGACTGGGCTTAGACTGTAGCCCTTAATGTCGGCGAGCTTCTCAGTAGAGAGTAGAGAGCTGCTCTTCGGAAGAGCTACAGAGTGGAGCAGATATCCCACCGTTTCTTACATCTAGCCTATATATTATGACTCACGCCTTACTTATTGGGAGTGTAGATGAGTAGTGTATTGCGATGCAAGCAAGAGAAGATCGTATTAGTCGGAGGGCAGAATATTAAAAACCTCCATCATTTTCTGGTAAGTGAAGAGGGAGTGGCACATGGATACATATCTATAGATCAGAGGACGGTGAACTCTTCCTCAGGACAAGTCATTGTAGAAGGAAAGTAAGTGTATAGTATTAAGCTTCTGTAAGATATGAAGATTGCCACATGAAGATTGAATTGTACAGTTCAGATGTCGTCGGAGATAAGTGTTAAGACTTAGCTATGTAGTGTCACAATAGCATATACTTCGATAAGATAATGTGCTCTGCAAAAGTGGCATATTATAAGGTCACATACATAGGGTAGCTAAAGAGCCCAACACGTCTAGCAGAAGGGCTTAATGTAAGGACGAGGGAGATACAGAATGATGATGAACATAATTATTTAGAAGCAGGGCTTGATTTCAAACTCAAACTCGCAAGAACGGATCGCCTTCCTGAATCCCTTGACATGGCATTTTCTTAAGACATGTGTGCACACCTCTAGGAGACGACATTAGCCAGGCCAATGGCCTGATTTGAATGCTTAAAAATGTCAATTTGCATCAAACATGCTTAGCTAGTGATATTGCGATCTCGTCCCAAAATAGTGGACATTTCTTTTCTTTTTTAGGTTTGCACCAAGACAAAGACAATGCAAAAAGTTATGTTTCATTCAATTCCATTCCATTTAGTAGAACAGACTCATATCATATATAATACATGTCTTTTCTTTTATAGTATGTGTTTTTCAGCCTTGGGAAATGGAATTTAATTTGACGCATGCATATCATTTCCCGTCTATGTCAATCACCGTCTGAGTATGAATTTCACACGAGTCATCTTCCCTTTGTTCAAGTGTAAGGTCATATGCATTAAGAATAAAAACAAACTAACACGTGTGGTTTGATTTTAATGTTTGATGTTTTGCCTTACGGCATTGAGACAGGCGGGGTGCTAGGCATACTGCATTATTTGTCATCAGTCTATTAATGTTTGTCCTTTCTGATGAGAGTTTTTAGTCAGAGTGACTCACGTTCAACACCTCGGTCCATCTGTGAACCCTGGTAACCTACTCTCCCAGGCCCTTGTTATACCTAGACTACACACCTCGTTCACTATCTCCTACTCAACTGCAATTTACAACAATTAAGATTGGCCGGAACCGATTAATAAAAGGACCCATATAACTTGATAGCCAATTGCTCAAGTGATATAGCATCTGTACTTGAATGTCCTTTGAATGGCAAAAGGCAAGGGTGTTAATTTGCTGTCTGTGTGTACTCACGAAGGGATGTTTTTTTAAGGAATGGCATTTATTAAGGAGCAGACGTGTAGTGGGAGTGACTAGGTAGTGCTAGAGCCTCCACAGTATTATTTGGATCTTGGGCAGGGTGTGTTTGCATGTTTTCACACCTTGCTGCAAGCTATATTGCATGTCATGGGGAAAATACAGCACTTGATGTTCAGCGTTAAGCTAAATTTAGATCAGATCAACCAGCAATTGGTAAAAACTTAGATGGACGCTTCACACAGATCTAATGATTTAATAATCAAATTAGACTTGTTTTGTACCAAAATTACATGTTGTCATACGGGTTCATTGCTAGTAATTAATTAATCAAGGTTTTAGCCTCTATTCACCACGAAAATGAATCCATTAATAAATGAGTAGCGCATCTATTACATTTCAATAGCATAAAAAGAAGCCTACCCTGACCGCGTAGTTGACTGATTTTCAATTAATTTCTGATCGTTGCTATCAGTCTTTGCATCATTTATCATGATTTAACCTAATTATTCTTTTTACTGTGGACGTGAATTTTAATGTGATTGCGCCTGGTAGCGATTAGGTATCGGTATTAGGTGCAGTCATGCAGGATGATATTAGCGGTGAGGCTGGATTTAGGGACCTATATGAGCTCATCTACCACAGAGAGCCGTATGGCTTCCTCGTGACGTATGTAGACACATTCTAATGACTTCTACTGAACTACGTAGGAGGCCTGTGTCTATGCATGGGTATGAGGCATTTGGCTATGTCACAATCACACTTCAAAAGGCGTATATCCAGCGGAGCTCTCATTTACTGGCAACCTCTGTGTAAAAGGACATCGAGTTTCCTGTGAGGAAATGGGGAATTGTCAATTCTATCCACTGTTTGTTATTCCGGCCCCGGATATGGAACTAGAGAGACAGCAGCAGTGCAGATATTCCTTGATGTCATCAAGGTATATATATATATAAGTCACCCACATAGATAGCAGGAGAGAGGGGTGGGGCAGGGAATTTCAATATGTATTTAGAATAATATGCGTGTTCGCATCAAACTTTTATTCTTTAACAGAGACAGTGACTCTTCCACGGTATACATACCAGCATACTTGCTTCATATATATATATATATATATATATATTATATATATATATATAAACGCTTCGGAGCAATACATGCTGTGTGTACTCTTATAGTTAATAATGATGCATCCACGAGCGGCGACATGAAGAAAAACGGCGACTGGAAAATAAAAGACTACCACCCCCTATGTGCGGAGTACACCTATCAGGGGACGCTTGGCTCTACAGCTTTATCAGGACTTAGTGCCTGATGAACTCACCATGTAATGGACGGCCACGCATCACCAAACGACGAGAAATAATTAGCTGGAGGGACTCTCTCCCTGCTCCATCCCCCCATCTCCCCTCCTCAGTATGCCTTTGTCTGAGGTGTAATTAAAAGAGTGTAGATTTATAGTGGGTACCGGGAGGCTGGGGTTATCACGTGTGGTGCAGGGACGGGCAGCGGGCCCGGCCCCACACACCCTAATGGCCGTATTACACAATCACAATGATGTACGCACCCGGCCTGCCGATCTATCCGGCCAGGCAGGGGTGATTACGCCCGGCTCCTTGTATTAGCAGGCGCTCCTCCAGGGTCAAAGACTCCTCCTGGTGTTCCCTGCCTGCGAGTAATGCAAAAACAGCATCACCATAGATCCCCATCCGACTGGGGCAGGGTGGGCTGGGTGGGCTGGGAGGCGGCGGAGAGTTGTGCTCATGCAGCGGTTGGTCGCATGCAAAAGATATGAGCGCTTTTAGGTGGGAAGGGAGATGAGCTAATGACATTGTCTGTTTCATGTTTGGCCGTAGATAATCTCCTTCTTTTATCTGAGGCCAGAACACACTCTAACCCCCCCCCCCCCCTCCCCACCCCCACCACCAACCACCATCACACTCTCACCTCCCTTTCCCTCGCTTTGCTATCCTCACCATCCATGTCTCCAGTAGTGGTCGCACGCCCACGGATTATCTCATTACCATGATGGATCCTAACGACATACTAATCCGCCGCCCCAAATACGCTAAGGCACTAGGCCCCACACATAACTCCACCCAACCCCACCCACCTAACACCCTCTATACCCCCACCCACATCTGTCCCCAATGCCAGCACCTCTTTGAAGTTGGACAGCCAAATCTCTGCTGTATCGATGTCGGACGTCTCCAGCACGCGATGCAACCACCGCAGCAACTACTTTTTAATGATCACACTTTTGGCAGGGTACATCCTAGAACTCAGGGCTCGGTTGCCATCGTGTACAAGCATACCTTGGTCCTCCTTTCTCTCTCTAGTAGAACCCGGACAGCTGACACTACTCAGCCGAGGAGGTTGCATGACACAAGGTGCTATAAACTCGTGCCCCTACCTGGAGAAGGGGTGTCTTAAAGGTGGGAAGGGGACCACACAGGAGGAGGAGGGGTGAGAAGGCTGTGTGAGGGGTGGGGTACGTGGAGAGGTGCTGAAGGTGGAGTGGAGAAGGAGTTGGGGTCTGGGTGGTGTTGGCTGAAGGAAGCCTATAAAACATGGACTTTGGAGTGGTCCACTGAATCAATGCTCTCAATGCTTCCTGATAGAACCGCGGGGTACAAGGCAAAAGGGCTGGGGTGGAGTATAGTACTGTACTATACAGATACACCTCAAATGGTATTGATACTGTTGTATAATATTAAACTCCTATATGATAGGATCACATCGTATAAATGATACTAAATGTTGCCATAAAAATCATAGCAAAACAACTTTATTCTACTGTTGTTGAAAGTACTAAAGGATTACGAGGTTGTGAAAGGATACTTCCCCACTTGTGATCAAATGATTATACAGGGTCAGAGCCTTAAGTATATAAGTATGTAAATATAGTGTTTGCCTGTTTAAGCACCCACCATGAATAAGTGCCGGTTAGAATTCTCTTGCAATAGATTAACGCACTATGAGCTGGTGTTGTATAAGCGTAATGGGTACCATCCAGCATAACCCGACTCTGGAAAGAGTGTCCAACATTGCCTCTGACATGAGTTCAACATTGCCTGACATGAGTCCAGCATTGCCTGACCTGAGTCCAGCATTGTCTGACATGAGTCCAGCATTGCCTGACATGAGTCCGGCATTGCCTGACATGAGTCAAGCATTGTCTGACATGAGTCCAGCATTGCCTGACATGAATCTAGCATTGCCTGACATGAGTCCAGCATTGACTGACATGAGTCTAGCATTGACTGACATGAATCTAGCATTGCTTGCCATGAGTCCACCATTGGATGTGATGGGGTTAACACTAGCATACCTGACCAAGGAAATTGTCGTGTTCTGGACAGGTTTAGAGGAGCAGTGTGAATCTCGCTTTTATCTTGTCTACCAAGGGGAAATATGAGCACCCGGGCGTTTATAAGCTAAATGATACAGGCCGCTGCATTATACAGGAGTAGTATTTATTTTATAGTCTATACTTCACCCTCCCGTTTCCAAAGACCCACACAGACAAGCGCTGACAAAAAAGACACTTGAAAATAATTGAGGCTCACACCAAAACCCAAGGTTGCACAGTAGGTGGCATTTCTCAGCGGTCATTCCCTCACATTTTAAAACAAAAAGACACTGCGTTGTCAGCCTGCCACACACTGCCCCACTCAGAGACCAACTACCAAACGACGTCTAATCACAGGACTGGACTGTTCTGGCGCTGAGGGCCGGCGCTACACAGACCTTTGGAGATAAATGACAATGCGGCACGCTATTTGTCCATTGTTTCTAAAAATATGCCCCCGTCAAAAGATCATAGAAGCTGACAAAGGGACCGGTGCGCAGCAATATTTAAGGAGTACGGCCCTTTGATGCAGGAATGGGTCGCCTTGCGGTCTGTTATTCTGGAAATCCATGGCAATACGTAAAACCCAGAATGGGTGGGCGCAGCATTGTGGTTGTGAGTTGAATACTACATTTTTGAGATGGCAATAAGGGCAGGTATTTGATGGGTGGCTATCAGTAAAGCCTGAAAAAATCTACAGAGTACTTAGTCTGGGCTGGAAAATGGCTTCGTGGTATCTGTCAACCAACACTGAACAAATCTCACCCTCTTCATCCAACAACTCAGTATCCGATCTGCGTCATGAGGGGTGCCACTTAACCTATATTCCTGCACATTGATATCTGCCATTCGACTGGTTCTCCCAGCGGCTACCCATGAAAGTAGATTCCTAATGGTACTTATGTAACTTTGATAAGTCTGGTCATAGGGTGAGCGTAGACAGCGTGGTAGAGCTAGTGTGTTTAGAGTGTAAGTAGTATATGGAGTTGGGAGTTTGTTGTGGGTGTGGTCAACAGCAGAACTACGCGCCGTTGGATGAGCAATATGTAACACGTGCTAGGAGAAATGGTAATGTTCACGAGAAGATGATAGCTGAAGGCATCTAAACCCTCAATTACCAGTCCGAGATTTGATAAAATTTAATGTGCTATCCCAGGTATTGTCATGATGATTTGATGCATGAATGTCCACTTGCCAGGCCGCATTCGTGAAGTCTAACGACGTTTCATACACTACATACCGTGGCCCAAGAGGGTCAAAATTTGATTCAAGAAAAAAAATCCAATTTAAAAAAAAAATAGGAAAAAAGCGTAAAATGAAAAGTCAAAAGTGATTTTCATCTTGGAAATAGGGGATGTCAGTCTGTCAACTGTGTAAAACATCTTCTGACAGGTATCTTTTAGCATGGGGCTAATAGTTCAGGTTATAGCTATAAGGGCATATTGAGTACATTAGTCTACAACTCTGTTATTACTTATATGGTGGCTGTACCTGACTATTATTTCTATTGATTTGATCCCATTCATAATATCAGATGAACTGCACAATTAGAGCCGGCAAGCAAAATTACTTCTAGGGGACAAAATGGCTGCCACAAGAGGGTAACCGATTAGCTGTATAAGCTTTGATCATGCCCGGTTGTTGTGGTGGTCTGTACTAACCCTAATACCTAGACTAGCCAAGGTCATTGGCCAGTCATTGTTATTGTCAGAGTTTCGCCTATGTTACCTACCTATATAAAATCATATATACACCTCCTTCCAGCTGCCACCCTTAGGCCCAAGCCCCCGCCCATTAATAATGTGCTCTACCTTCTTCTGCCGCTGAATTTCAGTCTGAGATGCACAATATACTTTGCTGAAACTCATAGTTTTGTGTGCTAACATAAAACACTATGTCTATACCACCCTTAAAGGGTTAATGATCACGGCACTGTTCCCTTTATCCTCATTATATATATATGCGTACATATGTACATATAAAAGGTAAAATGAACAATAAATACAAATACAAGGTAAAATGAACAACAGATTTGTAATACCTCGTGAAAGCGGCATGGGGTCAATCTACTGAATAGAGAGAGAGCATGCAGGTTTAGGCGGGCTGTTGACATAGAAAGTCCCGGGGGACCACGCCAGGGGTGGAAGGGGGGGGGGCACTTCTTGTACGTTCTGTAGTAATTGTTTGCGTTCATCTTCCAGGGTATGATACGCTTTCAGCGGCTTTTCAGAGGAGGAGGGGGAGGGGGTCTATTGAACCACACCCCTTTTGGTAGATGAACCCCTAATATGTAAAAAAGAAATCCGGACCCCTTTTGACCATATACCGCCTCAAATTGGCAAAACGCACACCACTCATGGTGAGATAGCAATTAGAAAAAAGATTCTGAACAGGATACCCCTCTAAATAATCATAAAGAAATGCCCTTATACCACCCTAAATTTAGACCACATAAATCTGTACCCTTTATAACAGAATCTTTTGAATGTTTTTGTTGATAATTTACTTGGGGCTAAAAACGTACTCCTTTTTGTCTAAATATGAACCCAGGGCTATTAGGAGGCCTGGGGGAGCTACCACTAAGATCCTAAAAGTACACCTTTCCTGCTACTGTGTGTGCATGTACACAGTATCCATAGAATTCGTGAGTACCACCCCCACCCCCCTTCTTCCTCCGTGACCACGACCAGGATGCCCGGCCACCTTACGCAAAGTTATGTAATACCAGATGTCAGTCCGTGCCCTCACGTTGCTCACATTATAGGGAAAGTTGAACAATGGCATGCCCTTTTCATCCTGCAGTAGCACGGACTGGTAATATAATAGTGGGCAAGTAAAAAGGTGTCACAAAGGTTCAAAACACCCGTCAGTCCCCCCTATTTTGAAACTGTTTGCCACGCTCCTGGGGGGGGGGGGATAATTCGGAAGATTGAGGACGAAGGTAACATCCTATTGGAGGTGCAGAGGCACAGCGTAAATTTGGCTTCCCATAACCTTAACATGCTCTACCTTTGGCATCCTCAGTGAAGGAGCCCCTCCCCCAGTGCACACACACGCTCGTCCACCAGTTAGCACTGAAGGGTTACTCTCTTATGGCAGCCATTTTGTCCCCCAGAATTAATGTTGCTTCTTGACATAGCTGTGCAGCTCATTACATTGGCAATACATGGAAATCAGCAGAAATAATAGAAGTCAGAAACAGCCTCCAACTTAGTTTACAACACAGTGGCGAACTAATTAATGCAACCCAACTAATGAACACACTACACCCCTATAGTTCTGACCAAGGATATATGGCCCATGGTAAGAGATACCTGTCACAAGCTCTTTTGTAGGATATGACAGACTGACAACACCCATTTCCCCAAATGGAAATCACTTTTGACTTTTTATTTTACACTTTAACCCTTTTTTTTTAAAAGGTTGTTTTTGTTTTTCACAATTACGTTTTGACCCTCTTGGGCCACTGTAACTACACTAAATGAACGGTATGATGCATAAATGCAGCACCGACGTATTACTACCCAAGGCATTCATGAATTGAGCTGGCGATAACATGCATAATGTACCAAAGCA
Source organism: Harmothoe impar (assembly GCA_947462335.1). NCBI lineage: Eukaryota > Metazoa > Annelida > Polychaeta > Phyllodocida > Polynoidae > Harmothoe > Harmothoe impar. Next base: position 39,679,823 of record OX381710.1, read on the forward strand.
CCATGTGGTTTTTAGATGGTTAACAATTGAGGCACGTTTGGACATAATAATTGACACCCAGCAAACTAAAATCAACTCACAGCTACCTTGTCGCCACTTAATACCACCCAGTTGAGTTGCCTTGGTTGGGCTCAGGCTGGGCACAAGTTGACGCTAATTTGCTGGGCTGCCGCAGACTTTCTGCGAAGTGAGTAGTGCATGTGATTGGGAGTGTTGTGCAGGCTGTAATGGTAACGGAACACCAGATCGGTCAGGCTGTATTGTGGGCATTGTGCACCATATAAATCACACTAGAAGAGCCAATGTGTTATCACTTAAGGCATCATTATATGTTAAAGGGTACAGTTGAAACCAGGGCATACGAGGTAGCGGCTGTAGAACCCACTATATATATGCACTTCTCAATCGCTACACCCTGCCCTACACAGACAGGCAAACAGACAGACACGTGCACATCAACATAGGCAATGACATATCCTTGCGGAAACCCAATCGGAAGCATGATAAACGAGCAATCCGATCGGGCGATGGCATCTTTGCATACAATTTGGCCCCGTCGGCGCAGAGGGCGCGGCCCCCAGTGGCCGGGGCGAGCGGCGGACAGGAAGTGCCGCTGATGTCCGATTCAGCGCCTGGCCAGGCCTGGGCCAAGTCAATCGGGCCTGGCCTTTAGCCTGGCGGGCGGCCGCCAACACCCTGTGTCGATCAGAAGGGGATGGACGCACCAGAAATTGCCAATCCTGCCCCAAGACAAGAGGGGAGCAGACGGTCGAATTGGTTCGTAGCGTCCCTGCCAATTGGCGGGCCTGGATTGGGGGCTCCGGGGTCGCCCTCTCCAAACCACGGTCCTGACCCCTGTGGCCGACTGTGCTGCCACCATGCGGCGACTAGTGGCAACATGTTTAGGGGGATGTGAGGCCGGCGGCCCTGGTGGCCTTCCACTGACTGGGCCTGCTAGTGTTAAACAGGCAGAAGTAACTGTGTATCGGCTACTCTGTGCTCCCACCTCCTCCCTGTCCACCACCCACTTGGTGCCCTGCCATACCCCTGAGCCCTGCAGCTAGGTGGACACAGGGATGAAGGACAACCCATGTTTAGAGGTTGTGTGCCATTGGTTTCTTTCTGCCAGTATAGGATGTATTACAACGTCACCACCCACTAATAGCAACTCACTGCATACACTTGTAAGACTTGAAAACCCACCCAAAACCACAAACATATTTATCATATCACTGACAACATCCCAATCGGAAAACAGGTACTACATGACACAGCAGCATATACCGATATGTCTATGATACATAATGTTTCTTACTTGAATGTGGAGGAAGAGGAGGTGTTGCTTTAGTTGTATATGTATCACTTACCAGGGCGGTAAAGGCCGAGGGACGATGATACCACTTCCCTCCGTGGCCGGAGGGTATAACACGCCCGCGCAAAGATTATATAGAATAAAGTATAAGCTCCTCCCACCCTATCGGCAATAGACACAGTAAACAAACACATGCCCCGAGAATGATGCGGTTCTAATACGACCTAGACGATGTATTACTACTTAAGTATCTACATACTTATGGAGACATAGGAGCTTAGACGCCGGTACATCAATAAAAGGCTCCTCTACGGTCTACCAGACGATTATGGATAATGCTGGTAAAATGAGCACGCCATGCCTTTCAACATGTCGCCTTTTTAGTTCCCTTGAGTGCAGATAGCTGTCGTGTAAATATAGGCAGACCACAACAATCAAAGATACTGCATGCATCTACTGCCCTTCTTATGTCCCCTACATCACGTTACCAGTGGTTAGTACAGTGCTGGTATTCTATGCACCCGTAGGCTGGTTTTACCTGCTGTCATTGACGACATTGATATCTAGACAGGAAACATACAACAATGCTCATGACATATATCCACTGCATGTATGCTACACTGTATAGGCAAGTTCTTAGCCACTGATTTATACAGCAGAGACAGCTCTCCACTGCAGATATACAAAAACTCCAGGCTCAGTGCTTGATGCAGTGCGAACAATCTAGCTGTCAATTCTAATTGCATTAGGATGAGGGAGGTTTAAATCTCGCCGACAGACTCTCTGCTCGTCTCATTCCTGCCGCTTCTCATTCACGCCTGGCTCAAGTCGGCCTGACATAAAGAACAATTTCCATATACCACTGTATACTACTTACTCCATACATACGCCAGCAGCAGCGTAAAAGCTCGGGCAGCGATTACTTATTTAGTTGTAGTTTCTGGAGAGTGGGGTGGGTCTGTAGGGACGTAATGACCGTAATGCAGTCCTCCGCCTCCGTCTCTGACAGTGGGAGGCGTGGATGGACGTTTTCTACGGCACAGGAAGGATCCCACTGTGGCGGTAAGACCGTTAGTCCTAAGTCCACACGGCGCCGCGCAGTAACCGGGCTAAGTACTCGCACTGTGTGAGCAGCTCAGAGGGAGCAGCTCCCGACGACTCAGCTGATTTAGGGCGGCCATTAGCACCTGACAGTCGTCCAGGTAAACACCTCTCGACATATAGCCTCAAACCTTGCCATTAGGAGACTGCTGATTACCGTCTCTATCTGCCTCCAACAAGTCCCCCCCCCTTGCTCTTATCAGGCTATACTCTTCTGCACCCACCACCTACCTACCCACGCACCCACCCACTCATTCGCCAATCTTCCACAGTAGTGACACTCTCTCAGACTGACAGCCCAAGCCCTCCTCACCCCCAAAACTCACTCCGCCCACAGATATCGCCCACGGTGCGGATGTGTATACTACAAGTAACTGTCAGCTCATAGTGGTATAGAATAAAAAGGGCAAATATGAGCATATGACCAAGCTCACTACCACTCACACTCACTCACATCATCACGTGCGTTTTGTCCCTGGCAAGCTGTCCACCACCACCCCACCCCCACCATACACACTCTCATGGTCTCACCACCCCACCAGGCAGGCTAAATCGACTGCCAAAAGCGAAAGTGAAATTGATATCTCTTATCAGGAGCGAACGGATCAACAGGAAGATGCGCAGAAAGCGTGCGCAAAAGGTTGATGTGAGAGTAGAGCAAACGTAGCGGGCGGGGAAGCCCTCTGTCTGTCTGTGTGCCTGGGCATCTGATGTGCAGATGAAAGCGAGGCTGGGATTCCCCCTTTATTGAAGACCACTCAACCCGGGAGGGACGTATTGGGGCTGCTTTAGCCCTTACCCACTGCCACCCTACCCGTCTATCAACCCACTCTCCCACTTCTCTGTTCCACACCACATCAGTGGTAGTCGTTTTGAGTGGGCGACCACTGGTAGGAAGGTTTTAAAACATGTAGCACCAGCGGCGCGTGCTTGAGGTTTTGAAAGTGATACCAAGGGACCCCATTTATCTATTCAATTTATATGTGACATCATGGAGTGTGGAGCTGTAGTAAAATGTCCATGGTAAAGCGTTGCTATCGCTGGCGTGATATTGCCATTAGAAATACTTCGAATGAATATCATTTAAAGACACATGGATCCATTTACCCCGGAATTACATCCTCGCTACGTATGTACGTGGAATTCGTGGACTTTTGAAATAGAGAAGCCTCTGAAAATGGTGTCTCTCTCAGCTCTTTGTAGATTCAACATCAGTTTTTCACAGTGAGACTCCATAGTTTACTGCCTGTATACAGTGGTATAAAAATACTGTATACTTTCCGATTTTACATTGACTGAATCACAATGCATGTTCAAATGATGATAAGTTTGCTGTAATGGCTATCGAAATTATTCTTCCATAAAATTCAATGATCAAAAGATGATTATGACCGGATTCGTACATGCAGCTGACTCCATTCTTAGAATACACCCCAAAGGATATACACCCCGACTATCAGGCAATTTACACCATTTGAGCTGAAAGACACTGAAAAATTGTCAATGTCAATGATGGACTGATGAATCTCCAGCTAGACGACTGGCAATAAAACTCTTTGCATGACTATATTTGTCAGGCAAACTTTTTTTAAATGGTTTCCAAATACACCTGTGGGCCACCCGGGCCTGTAGGAATGTTATTTTGCAGAAAACTACGGGCCCGGACTCAAAACTACGGGCCATTGGCTCCCGGGCCAGCGTTAGTGTCTACCCCTGTACATGTATTAGATACCCTACACATAGATAGGGTTATGCCATACAACCACTGCCCCAAAAGGTCGAGATGAGGTGTGATAATACTGAGTCAATGGCCCATAATGGGCAGTGGCTATGTGGCATAACTCTGTCCAGGTGTACGGTATCTCACTTAACCTTTGGTTAAATGGGGGTATACGATAAACCCAAGGTGTGAATTCCTTAGTATTAGCCCTCCAGCATAGGTTGATGTTTCTAATTCTATTACAAGAATAACGATTATCAAGAGACTTGTTTCCTTTTCTTTTTTCTGCTATACAGGGTGTACTAACACGCTACCACAACATGTCCGCGATATTACCTACCTACTTCTACTCACATGATCAGTTGGTTATGCCACGAAGGAAAGCCACTTAAAGGTAAAACATTTTTCCGGAGTAGGATACTCTTGAAGTCCAACTTGAAAGACCTCTCATAAAGGTAAACGAACACGGTTAGGACGACCTTTTTCCCGTCATGCATTTCGAGATGCACCGGCATTTTAAATCATCCTTGTTTTAATGGCAGGAGGTGGGAGATTTTTAAGTGGGATGGTGTGCGTCTTTGAAAGGCGTGGATGCAGTATAACATGGCACAACGCAGCATACCTGTCACAATAAGGGCTATGGCCTGGCCTCACCCCTCCCACCTTTCCTGCACAACCCATACTCCCCACTCTTACCCCTCCCCTTCACCTCCCCCAACCTCTCCACCCCCTACACCACACGTTTGGCACAGCTAATTTCCGCTGGCCTTATGATATTACAGCATATCAATTACCTCAGCGAGACAAGCACGTTACTATGGTAATTTGCGTAAGCCTGTCGCTCGTAACGACCTGTCCCGAGTAGGCAATTGGCATCAGCCATGGAAGAGCTGCGCTGAGTGGAGATATGGCGGGTTATGACGTCACCTGGGAGCAGGTTGGTTATCTGAGTCACCTGGAGCAATGTTATTAAGGCTGACCAGGAGGACGATGACGTAAGGTAATGTCATACTGTATAAGGTTAACGAGGGACGTAAGAGGGGATCAGTGTGACGTTATGGTCGCAATTGATAGCTTCAGATTGACATAATGATTACAACAGGAGAGGGAGATCCTAGTCGTGACAATGTATTATAAGCAGCAGCTAGAGTTCAATTACAAAGCCTTATATGGATACTTCAGCACGACGGCAACATTGTAACAAACCACTGGTCATCGCATTGCCATTAATATTCTGTCAAATATCTATTTCGTAGGATTCATCTTCAGAATGGGCATACCCGAGCCTCCATATCAACATCATTTCATTAATCTGATAGCTGACTGAACTAGTATCCACCACGGCCAGTTTATATGACTTCTTGACGTCCATTGGGTTCCCAGAAAGCTCGACCTATATGACCGCTATAAGCATAGTTATAAATAATATGAACTATGCATCTCATATACAAAAAGAACTGCCATGATATTGTAGCAGTAGAGATTGACTTTGTGTAAATTACAAACACTGGTCATTGCACCCAAACCTGAATTGATTCTTCATTTCCCCTTTAGGTGCCTTGGTTGAAGTAGTATGTGCCAAGGGACTTGATCAATGTCTATATGTTAATCTTAATAATGGAAACCAATATATGTTGTGCAGAATCTTGAGAATCTAAAGTGATAGCTCAATATAATATATATAAAAGAGCAGATTAAGTGGGAATATACTTTTTCCACTGATGCACTGTTTATGCGATGGGAATGGTCGCTCTTTAAAAAAACAGGGGTTGGGTTCGCTGGGTTTGGGGGGGGGGGACAACCAAACAAAGTTGGACCACTAATCCCACCCCATGTTTTAGTGAAAAAGCCCGCGTTACTATTGCTAAGATGTGTCGGGTACGATCAATTTGAAGCCCCTCCCGGGGAGGGGGTCTCTCGCTGGGGGGGGGGGGGCAATAGGACACCCCCTCCCTGCTATCAAAGAAATGATCACCTGTGCCCGCTGTTTTAGCAAGGGATCCTAGCGGTAAATGGATTATTTAGATGTTCTTGGTTTTGTTGCAGTATCCTACTGGGCCTTTTTATCCATAATGTTTTGATAAAGGCGTTCAACATTATTCAGACAGTCCTAGGTGTGTTACTTGGTTTTGGTAGACGTGATTTTAGTAAGCTTTGTTTTGATTCACATCATTTTGGAACAAATTGATTCAGAAAGCTTTGGTTTTGGGGACACTGTCTTGCAGGCACTGTTTTGCCAAATGTTGTTTTCAGTTGGCGTTGTTTCCCTGTGCAGTGTACTGGTAGGCTTTGTTTAAGTAGACACGTTTTATTTCATTTTATTCATTCCCTAAGCATTCTTTTTACCTCCCTGGGTTTTACAGTGTTTGGCACCTAGGTGAACCAAAGGAAAGAAACACTGAATTCAGACGTTTGATCTCACACAGCTCGTGGCAATAAGGATGGGGACAGATTCATCAAAAACAGTTATTGTTCTCATAACTGTGAAGAAAATGTTAACATGAAACGCGTAACATACAGCTGTTCAATTAAGGCTCTTCAACATGTACATGCCTCTTGTACATGTACTAAAACTAGAAAATCAATATCGTTCCTACATATTATATTCTGTTGTCCTTCTAGTAACGGTCTATGAGATTCTATACTGTATGTACACCAGTGTGTGTATATCCAACTGCAGAAATCCTGTGATGATGAATATGTCCATATTTCAGCCACTACCAACATCAAGGGGTGGATTGGGGGAGATGAGTGGTTGGTACTAGCAATGTGTGAGTGACACAATGGCACATCCCCTTGTTTGAACAGTCACAATTACCAGCCAGCATTCCCCGGAGGTGGGATTAGACAGTAACCATGGTGATGGAACGCCACCCATCCCAGGAGTGGCAAAGCAGGGGATAATCTCTTACAACAATACACCGGTAATCTGAGGCACTTGATTCCATTGTCCTGGCCAAGGTTACACAGACCAGATAATGGGTCCACAGCTAAGGCCTCGCCCTAACTCCTCCCCCCACCCTCCGCAACCCCCTGAAATCCTCCCTGTTCTGAACCTGAGACAGTAACTTGAGTGATGACCACGCACCGGGGAAAATAACAGCTCTCCTGTTGGGCTACTGGGAAATTTGTACTTGTGATTTGGAGCCAAATTTTAATGGCTCTCCTGAGGAGAACTTAAGTGAAAATGGCCAGGGCATCAATTTTACCCAGAGAATGGCCGCCAAGCTTTGTTCTACTTGAGGATAACTTAAAAGGTCAGGGCACAATAATGGCGAAGTTAACAGGGTGACTAAACAAAAGGTTGCAAAGTTCTGCTCAAGGATCCCCATACACGAGAACAAAGTCAATTCCTTTCAACGGTAATTGATGTTAAGTTTCAGCAGAACCCAATGGGCTGTCACTAAAGTGTGGAAAAGGAGAAAAGCCAATCGAGAGAGTCAAAAAGCCCAGGCGTCTTCAACCCTTACCAGCTTAAACTTTTAGTAATTATACAACTAGTTCAGCACGATATTAAGATCATAGAGGATGATTAACACGAATTAGTATATATCAAGAAAATCAGGTTACATTGCAATCCAACCCATGTCACTTTATCCTCATTAGACTACTCTAAATCAGCAGGTAGAATTCATGCTGTCTTAGTCCACAGAATGGCTGTCAATCCACCTAACAGTGAATCATGAGACTGTGAGACACTTCGAACAAAAAAGTACTGAGAACAAGAGGAGGCAGTTTGTAATATAGTCTATGGTAACTGGTACAATTACTGCCGATCGACATCATTCCGCACGGACACTGTGATTTGAGCACCACAGTAAATGCTCTATTAATTAAGGTGTGAATGCGTCTTTCATTAACCTGTCATTGTCAGTCTGTAATTAGGTAATCTATGTGGTGTGCCAAGGCAATAATGCTATAGCTGACATCACTCATTTCTACATCCTCATGTGGAGCCAAGCCCTCGTAAAAGTCTACTTTAGTTAGATATGGTGTGGCATTTTATCTAGATATTACTAGATCTGGTATGCTTGTGACAAAATATGTGACAAATAACGTATCATGTTTTATGTTCATATCAGCATATCTGTTATAAGGAAATGACTGAATATACCCTATGTCAGTTTAAACCTCAAGTCTAATGGACGAATTGAGCTTAGGCAATATCATTATTTCCCAGTTGCAGATTTAACGCTGCAAGTGCACAAACTGCTGTTGGTCAATACATCATCTCTTTATACTCCTTATGGTGTATATTCATATTGAAAATGATTACTAATCAGAGACTAATTTACCAATTCATTCATCACAGAATTGGCAATGCTTTAGCGGTAGAAAAACATTATGGTACTATCCTTTTTGTTTTTGTCCTGTTAGAGGGCCATGGTCATGGAGTATGTATATATATGGACTCACTTTTAACATGTATATAGCCCAATGCTATAAACCATAATGCTTGTCCACTACACTGAGTGTAATATCATTCACATCCAGTATCCTATGGTCATCTTATGGCGTCCACATATCTGTCCGTTAACTAGTGCATTCATAGAGGGACACAAACCTGTTTACAGGTAGACAAGCAGGCAAGGACACATCTACACTCTCGCACACGCATATAAAGATATGAAGTTACATTACAGCAAGGTAAGGCAATGATTGAGATGCAAGGTTAAGTATTACAAGAGATCTCTTCACCATTTAATGTTGTTTTAAATGTTTATATTCTTGATGTTGAACAAACTCTAGAGTCGCGTACTTACCGACATATACAAGCATAATGTAATTATTGAAATGGATACAATTAGCACGGTTTGTGTCATCAAATACCATACAAGACTTCATTGTGGCAATGACTCGTGACCTGCTCAGGTAAGGGGAACTGTACCTGAAGTAGCGCAATATGGCTTTGTCATATAGTCCACAATGAAGAGAGGCTAATTAGTACACTATGCATCATTATGTTACCCTGGAAGTCGCTGTATATAGACCGTAAGCCACGCCCATCAAATCTTCATACTCCCTTGGGAGGTGATTACTGGGAAGACACTGCTAATGATGTGAAATGAGCTGGAAAGTTAGGCCACACCCTCAGGTAGCTTCATAAAGATTGTAAAGCCTTTTCACACGAGCCCAATTTAGTTGTAAGACCTCACAAAGAAAATCATACAGAGCTACACATTGGTAGCGTCACTGCATGTCTATGCAATGTATTTAGTTTCTTTATAGATAGAGTATTACTCCGTGTATGTTATGTGTACATGATTCACCAGGAGCCTTTTAGCAGTTTATATGAAACCTGATGCCAACAGATTTGCGCTGATGAATAAACGACGAAACCAACGTTTTGCGCAACCAACTACCGGTAATGTAGTTCTTGGGAGACACTGCATCTATTAGTGATAACATTTCTTCTACAGTATCTACTGCAAGATTGTTATAGTGTCAGGTGTCATCATTCTTGGCTCAAGACGTGCGAGGACAGGGAAAATGTCGAAAAGACAATATGACATCTGAAGGAGTGATAGTTCTTGACTCATCAACGCACCATTTGTCATAATATTATGAAAGAGTCGTTCCGCTTGTCAGCTCTGCAGACTGACCATGGGACTTTATAGTTGTGAAGGACATGTATGAGCAGTAGGAAGGATGACTAATATAATAAGGCGAGGCTACTACAAATATCCATGGGAGGTGACACTTGCGTTGTGGGTGGTACAGTCGGACAGGCTGATTTGTCCGTCACTTGTCGGCCAGGCTGCTACTGCTGGTGGTGTGAAATGCTGCCCTCCCCCTGTACATCAACAAGTACCTAATGCCGTCACACGCCCCTCCGTGCCTACCTCCAGCACCTGGGCACTGCTGCTTAAGGCAGTTTGCTGTGACGCATTAGTGTGGGATGTAGACTATGTGGATGTGTGAGTGAGTGGGTGGGTGGTGGAAGTTGGAGATGACACCTGGGATAGTGTGGGTTTTGTTTTTGTTTTTAATTTGATGAATATTTGTAGATTCTGGATTGCTGGTTTGCTGGTTTCTGAGCAGGTGAGATCAGTTTTAAAGCCCAAGTGCTTTGTATACCGTTTACATTTCACGGCACCTGAATGATTAGGTTTATGTGGGGTGAGGTTATAAATGTACAATAAACCTGTTTATAGCAGTATTGGTGGGAGACTTTGTGTGCTGCCTTGCTGATCAGAGAAACACAGCAATGCAAGTTGCAGCAACGTCGTGTACTTATTGGGCAGTTTGGTGTGTGCTTGTTTTCCTATCTGAGACTCTGCCTGTTCCAGGTTGTATTTGAGACATGTGGCTGTCTCCGCCCACCCTGGCCCTGACAGCATTCCATCTCCACCCGCCACCCGCCCGGGTCTGACAACCTGCCATCACCCCCGCCCCTACTCCTTCACAGAGTGTGATATCAAAGTGGACGTGACAAGTGGTTTCCGGCCTCTCTGGACGCCCGCCATTAGCGCCGCCTGCCGGCCGCCACGTCCTCTGCGCGCGCACCGTGAATTCATTACGGCTGGTTCCCTGCAAGATGGATGGCCGAATGATGGCCGTCAGCCGAGGTACCAGCGAGACAATGGCCGGCCCACCAAGGAGGAAGCGACGCAGGCGGCCCTTTCCACGACTGATGTGTTTTTATGCCGATAAAGGAATGTCGCACGCTTACAAGGCCCCGCCGCGTCCTCCCCCTTTTCAAACCTCCGGCCGGTTCTCCTCCCGGCTGTTGGCGTGTGGATGATGGTCCTGCAGGAAGCTGACAATCAGTTGAGGCCCACACACAACGAGCAGCTCACTACATGCACAGGAGCAGCTCAGGGAGCAGCCACAATCTAGCTGACTCATGTCCATTTCATTAGACTGAAATAGCTGCACTGCTGGTGTCGAGTTGTGCCTTGCCGGTGTCAGGTTGCCCCGAGGGCGAGTTGCTCCGGAGGTGCTCGGGAGCAGGTGGCTGCTCGCCGGACGCTGAGCACCTTACACCCCGCCCTTCCCGTCCCCACCTCCGGCCTTAATGGAACATTGTCCCCTAATCTGCCGGCCGTTGCTCCAGGGAGTAGTTAAGCCCTCCTGTGACCTAATGTCTGAGCTTTCACCCCATGATGACACGAGCAGCTCGCCGTGTTTACTCCGGGCAGACCGAAGGTCACCAGTGGTGACAGCGGCGCGGCAGACAGCTCAGGGCTATGGGGAGCAGCTACTTAGCTGCTCAGAGATGCTCACAGACCCTCAGGAAAGCTTCAAGTAGTCCACTCATCACATTTTAAACGGACTAAAGGTGTTCTTCCCCTTCCTCTTCCATTTTTATATTGTGGTATTATGTTTTTGCCCTATCGGCAATGTTCCATATAATAATCCTTAATAGTAGTATGTGTATGTAGTAGTAGCACAAGCACTGATGAAAGTCAGTCCGACTTGATACCATCAGCTTTTGATTCGAATGCACTGAAAAGCTCTGAGGGCCATAAGGTCGTCTTACATGAAGTCTTCTAAATGAACAGCATAGAACAAGCGAGTTTGAACTCTTCAAATGCAAGATACCATCCCATATAGCAACCCTAGAGCTAGTCCAGTTGCTGAACTAACAATATTGGCCCCATGCATTGCCTAAGAGTGACTTGGCTAGGGTTATCAGGAGGCTCTTTCAGAACAGACTCGTCAGTCGTCATATTGCGATTTTCGTCAATATTGCAATATTTGCAATGGACGAGGGTATTTGTAGCTGGCAGAATGTGCTTTTTACATTAATTTTCTATACATTTGTATAGGAAATCTTGTGAAATAGATTTTACTATTGGTCGAGTTTGGCCAGGGGCTCGATTCATAACAATGTACGACAGCTCAGAAAGGCTACGACCACTAAATAACATGTTTGTAGGGAAAAGAGGGCAAATCTCTTTTTTACAGGTAGTAGTCAAGGCATCATACAAGGCTGTAGTACAAATATTTTGATATTATTTCACAATGAGATTAGAGAATGACTTTAGAGGCTGTCTCAGCCATCTGTTGTGCAATGGGCATTTTCCTCCTTACAACCACCATATATGCATGTATTCTGTACAATAGGGCAGATGGAAAATTTGCTACGATTTTCTTTTGAAATGAACCCCTTTTTTTATACGACAGCATTCTACGATTTTCTGGAGATAAGCTGGTCGTAGGAGATAAGCTGGTCGTATGTGTTGTTATTATTCTCCACCATTACAACTGTTCAAGAGGTGTCGTAAGAATAGCATAAAATGACCCCTGGACGATCAGCAATGGTCGTAGCAGTAAAATGACCCTCTGTGTCGTAGAAACTTATGAATCGAGCCCCTGGGCCTCGATTCATAAGTTTATACTACTAAGTAATTTTTTGGGTTACAGTCGTAAGTAAAGCTACAACTTTTAGAAAAAACGATTGCATACCCATTTCACAAGAGGAAGTAGTATCTCCTTCAAAAACAGTCAGAAGTAAATTGATTTACGATTAGGAACATCTGCAGTTGTAAAGTATAATTGAAATCGTATGTGCCCCTGTCCTACAATGTGGGGGAAACCAATTTATTTCAATATTTATTGCAATATTGGGGTGTTTCCAATCAATATGACGTCATTTCCGGTGAGGAGTTCCCACCTAGTCGTACAAAGAAAGTTGAGGAAATGGTTATGTGAGGCTAACTCAAAATATGACACCTGTAGACTGACAGGCACCCTATATTTCTATATAGCATATAATAAAAATAGTAAATAAACCAGGTCGGAAATTTCCTTCCTATCCTGCTGTCATGTTATCCCACTGCACCATGCGGTATACAAAATACAGTATGATTTCTTATAACGACCAATGTTTTATTTATATTACATCCACTTGATAAAGCATTGTATTGTAATACACAACATATTGACATAGTGCAGTACATGTTTCTCTTTCTTTTGCACCGGGTTTGGAATCTCTAAAGGTTGAAATGGAGAAAAAATCATTGGCTGAGATGAGTTTGGACCCTGTCTCAGCCGTTGATTGTGAAATGACATAAAAAGGACTTACGACCAGCTATTACCCTTGTTTTGTAAGACTTCATGACCAGTAATATTCTTACGACTGCATTGTGAAATGCACTATATATGACCTTACGACTGCAAAAGGAACATGTCTTTAACTTACCCATATGACAATGTACTACACCTACTATTTTGTACGAGAAATGGTAATGTTCTGTCGTAATAGTATTTGACTATCGTACATTGTTATGAATCGAGCCCCAGGTCTCGTGTGACAAGATAATTCTGGTCAAATTATAGAGGTGACAAAACTACTTTGATACACCTTTTGTATCGTGAAGTCGTTGATTCTCGAGGTAGTCGTTGCAAAGAACAAGTGTAATAAGTGGTCAAGGAACAACTCTCTTTTATTGTGATGGAAATAGTTGGCGGACGTCTTAATAGCTCATAGCAGGTTGGGGCGGTTGGCAAGAACTCATATATGAGTAGCTCATGGTGATCTGGGGGTCGGCGCAGAGAGCAGCTCATTGTGATAGGCCGCCATTCACCCACACCCCATAGACTCACTATCACTGCCGTTAGTGACCGAGGGGCGCTGCAGTCGCCCTCCACGAGGCCACATTATAACCTCATCCGGCCCAGCATTAGCTTCAATATGGTGGTCTTTATTTGCCCATGTGACTTTGACATTTGGGCCCCGGTCGTCACCCGCTTATCATCACCAGTCGAAGCATCGATCTGACCTTTAGCCAGCCTCCCTTTGTCCCCGACCCCATCTCCAGCCGGGCCGTAAAGATCTCATCAAGACCCAAACTTCAGAGATCCCGGGATCCCATCCCCACCTCGCTCAGTCCACCTGTTCCCCGCCCCATTGCGTGGCTGTGGTGAGAGGGGGAGGCAGGGATGATCTCCTCCACCGGCTGAATGTCACGCTAGGCTCTTTCATAAATATTGGGATTGATCCAAATCCCATTTCATTGTTGACGTGATCCAGGTAAGGCCTCCTCCAGGGCCGCAGGTGAGGGGTGGGCGACAGGTGAGATGCGCAATCCGATCCTGCCATGCAGGTAACCCCAGCCCCCCTCCCATACCTCCTCCCAACCCGCCCTGCTGTAACCCCCAACCTTCTTTTACCCCCCCCCTCTCCCCGAGCCCAGCATGACCCCCACCCCAGCCCCATCTCCTCCACCCAACAACCATCAGCCCACCATGTCCCAACCGTGCGTTGTATTCAGCCTTAACCGCAACATTCAGAACCATTCTCTTCGTCACAATGCCCTCACTGATCCCACTGATCCTAACCTCCCTCAACTTTCACACAAAGTCTACCCCATTCCCAAACCCATCTGTGCCACAGAAAGTATCACTCTAATCCCTAACCTCTTCTGCATCTACAGCATATATAACCAATATACCCAAATCAAATATGGAAGCTATTTGCAATGCCATACTAAAACCACAATGATATTCTTTTATAGTAGAAACTATAGTATTATCAGTACTGACCAACTTCCTTAGTCATTTTTTGGGTACCTATACGACCAACCCAGGCCAGGAACCCAGGTAAGTCAGGTCAGTCAATATGGACCAACTCACCTTAGTCTTTCCATTTCTAGGAATGATAGGAGCATAAGAGTTGGTCATTTTGACCAACCTTGTAAGTCTGCATGACTAACGTAGTTGGCCGGTTGCCGTCAATATGACTAACCTACTTAGTCAATATTACTAACCCACTTCAACATGATAAACCTAGATAGCCATATTCTATTTTGTAAATACAGATGTAATTGTATAATCCTCCGTGAAAATAACTACCCACGCTCAGTGTCTCTTCTAAAGCGCACCAAATGCTTCACATCACTTATTGTATAACACATGAGCTAAGTTACTCTAAGAATATTTCAATGCAGTATTTGTAGAAGTGAGCTTATATGCATATTTGACTTAGCACAGAACAGGTGTAATATTCATATGACAACATCTGTCAGAAGATTATCAATTTATATAGTATATTTCTGTTAAATCTGATGTAAGTTTGAATTGCAAAACCTGAAATGTATAAGGTATTTGCAAATTGTGATTATGTCAACATTAGATCAGATTAGATTAGTGTACACCTTCAGGGAAGGTCTTGTTGGAAACCATGTGATACCTGGCATATATTTTGGGAGTTAGACTGGTTTAACACACCCTATGGCAGAACTGAATTGAATCAGTCATTTCTGAATATCAGCTCGTCACTTTGGCTAATGTGTTGGTCCTTTAGACCAATATCCCAATGACTAGCCAAAACTGATTAGGGTGACAAATCTAGAGAATATCAACACACAGCCTGCCACATAATTGGAACCTTAACAGGGAAATTAAAGAGCACTGTCATATGATATGACATGACATTTCCAAAGAATGGTGTATGGAATCTTTCTACTACTATAGCACTGATGTTTATAGGTGCAGTGACAGCTGATTTTCCCCCGAAGTTTTTCCAAATTCTGGCACTTATAGTTTTAGATATTGATAGCTAAGTACAATACAAGATAGGGCCTATGTTAATATAGACTTAAGGTAAAGCATATGATATCATCCGTAGATTTATTTAAGAGAATAAAGACATATTTGGACTATGATATTGTATCTCACAACTTTCGCAATGTAGTATTCAAGACATCACCCACTAGACCCCAATCGGAAACGAGGCCGAGGGTCCTTCACAACCCTAATCGGGGCTCAGACCATACCGCGATCCCCATTTCCTCCAGATGGATGAAATAATCATGACAAAACATGCAAGACAAAAACGAGTTAGAAAAAGATTGGGATGGTAGAGATGGAGAAAACTGCTCTTGACTGGGAGAGGGGGGATATCATGAAAGCCACCCCTGCCGTCCTAGTGGCGGTGGTGACTGTGGATGTGAACACTTGACATGCCCATGGCCCCCTCCCCAAACCCTGACGAGTGTAATTTCTCGGGCTGAGTCTGATTGATTGCGTGCCCAACAAAAATAACCGACTCCTAACGAAGCCAAGTCCGCGTCCCAATCCCGGCCGGCGTGCGGATTACTGCTCCATCACGTCCCCTTTGTTTCTTAGGGCTTTCCCATTTTGAAAAGGGCCCCATTAAGGGGCGAAAACACAATGTTTAACCAAATATCCAGCGTGATTTGAGCATCCCATTCCAAAATAGATTGCTTTCAACTGCAGCTTAGCATGAATTCCCCTGATTTTCTGTGGGCCCTTTTCTTGCTGAGCCAGGCGGCTTTGATGGCAATGTAAGTGCCATTGCGCTGAATATCGGCATGGTGCATGCATACCATTAAGGTATCAGAGGACAAACCTCACTTGTCAATACTGAATGCAGTTATCAAGGGGATGCCTGCAGGCTGGGTGGGGGTGGGAGGTTGGGGGCAAGTGCTAGAATATCAGAGGAAACAGTTAATCTGCTATCTACAGTCCGACCCTCTGAGGAGCAGAAAAAAAGGTGAGAAAAGGGGAATGATTTTCTTACAGTGACAAAGATCTCACTGGGCGAGGGTGGTAATTGGGAGTGAAAGGCGTGGTTTTATATTACGGTCTGCGCGCACCCAATACCCATTGCCACAATATGAATCTAATGGAATGGGACAAAATTATGATTCGCAGACTGGTTTGCCTGATGGGAATGCCAGCTCTTGTGCCCAAATGTGTTTGAGGAGCTAGCACGGGCACTGGCACCCTCGTATTCACCCCACCTCGACTATACTCTGTGTAGAGTGGACGCCATAGGCAAACACTCAGTAATATAAAGACAGGGTCCCGATGCCCTTTTCAAAAGAACAAATTATTTTAGGTGATAATAATGCCCTCATAGTCCCTTATAGTCCCCAGATGCAAATGATAAATCACATCATCATGATAGACTACTCGGAGATGATGGGCTCTGCTGGAATCAATGCTGAATCATATGCTATAGAGCAATATTAAATGTATTTATATTATGTTGTATCCTTGACCGTTCTATCAAAATTGCTGTTGCATGATGGTAAGCATCGGTTGTAAGAGAGCTAATGTGGAAATGGCAATGCTGTCAGAAAGATGGAATTGGACTGAGTTGAAGACTTTCCTGTTATAAAAAAAAACATGCATGTGAAAGTATTACATATTTCAGCAGTATCAAATACAAGTTGCTCCTATTTTGATAAACAGCACAGGTGGACCATCTATTAATTTATTGTAAACACTTTTATCTCTAAATACGATGGGCCAGAGAGGTGTTTCTATGCCCTACATAATATTTACTCCAGCATCTGGCTGATGGGTCTTCTAGCTGGCAAACCTCGTCTGACGACCCATATGTTTGTCAAATAGAACACCTTGGGGAAGTATACATGGCATAGTTTCATTGTAGGTACGTGTTCTCTAAATACACCTTAGTGACGGGTTCATTTCCTGTAACATTTTCTGCATTTAGACTAAGGGGGAAGAGCAAACCAGTCACAAAATGATATATTTAGAAACCAATTCCACCTTTATTAGAAGACATGATCAGTTGCTCAATGCCCACGCCTCTCAATTTATCTACCTGGCAATTGAGTTGTAATGAGTCTGACAGAAAAGGGGATCGCCATTGATAGATTCCATTAACTGACCTTCGTGTTTGTCCTGTCTAATTTCTGTCTGACTGTTGGACATGATAACACCTTTAGCACAACATCTCACCCAACACTAACCGTTTGGGCAACCACAGAGAAAACTATAATGTGTGTCGTGATATTAGATTCAGAGTATTGATTTGAAAAGTACATTACAAGTCCACCGACTGGGACAGTTTTTGTTCATTAATTGTATGGTTATTAATGCACAAAGTAATGTCTACAAAGATAAAGGCCCTATAACATTGACTGAGTGCACACATTCGTGAAATATGCAAATGTCCATAATTATAGAGAAAAGGCTGAAAGTGAGATCTATATTGCGCCCTTGCAATTGAATGCAATTATTAACATGGCTATATCTCTCTAATTTGAACGCACCTCCGAGGATATCATGAAGATGTAGAATAATATATAAATAGATATACAGCATAGATCCCTATGTAAAGTGACTTATATACTATGTCCATTTGTTGTTGGTAGTCTTCTTTCAGAGAAATCGGAGTCCATCATTAGTTTGTCGAGGCCTCATTAAAGGTTGTGTAAATGCCTGTAGCTACACCACTTCAATGCTTTAGGATATCTCCTGTACATATATTTACTGAAGAATAAACACAATACCAAGTAGAAAATGAAATATGTCATGATCTCATGTTCTTATTAAGGAATGTTATATAAAGGATGTTTACATTATGATCATAGAGTTTGGCTGGTGTCATTTTGCCACAATTCAGATTCAGATTGCTACTAGAAGTGCAGTTTGTAGATGGATGTCTTGTTTTATAGTATGTCAATAATTAGATATGATTTATAACTATAGGGGGAGAATGCGATGCCTGAAGAAGTAGAGACACTTCACAGCAAGTTGAACACTTTTGGGGCTGTCACTCAAGAGTGGTCACTTTGAAGACCCACCTGGCATAAACCTGACTAGAACTGGTTCATCATCTTGCCTGTAGTTGGCTAAAATCTAGCATACAATGTGTAGCCTGAGGTGTAAATTGAATTATTCCTATATTGATATGATATGATGATAACGAATATTGCAATACCTATATATCTTAATATGGAGGATTTTGTGAAGCATCTAGTGAAAAGGCATTTCTTTAATTTTTGATTATTTTAATAATGTAAACAATACAATGCTTTTGGCAACATCAACAAAATAGATAATAAGTGTAGAGTGAACACACATCTTTAATTATGTCTTTCCCAGGACACTAGTATGTGCTTTCCATTGTTATGATACACACAGAAGCCTAGATTATTGAAGGGTAGCCTATTCTCGATGATGCACGCCGAAGATCGACCCCTGGGTCTATAAGACGGCCGTGGTGTCTTCAGAGTTTTTCAGAGTTGCAGTTCAAATATTTGTTTCAACACATACTTGAAGGAGTACAATGCACAGTCCTAACAGTCTAACTCAATTGTCATAACTTTATCAAGTAGAGAATAGCTGAAAAAGATTTTATTCACGAAATATAAACATGTAAAAGGATATGATTCTAAAGTTACAACTACACAAAACACAATAGTCAACGGTCAAGTTAGTGGTGAAGCCTGGCAAAACTAGCACTAGTGTGGTTTTAAGGAAATTAAGAGGGTGAAAGTTGTCTTATTTTACAAAACATACATATATCAGGGTAGTCGTCCTTACCTCCTAATGAGACCCACTAAGGGTCATGTCGATGCGCTATTCACATGCAATGTTGATAAACATACATGTTTTCTTTTCATTTTGGGATCTCCTATCATTCCTTGAAACTATCAGACTATAATTTTAAATTAATATTTTACTTCTCTTTCCCAGGTTGCTGTTGCTGAGATGAATCTAAAATCACAGAGGATAAACTGAACTACTCTATACCATACCCTTAATTAAACAGGTCCATGACATGGGGGAAATGACAAGACATTTGTTTCAGTATGGTTGTTTTGTTCCAAATCAAAAAGATCTAAACGTTTAAAATATAAACAATTTAATCTGAAATCAAAAATAGTGCACTGTCAATTAATCATGACTGTATCCATTCATCACTGAGAAAGCATACCTTGCACATGGTTATCTAATTCAATATTTGTACACTGTTAGAAGTAACCACTGTAAATTTACAGCAAAATGTGCTGGCAGTTTTGGTTCCAGCACATTTTGCTGTAAATTTACAGCAACTCAGTTGCTGTAATTAAACAGAAGAATGTGCTGTAATTTTACAGTATATTCTTCTGTTCAATTACAGCAAAATCTACTGGAACCAAAACTGCCAGCACATTTTGCTGTAAATTTACAGTATATTGTATGCTGTAATTTAACAGCAGAAAGTACTGTAAATTCCATAAGTTGAGTTATTTATCATTAATTATTATTACTATCAATTGATCTCAATTGATATGCATGGAGAGAACCTTCCTGCATTAGTTCAGTTGCATTATGAATAACAAACATTACACAATGTAATGGTTTTAATTCTTATCCAGCTAAACTGTATGTGATACCAGCACTACACAGTTCAGACAGTTAACGATTTAATTTTCCCAAAGATATGGTATCTATTATATACTTTTGCTGATATTTACATTATTTGACACATTTCTGCAAGTTGAAATATGTTATACAATAACTGGCTGATGTTTCTCTCACACATTCATATTTTACTATGTTTTTGACACACAGGGGGCTCTATTTACCCCCAGAAATATAGTGTGTACAAGAATTGTTACACAAAATGATACAGTGCTGCCACCATGTGGCAGAAATCTACAGATCATGTGCTGTTAATTTACAGCAACATTGCTGTAAATCTGATTTACAGCACAGAAATCGGTAAATATACAGCAAATAGTTCTGTATTTCCGACTACAGCAAAATGTTCTGTAAATTTACGGTATATTGGGCTGTAAACTAACAGTAACTATTTACACTGTAAGTTAGAAAACAAACTACAGTAACACAGGGGCCAGTGCCAAATCTCAAAATGTTAGCCCTAAAACTGTCTAGATTGATTTATCATTCTGCATGTAGCTGGAAATTGGTGACCTTATTATTTAGTACCATGTTTTTTTATAGTATAAACACTCAGAAATGCTTGGTTAATGTAAGTTGTGCAAACCTTCCAGTCCAGGCAGTGTTAGGTTGTAACCTAGACAAGGCTGAACCCGTTAATTCGGATTATCATGTTTGTTTGTGGTTTGAAAGCATCAAGTACATATTGTATCTAGGTTCTTTCCAGTCCTGGCTTACATTATACCCTCGGTACGCGAGAGGGTCGACTTATATAAAGCTGCAGGAAGTTTGACATAGCGTGTGTCCATACAAAGGATCCTCTCCTCTCCTCCCTCAACTCCCTCCCACCCTCAACTCTATACTAGGGGCAGCTGTATCACTGCGCAGCACGCGCCGCGCAGCCCACCATAGGGCGCTTCGTGACAGCGGGTCGGGTCACTTCCGGTCGGCGGAGATCACCTTTCCACAGGCCACACCTCACCTGCGCACGCGCACTGCGAACACTGCTCCCTGCTCCAACCTATACAGCCCTCCCCCAACGTGTACTCAATAACCTCCCATAGCTCTGACCCGGTCAAGGCCGTTTGGCGATGTCAGATGCCGCCTGGTGAATGGGAACTAGTGGCTCTCCCTGGCGGCGTCCGGGGGAGATAGAAGTAATGAATGGGGGGATCTGTCCAAATACGTCACAAATACGGGGCGCTGACAGGATGGATGGAAATTGACTAAAACGCTGGTAATCCCTTCTTGTAAGAAAAGGCTTTCTTTATTTTCCAGCGGAACACCGGGAAATCCCGCGGTGGCTACTCCTCTGGGAAGGGCCGGATATTAGGAGCATGGAGGGGGAGGGGGCTGGGTGCGGGTAATTAATTATGGTAATGTATAATGGGGCAGGCGACGGGACGTGTTCATTAGTGGTGACATCCGGTATGACTGGGGGCGCGGCCGGGTGGGGAGGGGTGCGCCGTCCCCGGACTCGTTAACCTTGATCCTGAGGCCAGTGATCTGGACGCCTGCCCTCACCCCTCTAAACCTACCCCATCACCCTGATCACGCCACCAGCCGCCCTCACCACAGTAACCCTACCTGTAGACCTGCAGCCAGGCCAGTGGCGACCTGTTGACATGCCCTCGGCAGCCTATACATGGATAACCCCATCACCTCTCTACCAAACATACATACACTGCCTGCTACATGGAGTATGGTAGTAACCTGTACCACATGCCTCCTATCAACTTCATCTAACTCTTTCACACCCTACACTGTCACCCAGATAATACCCCATCAGTGATCCACATGAGTCTCACGCATATCCCCCATCAGTCTCCTCACCTTTCTCATCATTGTCCCATTATCACACCTTCTGTGGACCTCTGAGACAGGTCGGCCTTCACTTAAAACTGCTCTCACCCCTTTGACCATATATCCAGTTCATCGATCCTACCCCCGTCTGGGATTAATGATCTGCACATCTCATCAGTTACAATTTCCATAAGGTCTTCTCTGGCTTTACATCGACAGAAATCAAGGACCCGTTTCCTTCCCAACACAGATCTTTACCCATATCCCTGGACTTTTATTCCCTGGTTGATTATCCGCATCATCATTATTCTTTTCCACAGGAGTTCTTAGATGTCCCAGCACGTACCTCTGCTACTAATTTATTCACGATCCCGCCAACTGCTTATTTTGCCTTCTCGGCCCTGTCTGTGGTCCTTCACATCAAAGAGTACCCTCCCAGCATAACAACGTGTCAGCTTTGTCAACGCCCCGCTCAACACGAAGGCTAAAGGTCTACCTGTTGGAGTTAGAATAAGGCTTCCTGCACCTTGAACGAGCTGCTCTGTGTGATGTGGATATGTATGGCTGCTCTAACTCTAAGCATGAGCCGCAACTTGATTAGTGCAAGGTTCAGTGCAAACTGGTGGTCCTATGGCTTAGAGTGCGGGTATGTAATTATTATGGAGACGTGAGTGGCTTCTTGTTATATAGATGTAGCGTTCCATATAATGGCTGCATGTCATACAACCAGTGGTGTAGCAAAATATGAGACGAGAAACATATACCACCTTTCTTGATGTATTCAGGGCGGGAAACAAACGGCCCGGTCAATTGTGCAAGTGTAAAGGGTGCTTTTTTTTTTCATTGCTTTGACATTCTCACAGCTACCGAATAGAGATTTCTTCACCAATTTTGTCTTTATTTGTTTCAAAGTGTTTCTTTGAAAAATTGAAATAACCACAAAACGGCATTCATACCTAATTTGACATATATATATACGTGCATGTATAATTATAGACATGTACTTGAGTAGGTTATTTTCCTCAACAGGAATAGTTATTTTGGAAGTGGAGGCTGTGTGATTATGATACTGCAACAATATCCATAGAAGGCTGATTGAATATTATATCTAACAGATATATGTTGTCCTATCGTAACAACATCTAGATTGGCAATCTAAGGTGATCATTGTGACAACCAACCCCATATTGAATGTGACGACCTAAGGATGCCATTATGACGACCTTGGATCAGATGTGATGCCCTAGGTTGTCACACTGATTACCTAAGGTAGTCAACTTGAAGACCTAAGGTTGTCAATTTAGGTATTGTCAATTTGAAGACTTAAGTCGTCAATACGGTTTTCAGCGATTACAGTCCAAAGCGCAGCAAGTTATCTACTATCTGTTATCTTGCCAAAGAACACACTAAAGGTATCGTGCAGCCATCTACAAATGCCATTGTATTTGATGCAGCAGTATTGCGATGTTACGTTAATGGCAACAATTTTCAAAAAGTCCTGTCATTTGCTGAGCAACCTGAGAATGTAATTATTGGGATTGAACAATGTCAGGTTGCAATCTATCCTCAGCCCAAAGTAATTGTAGCAAATTGAGACGGAACACAACATGAAATACTGGTCCGTGAACTGAACTATGTCACTGTCGGTCAGAAGGACATTCAGATAAAGCTAAAAACACATACAGGTATAATGCAAGGTTTTCTTTCTTCTGTTTAATGACTCGTGGATGTCCCATATAAGTCTTTGTATTTAGCTTATTTCCCATATGCTTCCATGACTTTATTATAAATCAGTATTGTTAAACGCTTTAATCAAGTTTATATGCATGGTCTGGCTCAGTCTAACTCTTCACTCTTCACTCTATACAACAGGTACATAGACGAATTCACGTTAGGTCTACATTCTAGTGTAAAACTACAGTATATACCCTACTATGTACCTACACTTATCATTTACAACGCGGAATTCAGAATTGCTGACCACATATCGGTATAGTTGTGTTCACAATCCCATACTGCTGACTTAGGTTGGGGCGTTGCTATTCTGTGGCGGTTTTTAACTCCAGTGAAGCTAATGGATTCAAAGCTCAAATTCCCAGATGCGATCCTTGTGTCCACAGGTTTCCTATTGCAGGGCTTGTTCCTAATTACAAAAGATGTAACCATAGCAGGGAGGTATAACTTCCAATGGACACAGCACCTTGAATCGGCGTTGACAAGTGAATTGACTACCCCTCAACATTGATATAACGTTGAACTAAGTTTTATCCCCCAATCTGTCGCAATTTACTCATATTTAGCAGTATAGATTTAGAGTTGATTTCTTTTTCTTGTTTAAGTGGAGATTTTCTGCAATTTGGCACTTTGTGTTGCAAATTGAGCATATTGACGTGAAGAAATGAACACATTGTTGTGTTTATTCCCTCATACATCAATATTGCAAAAACGTTGTGCTACCTTCCGCACAACAAGCTCAGTGGTATTCTAAAATTGCAAAGGGGTGTGATAACCTGTGCAAATTAGGCTTCCAATTCTTGCGAGATTTAGCAATTTCGGTTTATTGATAGTTATATGTTATCCACTACTATAGTGCAATACATGTGTACCAATTGCATGGTTACGAATGTGTTGTTTAACCATATGTAATAGACGTATCCGGTTTTATGAGCAAAAGAATATTACTCACAATTGATGAAAATGATTTCTTACAAGTCCTAGTCGAAGCACCCCATATGTTTGGTATCATATTAAAGCTTACAACATCCTCTTTCCCATCTTACATTCCATTTCTGTTTACAAGGAATGTTAAAGGAGTAGCTATGCCAATACTTCATTTCAATTTTTGACATTTATAATCTTTTCACATTTTTGGCAAAACTACAGGGAAATCTGTCGGTGGGACGGTCAATACAAGTATTCAGATCAGTATAGATGTTGAATGGAACACATGTATTTATACTGATGAAAACAGTGGAACATAGTGAATTTCCTGTAGATATCAGCTATCACATTCAGGGAGGGCCAGAGTTTTCACTTTATTCTGTCTGCCAAACCTTGTTCTATATACCCCTTGCCAATACATTTCTTATATTTTATATTTCTCATGATAGAGAAGCTATAACAGAATCTGGCAGGACTACTTTCAAAGTCGCTGATGGAAACCATTGAACATAAATCCCCCCCTTCTTCCCTCCAAAAATCAGATGTCATTTTCAGGTAGAGCCAGAATATTCTACCTTACCTGTCTAACCTTTTCTGTATACCACTTGCCAAAAGTATTTCTTTATACTTCTAACGATAAAGTAGCTATAACAGAATATGGCAGAACTACTTTCAACGTTGAGATTTCTAACCCAAACCTCCATTTATGCCTCACAACTAAATATCCAAATTGAAATGCATGTACAAACATTTTAGCCATCCCTTTTTGTAGTTGGCAGCAGTATTGGGTGGTTGGGACTCCCAGTAGCTTGTTGATCGATATATGAGGGATGCAAAGCAAACACAGACAGGATGTCTTCCCTAAATGTGTTTGCTTAATGCAGAGACTTGGTCCATGCCTAATTCTTGCATTATAAGCGTCGCGTGAATCCATTCTGCATTAATTCAGCCTGGTATTGTACAGCGATGGCAATGGTTAAAGCTTTGTTTCCCAGGTAAGAAAAGAGAACGGAAAAGATACAGGATATATGGGGGTGTTGCAATTGTTCTAAGCTGATTATAACTTAGTGGGATAGCTGTTGTACAGCATTCATTCTATAGTATTGTACTATATAACCCACCATAACTGAAACAGTGATTTGTGTGACCCAAGAATGCAGTATCACACTCATCTAATATATAGATGCATCTAAATAGGATAACAGACGTTTGTTGTATCGATTCAAAAGTGTACATTTCTATATCATGATCACTGACAATTTGTAGATGTATTATCACGTGGAGGAATATTTTACATTTCTGGCAACAATTTAATGTTAGACCCACCACATTTGATAGTCGAAACCCTAACTTCGATGTGAGAGGAGCCTGGTGATGTCACTAGATACTTAGATATGTACCACAAATGAGTCTTTAAAATGCTGGGTCAGGTCGGATGAAATAGAACACGAGTTGTATTGTGAAACAACCGTGACCACTTTGTGGGACATAAATGTTGCACGAGAATTTCGGGGATGGGGTGAATGAACCCCAATAGACTTGCAATGGGGTAATATGTTTCTTTGTGACTCATCCATTTGGTTGGTACTAGCCGCTAGATCTCCATGAAATATTGAGTTTTATCGTGGGGAACCCCTACATGTATCAAGGGCTATAAATCATGGGTTGGCTTCTTTGTTTACGTGAAGCTCTTATTATAAGTGTTTAAGGGTATCTCTTTTCATCTACCACAGAGCATCATGCTGTAGGAATATGAAGGCAATCAAAGAAAAAGAGGAAGGCGACGACATGATTAATTATGAGTATCCCACTCAGTCACTTTGGCACAAAGGTTATGATCCTCTGTCATGAAATGTTGATTCAAATTAAGATGGGGAGTGGGTTGACAGGGCACGTCCCAAGTGACGCCTATAACCACCCCCATCCGCCTCCACCCCCCCCCCCCCCACACACACACACACAGAAACTAACGGCTATAGTACTAATGATCCATGCCCCACCAACCTTACATTAAAACATCTCACCATGGAAACCGCCCGTCGTGACCCGATTAATTAAATTACTTTTCATTAAAGCCTTAATGACCGCCGGGCGGCACCTCAATGGCAGCCCTGTTCCCGCGCTCTCAGGGGCCCTGCGGTCAGATGGGCCAACCCAAGTGACAAGGTTAAGTCCTCAAGGCGAGACAATAGCAACAGGGATTGCACCCAGGCCGCGGCGTAACCTTTGCCGCCATCAAACGGACGCAGTCGGCATGTTATTGCCTTCATCCTGGGTTCTTGATGTCTTTGCCTGCTAAACTGCTTCTGACATGTTAAAAGCCTTTCATTAAAGAGACACAGACAAAGGGGACTTGGGCTTGTGGAAATGTCAAAGCCCCCAGGTTGAGAACCTCCACCCAACCTGCCACCTACAGCAGCGGGAGGGGCCTGTGTTGTTTAAGCGGCCAGCATTTTTATCTCTGTCTCTGGCTTTGTCTACAAGTCGCTACCATCTTCCATTCCTTTTGGTGCTAACACAAGCTCGCTGTCAACTACAGAAGCATTGAGTAGTTTAATTCGGGTAATTGTAGCTTTGACCATGGACGTACAAGGTCGGCTAAAGGCATCAATAGCAGTCGGTAATGAAGTGGTGTGGGGGTCAGGCCGCCTAGCACTGTGCATATGGAGAATGAATGTCAGCTAGTTTTTACCTCTCTTGTCCTAGGCTCATGCTAGAGGCGTTGCTATGGTAATTAACACCCTTTCGGCCCCTTATTATCGCCCAGAGTGGTCGTGTCACACCTAGTCCCCCCTCTCACTGCCCTGTGATACCTGTAATTAGCCTAGTTGAGCTGGGCGAGTTGCTCAGAGTTGCTGCAAGGCCGATTGTTTTGACTCATTAAAGGCTGCTCTGTGGACAGATTAGCAAATATTCAATCCTGCAAAATAACCTCCGGCCAATACCGTTTTTCTTGAATTCTAAATCAGAGGAAAGCACAACAAACACGGAGCCTCTATCCCCTTGATGCAGAGCTAAGAGCACGTATTGACAGATTATCAAATTAAATCATCTAGGACAAAATGAGTGGAATGATAATAGCAGTAATAAAGACATGATTCAGAGGACATTGATGATGTAAGAGATGCTTATCAATCCTGGCTGACTCTCTTTGTTAGTGAAAACAAGGAAGCGTTGCAGGAAATGAGTTACTGCTCGGTTACGACATGTCTTCTACCTGAATTATAACCTTTGTCACATCACCTTTGTGCGTCAAGTTGTCCAGGCTTGGACATGTCATGGTGTGGCCCCGGGTTTCAACATGTTTATCATACTGTTATTAGGCCCAAGACAGTTGTGTTCAGGTAACATGGCCCAAAAAATATATGGTAGCTAGGTCTTCTCTTTTTTTTAAACCAAATTTCTTTAATGATTTTGAGACAAAATTCCTCCCATTTTTTTATAATTTCAGTAAAAAATATTTCAGTATAAAAAGTGTGTTTTCTTTGGTATGAACAGAAACAAAAATGCCTTCCAAAAATAAAAATGGGTAGGGTAAAAAAAACCATAGAGGGCCGCAAGGGATACCTGAACACAACTTTTGTTTTTTTCTTTTACCTTAGTATCATATTCCATATACTGCAAACAGACTTCAACATTCCTGTTTGCAATGGTACATACATGACCTACTCTGCGTTGTACCTGTAGTACTCTCCAATGGTTGAGCTGGTTAGATGGACTATAATGCCTTAGGGTTATGTAACTGTGACGTGATCAGCGATAATAGACCTTTGCGTAGGATACAGTAAGGAGCTTCCGCTCCCGTCCTCAACTATTTAGATACAATATGATTTCCAAATATCCGCCGTACCTTCATTCGGGAATTTGACATTGTGTAGGCCCAAAAACACGGTGCTACTATAACAAATCTTAGATCACAGCATATAATAGTGCAAATGACTGGGTTATATTTGCTGATGATTTAAATGCATTCCCCAAATTACATTACATTGAAAAATGTATACATTATAAATAGAGCTCACAGTTTGCTTCGTATATGCAGTAATATGACGCCAATATAGATTACAACAAAGGCTATCGCCTTCGCACTATCTCACATCCATCAGTGCTAACGGGTGAATAACAGCAATTCAAGAAAGGAACTGCAGAGCCGCATTATGCAGGATGCTACAACACTTACAGTGCACACAGATGTTCGCAGAAAGGGGAGGAAAGCTAACAAGCGAAGATTCATTTGGCTGTAGCTTTGGGGCTGAAAGCGGCAGTATACAGTAATAGCTATGACAAAAACGGCCGGGACGCAAACGTGCCGAGGCGCCGACGACAGCCGACCAACGGGTCCTAGTTTGCTCTAAACGAATTGTACGTAATCATCGTAGGCATGCTCATACGGGAGTAATAGGCCCATCAGGGCAAGCGGCCGTCTGTAAATTACCATGACAGACGGGAGCTACACAGTAAGTTCCCTTTTTATCTGTTAGCGGGCAGAGGCAGGTTTTTACCTAGTGCTATGTATTATGCAATGATGTGTTTTTGAGAGACAGCAAGAAGGGTGGCGACGACACTGTGCTCACTTACTTAATGCATGGAGGATGGCTGTTGTTAGCTGGGTGGTAATAGCGGACCTGATCAGCTCATCCCGGGGTGACACACTAGACAGGAGCTGCTCATTCATATCTGAGCTCATCAGATACAACTCAGGACATTATATATACAGCCAAGCATCTCACTTACTAAACATGTAGGCTCCATGGAGCATGAGAGGGATCGCTCATCTCAATCACCAACAGACCTAGAGCTAGCCACAGCTCTCGGAACAGTTCAATTGTTCAAAGTATCATATCCAGACAAGATTCCTTCAGAGATGCATGTACACTCTAAGAACTGAGTGTTGCGTTTAAACACTTATCAACACGCTTTTCTGCAGCCAGTTTCAACACGCATTTTGGTGTAACATATTACACACTACACCCTCTTTGGCAAAAATGTGTTGATCTCATAAGTGTGTTAAAAATGTCTCCTTATGCATGTTCCCGCAACACACTGTTCTTACAGTGTAGACACTGAACAAGCTACCGTGTATAAGATGTGCCCTAATGTCTAAACTCGATCGCTGTAATTTAATAGGCAATCGTCTGGTTTAACATAGAGGCGATAGTGCAATTTCCTTTCTATACATTTTATTTTCTAAATGTTTCATCGCCTACAGAATCACGTCAGTCTAGCGATCAGCCTGTTACAGTGCACTCCTGATGATCCTTCATCCACCAAAGAGGTATCCGACCAGACCCAGACACAACTGCATCTATGCAGAATACTTCATCAGAGGCAGGAGGCCTCCCCTGGCAGCATGCAGGTACATCTAATTGCACTGCTTATCCCAAACACCATCAAGAAAAAGCACCAAATTTTCATTAGGCATGGCACAGCGCAGCCGCCACGTGCTTTATCATCCAGCACCATTGCTGATCATTCTCCAATTCCAATCCAATTGATTACTAAATTTATAATTATATCAAATAAAAGAATACAGAAAAAAAAGATGAAAATGACAAAGGCTATCTCATAAGAACACAAACTAATGATGTGCTCGGAACCCATTCAATTTAAGTATGTACCTGAAATGAGGGTAATTGAAAATTCGCTTGTCTTTGGAATGAGAAGAGCGTTTTCCTGTTTTCCTGTCTTGCTAATACAAACAAGCGCTGAATTGGGGGAGGAAAATAGGGATAAAAAAGACATTATGAATGACAATGTACCAGTAATGACAGTGAACGGAGTCAAGATGGCGGACGGTGGCACACTAATCTGCGCGCGCAGCGTAGCGTTGGTTAACATCTGATTTCCGTGTTGGGCGCGGAGATTACACCCTGGGTTGACGACGCGCTGATAGCCCTTGTCATTTAAAATTCTACCACAAAGGCAAGTCAAAGCGTTGTCTGTGACGTTAACTTCTTAATCAAGCCATCACCGGCATTGTGATTTTCGAGTTGTCAAGGCCAGCAATCACTCCACCCAGCTATCACTTCAACCACCGATAAGGCCACACACACAGCACGACCAAGTGATTTATTGGTGACTCTGATGGCCATGATCAAAGTGAAATAACACAGAGAAAAACCTATAAAATGGAAGTAAAAAAAACGGTAGAACGCTGGCTCTGTGGCACGGCATTATGTGAAGATGGGACGGATGGCTGTGTGAGAAGAGGGCGGGGGCCTGGCTGGGTGCTGGCGCGTCCTAGATTGAATATCAATATCTTCCGGGGTCATAAAAGCAGGGCCGGAACTGCAGGCGATCCAAGACTGTTTTCTCAGTGCCTATGACTCATCAGAAGTCAATTGGCCGAGCTCATCTAGGCAGATGAGCTGCTCGCCCTTATGAGATGTGCAAAAGAGTGTTTGCTGAGGAGCAGCTCGGTGTTGTCAAGGTTACCCCGGCCGGGTGGTGAGTTACGCCATGGATAAACAGTCTACCAAACAGCTTGTCTAGGGATAACGCATTGCAATAATGTTTGTGCGGAAATTCAAACATACTCCATTTTCATCTGTTCTGTTTTTGAACACACAAAGCTGGCTATAAGGGTAGGGGACCTGCTGATGTGTCAGAAGTGCCATGGCAGCCAGTGCTCCTCAGTAAAACGCTGACGTAGCATGCTGTTAGAATGGGTGTATAGAAATGATGATAACAGAGATATCTGTTATTTTGAAAACCAGGATGTGAAAAGAAATCAAGCCGGCGAGTACCCTCACATCCTTTCAGTCGAATACCTCCACTACAATAATGCGTTCTTCTTTATGCTGTATACTGGAAAGTCATCATGGATCTACAGAATAAAAACCGTCAAGAATTGTTTGAGCTAATCGGATATATGAGATCGATAGAATAAGCTCTATTTTGGTAACATCAGGTGATGTAATCATACGCCAAAATAACGAGTCATAGCCATATTTGAGTGGAATTATGTAGATGGGAATATGAAGTCTATAGATCTACAGAGATCTAGTCATCTTTGTGCAGTAGAACTTTGGTTATCACCTGAATAGACACATGAGAATAAAAACAGCAGAATATATAGGTAATACAATATATATAATATAGCATCAACCTCTGGGTGTTAGTACGGCTCTAACAGTACCACACATACAGTGGTGATATGTCAGGGGAGGACGTCCAGCAGGGGGGCACTTCTCCCATGTCAGGTGGCAGCCACGCACAGTGCTTTACTGGTCCTGGGTGGCGTCCTGTTGCCCTCCTTACCGTCAGGTGGCGGGCCGGTGTCTGTATGACACGAGTTATGACCCCCAGTGGGTGGTGACCGACCCCCCTCCTCCTGGTGACCAACCCCCCCCCCCCCCCTATCCCTCACACACATATCCATATCCAGACGTGGGCTACTTCTTTTCACACCACGTCCTATAGACCTGCATGCAGAACACAGACCAAAGCTCATAGCTAGAGCTGCTCTATTAGGCCTGTGTCCACTAGCATATATCAGGTCGTTTGTCGTCCATCAAAACGTGAATTTGAATACAAATATGAAATATATGTTTTGTATCCCTGTGAACACAGCTGGACGACAAAATTCTCAAATACAAAAGTGGGAGAGAAATATGCAGGGGTCAAAAATCGACGTCAAAAGTGGGCATTTGAATATCTAACATGTTTGATTTTTGGTGCAGAAATTGGAATATATGCTCTTTATTCTATTGTAAAACCACGTCCATGTTTGCCCTGGGCAGTCTGGGCAGCAATTTATAATGCCTAGTGGACACAGCATACCTGCAGTTAAAGTAGAATATATCTACAAAATATATTCCCAGATATGTACATATTGCTGGACGTCAAAATGGCCATATATTCCACTTTCCTTGTCGTATAATGGACACAGGTCTAATAGCTAGTGTCTAACAGTCACAGAGCTGCTCTTAGACAGCTGTTACCAGACACATTCACAGAAGAGGTATGCCAACATACACAATTTATTACTGACACACTTGATGTCAGCATTAGGGCTAGGCTACTTGCTCTAGCCCGCGGTGAGATCTTTTCTGTGACTAATCAAATAGTGATGTGTAGTTAATGTTATCTGATTGTTACGTGAAATCATCCCTCAGAAATATTGACTTTAATATAAAGCTTAACGTTCCAGCTAATAATCTTGTTCAGAGCTTAATGCCACTATCAGGATCGATAGATCGACTAGGGTGAGCATTATGCAGAAGTTGTGCAGACTAACTAGTAATGTTACAGTAATCACCATCAGCCATATATCATACGGTTCACCAAAGCCCATACCTGTTCAGCCTTCCACACCAGCTCAGTGAGCTGCTCACCGAGCAACTGGTCTGTGGTTCATGAGAGGACAGTTTGCGGTGTGCTGCTGCTGTGAGGTTGGTGTGTAACATAATAGGTGTGAAGCCAGAGGGCTGTGTCACGAGGCAGGTGTGGGTAGGGTGACCATACACTGCCTGTCTGCCAAGGGTATAGTGTGTCCTTGTCATGGGGTCCCGTGTCTATCTGAACAGGTATGGACGTGTTACCTGTGTGGAATTTCTGTTTTATGATCTATTGTGGATATATATAGAAATAAACATGGATTATACCAGCATATATATGCTGAGTATTGTAGTTAAACGTGTTAATATAAGTTGCCACACTTGAATGCATACACATTATCTTACAAAGATTACGAAATGATTACCACTTGATTACATACCATCCATCCATATTTGTTAGTTAGGCTGCATTGATGAAAGTTTAAGGAATATTACCTGTACTCTCTTTGTGCCATTTTCTCTATGGCGTGCAGTGATCCATAAGAAACATGGAGCAAAAGACACTTTAACATAAACCTACCTATCATTGTTCAGTCGGTTCTCAATTTGTAATACAACCCACAAGGTACAGATTCCATGTAATATGAGGATGATGTGACAACTACTGCCAACAATATCAAGTCATGTTTTGCAATCCTAGCTGCATAGAGTTACAATGGAGATTGCCAATTTCAACTTATGAAACTGAATACAACTCTATAAATCTGTATCATATTTCGGAGGCATATCTAAAACTTTCCTAACAAAGGACTACACACAGGAAATCTATACAGTCCTTGTTGTTGTTCAAACGTTTAATGTCTAAAAACGTAAATCATACTAAAGCAAGTTCATGCCACATTTATATGTCAACCGTCTGGTGATGAATATGTATTAAAGCATTTAAATATCCATGAACCTATTTTCATACATAACTTTTGATTGCAGTATCACATATGTGATGTATTTATTTAGATTGTACCCATGTCGAGTTAATATAGGTATAATATAAACAATACTAGAGTGACGGCTGTCCACTAGACTTTGTGTGTGCTTCACGTGTATTTTACATTCATTTCATGGGAGTCTCGTCCTGAACACTGGGTTTTCTGGATCGCTGTGTGTCAGGCCGTCAGTGTCGCCATGTGTATATGAGCATGGGCTATATTATGGTTCCTTGAATTCTGTATCATAGTTGGTGGAAATTCAAAGACATATTGCATATAATTTATGAGGGGTAAAAGCAGAGATGAAGTAGCAAGTAATACTGCTTAAACCCGCAGATCTTACGGCACGTCCAGTAACAGTCAGACTCAGAGTGCAGTCGGGACAGGTACTCAGCTCTATATATAGGGGCACTGGGCCTTTAAAGCATTTACTATTGCAGCGAAACAGCTAATTACAAGCTTGAATCTATCCTTGTGACAGAGCCTAGTTACCTTGGGTAATCATTGTCACACTCATACCTATCAATACATGGTTTATGTGTAAGGCACAAATCGCAGGCAAGGCCATTGTCTCAAGTGGCTATGGTGGTTACTTCGGAGTTGGGAGGTCCCAGGTTCAAAACCTGATGAAACGAAGAATCGATTCCACGGGACCACTATACTGGTGTGTTCACCACCCGTCACTGTGCCAAGGAATTCATTGGCTGGATTTGATATCTATGTATGTTTTTAGTGTTTTATTCGGGGGGGGGGGATACTGTTACAGTGGTAATAAAGTTTAAGTATTAAGCCTATCATGTGCACGTTCCATTCCCTCCGTTAGAACCCCTATAATTGTAGTGATTTCGGAGAATCTAGTAGGGCTAGTGAGAGGAGAGATATACTAGGTATAGTCCTAGATATGTCCTAGGTTACCAGCGGTCTCCTGGAGGACTTCTGAAAGGGACAGCTGAAGCTGGAGGAGTGCATAGAGGGACAAGGTTTTACGCCCAAGACCTTCAGAGTGACCGTCTTGACAATTTGGGCCAGGTTGTCAAGATGGTCACGCTAAAGCTCTCAGGTTCGCTGAATCACCACAATATTATAGCTATGCAACACTTGGGACAATCACAACGTGTGTAAATGAAAAAGGTCAGGAAAACAGCGGTTGTTGTTGGTTGTATTTCAGTTCATGCGTCCCTCTTGCACTTAGTACAAGATTGATTACACGCCGGAATATCTGCTTTTTAAAGACTATTTGATTTGTTAAAATTTTAGATTGAAAGACGAACGGGCGAAAAATGCATCTCCAATGTTAAAACAACTCGGAAGCTTTTAGCCTGACAGGCTAAACAGCGACCTAATTCTGTGGATGGACATGGGTAGGAACCAGACGTCCACTCGAACCTCAGGCTTAGAGGTAAGTAGAATTAGTGTGTTATGAACATGGCGAAGGGTCATAATTCCCATGGAAATAGCACAACCTTGTCATTTGAGCTAATAGAAAACCAGACAAGAAGCAAGTTAAATTTAAGTGTTTTATTTGAACACTGTAGAACATTGAAACATCGGATGGTACATTGTCAGTTACACTAGAGTATAATCACATCAGATGAAACACAAGGTTGTTTTCCGCTCAGAACATGGCCTTTCCAGGAAATGGGAATCTTATCTCTCCTTCTATATATTTTTAACTGATATTATCCATATCTTAGCCATCCCTTAGCAATGGCCATCCTCGCTTAAAAGGCCGCTTCATTGTCTACACAGTGTGTAAACATACTCTCTGACATATCGTCTGGACATTGCCTCTCTCTGCTTATTTTGTCTTTTACAATGTTTCTTACAACAGTATCTTCTGCTCGTATCTATCTTCCCTGGGATATTATATCCCTTGGCGCCATTATTGTATCGAGAACACCTAATATCAAGTTAAAATAGTACTGTTTCCTGTTGGATAATGTCCTAAATATGTTGTTTTATCAGATAAAAGCTATCAGTATAACGTCTATCTATGCAGTAAAGGCACCCTTAAACTATAGGTATTTGCATACTTTAGTCCAGTCCCTATATCCTAAGCCTCATTTTGCATGGAGGCCGTACCGTCGCCTGGTAGCTGAGCGCATTTCGTAGTGTGCTCACACCAGCCACATCAGTCCAGGAGAATATTTGAATTTGTTGATCCGTTCAGGTGGAGCCAGAATGATGCCTACTGCCGTCTACTCTGAGTTTATATCAACTCTAATCTGTTAAGTATACTGCCGTTTCCAATGATCGAGGCTGACAATGGTTATACATGTTACTTTATTAAAGCAAATTAATTCATACACATTGCCGATTAACCCACTGTGGAGGGGCAAGACAACGCATTCCACACCTTGGTTATAGCCAAGAATGGAAGGTTCATTCAGATAACCCCCTAGTTTTCTTTCTAAACTCTCTTCAGAGCAGGACAAATATTTTCAGATTACCCACCTCGTAACTGAGTTATGTGATAATGGCCATAGTAGAGTGGCTATAAAGGCGCCAGCCAGTCGGTCATAGTTATTTATACGGAGACTCAGTCACTTGTGGGTTATCTATTACATGAATGATAATTATGCAGCTACACCTAACGTTTTAATTTATGGTCCAATGAGTTTCGACTGTCACAAAATATAATTTGGCATATTCTTCGTATGAAGCTGGTCTTTGTATAATATATATAGGCACCCATATTATACAAGTTACTTCTCTATGCAAACCTTGCTAGACTGTTTGTCTGTGTCCATTATACTGCCTATGCATACGCTTTGTATAACTAACTGTACAGCCTTAGACTGGCTGACACTGTGGTGGCGAGGTGGCAGAGCAGCTCTCCTATTTCCCTTCCGTTTGCTCGACAGACCCGGTCGTATTGCCTTTCTGTCTATTAGCCGTGTGCCTTTGACTTGTCCGGATGCAGTCTGTCTCGATGTCACTTTAGGCATTGCAGTACTGCATTTCCCGTCTCTCTCTCTCTGTCTCTACTTCCAATACCATGCCCACATAGCCTGATAGCCCACCCTATGTGTTACCCACCTGATTGCAGTGGGTTATATTCTTCGGAGTTCCCCTCTTCTACTGACAATTCTCCAATTCACTGAACGAAAATTGATTGGCGGAAAGAAAGCAATGATAAAATGTGGTGAATATGGTTGCCATGTTGTTAATTTCCATATTTCAATGCCAAAATCGACCTTTCCCTACCTGTTTGTGAATCATGGATATAATGCCTTTTTGTCTATTTTCCTCACATCACGTCTGCACTAATTATAGCCCTCTAGCTGTTGTTTCCCCATAACCTGCGGGAGGCTGCTGTTAAAATTAAGTGAGATAAGACCTACTTGGGTCCTGAAAAACACAAAGGGAGTGTTTCTTCAAATAGGCCCTCTTTAAGTCTCCCAAGATGACAACTAATGAGGATTCCTAACCACCATGCTCCTCTAGGAGTTCTGTTGACGACAGCTTTAAGTGACTTTTTGGGTACATCATTTGGTTTCCTCTTAGGCAGGAACTTCCACCGACGACGATAGAGACAGAGAGAAAAGAAACACGTCTATGTTTAAAAACGGGTCTGGGTGAGAACAGTTGATTCTATGATGGCCAAAGGAAGCAGTTGGCCTTCACCTTCCTCAAACAGTCATGTGCCTGAATTGTGAGGAGAAAAAAAGACACGACTGCCACCCTAAGTAACATAAAGGTCAGATTGGAGGTGGCTATAGACAGTGTATACAATATATTTAAGAACATATTATTGCCAACGATAAAATAAGCCATTTCAGCAATAGACATTTGCCCTTTAGATGCTCATAATCATGAAATGTAAAACATGTATTTCCCTAGGGCAGCAGTCAAGGCCATCGGCTATGTACAGCGATGCAATCCGCTGACTGAGGCCCCAGTACTATAGGATTTGAATGCTCAATATAAATGTTTGTGAACTGTGGCGCTTATTTAGGTTGTTGTCAGGTATTCAGATATTATTTTAGCAAATCTTATCATCATACAAATTCTTTTATTATATAATTCCTAATGTACTATAGGTGGGAGAGTATTTAGCATATTTTAGTCTAAGGTTGTATTATTCTATATCATGTATGTTGATATCATTGTGCATGATGACTTTGTATAATTGAACATGAGAATAGGATTAGAATGGACATTGGAGATAGTATAGGGATGGAGAGAGTAACTTTGGACATACCTAAATTGAAATAAAAGTTATAATAATTATACAAGATGTGTTCAACTGTTCTTTATGCTAATGTCAGAAGGTATATCAACCGGCTGACATTGTTCACTACCTTGAAACCGCATAAGTATATAGCTCAAATGAGTCAAGTTGCTTAGTATAACAAAGGGTATTTAATGAAACTATATTATACCCTGATCCTACACATCATGCAGTGCCTCAACCACATTATTCAAAGTGATTTCCAGAAGGTTTGTTGTGAGTCCACCACTCGACAGGCTAATTGGAAATAAATACCAAATGAGCCCAAGGACTAGTCCCGTTATCTAGAAGATACACTAGCAATGTAAAACAAGATGTCAGCCCCGTATTTTACACAAATAATTGTAAATTAGTTTAATTGTACTAGAAGATAGTTAGGTCAAAGCTGTAAGTCGCCTGAGTATCATCTAATGCACATGCCAATTTCCTTAGAACTTGACATCTCTCCTTTGTCTTACCTTTACACTCGCAGATACATGGGAACAAACTAGGTTGCAGTGCTTCAGATGCTGTGTACCTACCGTCCTCTTCAATTAACACTGATATGACCCAGGCCCAGGTATCAATGTGCCCATACGGCCAGCCTAAAGACAGAGCAGTTCCTACCAGGAGCAGCTCAGGCTAGATACCCAATTTGTCTGTGTGAGCAGCTCAGTCAATGTCAGCAGTGCAGATAAATCACCACCATCCGGTATCTGAGACCAGATAAGTTGTGCTAATTTCCTTCTTGACATAGCTGCTGTCCTGATACATGGTGTGTTTTTATGGGTATGATACGGCAGTATCCTGCTGTATACAGGCTTCAATGACACAGGGCTGTGCTTATCACATAAGCATTTTGGCTATTTAACTGAGGCTGTTATTAGATGCTCCTGGTGTATTCAAGTATTCTAATTGCTTTGTAGTAGAATGTATTAGCATTATACTATTAGACCTTTAGCATGAACTTCAAAGGGCCACCGACAGAAGACATGATGTATACCGCAAAAGTATGTTGCAGTGCTTCTTCTCCCTTCTTAGATATTGAACTTTTGGTCTTTGTAGACATGTATACATGCCACTGAAAAAGCATGTAATCTCTATCACATTGTCTTATCGAGAATGCTATACAATGCCACATTATACAGGAAATATACACGGTTTTCCACGATGATAAGCATTTGCTTTTTAACAAAGATTATCTTAACCATACCCAAATCATATCAATTTCTCTCAGCGATATTCCTTGAGTCATCTGGCGTAAAAACTACTCTATACGATTGTGTTTATAGGAGTAATAGAAATCGTGCTTGCCGTAAAATATGCTAGACAGCCATATTGATAGAGATTGGGGCATCTAAAAATGGAAAGCTGTTAAATCATACTTTGCATTGGTACAGCGCCCACGTGTATGAATTTGGCATGGTATGGTAAGACAGCGACATGGTGTACAATGAGAGAGAGAGAGAGAGAGAGAGAGAGAGAGAGAGAGAGAGAGAGAGAGAGAGAGAGAGAGAGAGAGAGAGAGAGAGAGAGAGAGAGAGAGAGAGAGAGAGAGGTGCCCTCCTATGAGTTGTTTGTGCTTTTATAGAGACTAATCTCGAATCGATATAAATATGGCCATTATCGCCAAACCTGAAAGTGGTTATCAAATTATTTTATTGTTCTATCATTTAACCATGTATGCCGAATTGACACAATTCAAATAGAGTACTGCGATTATAACTATGTGATCTATGTAATTTGATAGTGTCTCGAATTAATTGTAGAAGAGCTCATACACATTGTGCCATGCGCTGTGAAGGGAAAGGGAAAGATTACACACAGTGGTTGTGGTACATATCACATACAAAACCGGCCAGTGTAAACAGGCAATCAATGTGTATGTGTATCTAAGGGGTATTGCAGTCGGAAGATCATGTTTCATGCTCTATTGTTAATGGGTGAATGGCCTAAGAGGGGATATTAAAAAGTAAAAACCAAATCATACAACTTATTATACTGTACCCTTGATGCAGAACGTAGACGTCTTCTTGTACCGATTCCTGTTCAGGAGTTTGATTTTGTGAACGTATTCAACAAAAAAGGAAACAGAGGTAAAAGGAAGGCCTGGCTGCTTTCAGAATGACTCCTTTTTTTCTCTCCTATTGGAGTTATGTGACTCCTAAGTCAAGGGATTATAAGATGACTCCTTACTTCTTAATGGAGCCAGGTGACTTCATAAGGAAGCTAGGTGACTCCCTAACGTATCCAGGGATCCACACGACTCGAATAGGAGTGTCAGGAAGAGGAGTCTTTCTGGAGGCAGCCAGCACTCCTTTCTGAATCTGTTCTTTACTATTTGTACGTGTACTGATGTATTGTATATAACGACGTATGTGCACGAGTATTCCATGGCTCACAGACTAATTTAACCATCATCACATGGTCAAAATATGGCAGATTGTGTATGGGAGATCATTTACTAGGTAATCATTATGAGGAAGTGTGAGCAGGCAAGCAGAAAGAATGGCCCATAAGAGGGCCCATGGGCTATCCTTTCTACTAGCCTACTCACATTTTAATGTTTATACTTATATCGAGCGATTCACAAGAGGATGACAATATGCTTGACTACCCAATATGTTTTGAGGCTGTTGTGCATACGGGAATGCCTGCTGCACATCATTATGCTCACACGTTATATCCTCTGCTAACCTCAGAAGAGAATTGTTTCTTGATACTTTGTGTAGAGGAGCATTAGTTGATAGGTTGTGGAAGGAAAGCCATCAGAGAAGCACCGTTGAAAGGATTGATATTTAACGGGGTAATCCATTATCCATCCACAGCCTATTAAAGATTAGTGTAAACACCGTTAATGACAGTTTTTAATCCGATGGCATTTTGGTGTGGTTATATCTCGTATTTATTAATGTCCGGAAATAAAATATTTAGTCGTGTTCGCTAATGAGTCCAATTGATGGGCAAACCTGTGTTGAATGACGTGGGTTCTTTAACAGTGCATTTCCCTGCCTGTTTCCCATATCACAGCTTGTGGTTGGATATCTCTCATCGATCTTGAGCCTCCAAGCACTCGTGCTAATAGAATGGTAATGTCCCAATAAAGCCCCAAACTACTTTCCGCACGCTAATTTCTTCGCAACTCTGGTAGTCTGTATTCAAACCGCCACCACTGTTCCGCCCAGCCCACCCACCCAACCACCCACTACCCCTCCCCTTCCTCAAGTCCTCAGACAAGATCTAGATACCCAGTGAGAAGTTCTTTGAAGTTCTCACCCCTCCCCCATCCCACCTCTCCCCCCAGTTGCTACTGATTCCACACGACACGTTGGTAGATTCTCTCCTTGCATGGGGCGCGGCAATAAGCACGCGCCTTTGGTTTCAAAGTTTGCCGGGCGCGGAGCTCATTTCACCTGATCATTACAACATCCAACCTCTCTACCCCCACCCCTCACACAACACCAAACACATCCATATCTAATACCATTACTACAACATATACACACCTACCCCAACTGCCCCAACCCCTCTCCTGGGTAGAAAACCTCCCACCTATACCTGCAAATTCTCTCACGCACTTTCACACCTCTGTCCGTGACAAAAGAAGAAAGCCCCCAACCTACTATACCCCTGTCCGGCCTCCTTCCCACAACGGGCCCCACGAGGCTGGCGGTGCCTAGATTACACATGATAAGGCGACCAAATGGACCGGTAGTGCCTGGCCAGCGCCAATATCGGCAGGAAGCACGCGACGCTGGGCGCGTGAAGACGGTACCAACGACGCCGGGCCTACCTGATTAAAGCGCTGGGCTTCGCGCCTGTTTGCGCCGAGCTGGACAAACAGTGGGGCCGCCAATTGGGACCAATGCAGCCCCCCTCCCTCGTCCTTTCCTCCTTCTTCTCACCTCCCTCTCCTGATCATCACACACACCCCAAAACATCGATTCAGCGCATGCCGACCAGGTATATATATCAGCAACTCTGCGGCCTTGTCAGCACGGGCGGCAAAAGGGGGAGAGTAGCTCGGAACTGCTCCTGGTGGTAGTGCGTGAGTTGGTGGTGGGTGGGTTAGAGGACGTGTGTGAGGTAAACTGGCTGGGTGCTTTGGGTTGTGTGAGTTAAAGGGATGTGTGAGCTATGGGTCTGTGAGTTAGAGGGGTGTGTGAGCTATAGAGGGGTGTGTGAGAGAGGGTGTGTGTGAGTTAGACCGGTGGATGAGTTAGGGAGATATGTGAGTCAGATTGTGGGGTGAGCTATAGATGAGTGTGTGAGTAACAAGGGGTTTGTAAATTAAGAGGTTGAGTGAGTTAGCGGAAGGGTAGGTAGTGAATGGTGCTGGTATTACTATGCTGTAACTGCTATGTGATTATGTGATGGTTTGCATAGTTCTGTGGTTGAGTGTCGGGAGTATCGCTATTATTGCTGGTGTCATGTTACTTTCATGATCAGCTAGTGAATTGGGATGTTATAACTCATCTGGTTGTCATTAAGTATGACGATATGAGGGGGGCATAATGTAGGAGAGGGTGGCATATAAGCTAAAATAATTGTAGTACTTGGTAATAAAACAAATATATAGCTCCGGTCGGTCATGGTTACATGAGATGGACTGCATTCATCAGTTATTCATCGGTGCATCATGGCATGGAAATTAAGGCATCATGTCATCCTTTAAGCGTTAATGTTTGAGAGCCAAATTCCCATCGAGTGTCATAATGTGCTAATGGTGTGGTATCTACCTCACCTATAAAACCAGCAGGTGTGGTCTGGTGTTCATGCAGGCCGATATGCACACCCAGTTTTTCCCCTTATATATATTGTGTTAATGCCCCAATAAACACACTCCTTACCCAACAACCACAACCCACCTTTCACCTCAGACGCCCAGCGGCCCATCCCTGCCCCCTGCAGCCTTAATGTGATGACATGTGTAATACAGCGCCACCTGTATCCAACTCAACAGGCCAGCAGAAAATGTCTTAGTGCAATTTCCCCGGGGACCTGGGCCCCAACCTCTCGCCCAATATTGTATGCATGCGCGAGCGCCACTCTCGGGAAAAAGGAGCACTCGCCAACCTGGGCATAATACAACTAACTATAGAAGGTGCGGCACCCCATTCACATATTGCCTTGGGGAGTTCACACATGCCTGGTTTGCCATTAATTTTGATATAACAGCTAAATTTCAGACATGATACCCCCTACGTGGAAGGGAACTGCGATCTAGGGCTGCATGGGTACATTATGTCATTCAACACCAAGGGTGCTTGCGTCCCACAAGTCGTAAACCTCAATGTTCTCACGAACGTCGCCCTGCTAGACATTCTTCCACACCCTTTCCTAATAGTTCCCTTCTAATATATCCTCCACCCATACATTTGAACCGTCTATCCTTGACCCTCCATGTGGGTAATATTCTTCTTCATAATCGTCCCTTTCTGTTCTCGCTTAACCGTCGGTCTCCTCCCATTGGTCTTCACCCCACCAATGACTTTCTAATCCTCTATTATTGCCGCCCCGTTACTATTACCCTAGTCCTAACGCCTCATCTCCCTGGCCCCATCCCTCTCTTCTCTGTAACCCATTTCCCACAACCTCGACTACACTGTTCCTACTCCTAAACCCCCAACAGCCCACTCGAGCCCCGATGGCGGCGGAAGTTGTGTCATTTGTTGTAATCCTACCGACTTAAAAGATCGTTCGTTCCCAAATTGTGTCGTTCTCCTGTTTTTTAATTGTGTACTCAAGCGCAGACTTCCGCATTCCATTAAACAACAAAACCCCAAGGCTCAATGGTATGGTTTCCTACTGCTGTATGTGAAAGGTCGGCATAGTAACATTCGTTTGAGTTGTACTGTGGCCTTTCTGACGATGGCTCTCATGTCGTTTTATCCAAAGGTGCTTTTGTGTATGAAAAGAAAAGGTTCATTATGGGTAGTTCGGCTTATCCTGTGTAATGTACACAAAACAAACAAAAATAATAAAAATTAAGATAGAATAAAGAGAACAACTGCGACAGGCCCTCTGGCCTCAGTTTTAAAGAAATGGCAATATTGTTGGATACGCTGTGACCGATAATATAGTAGTGTTTAAACTGTAAAACGTACCCATATGGCTTACACAAACCTATTTTATTATACGGAATGCTTGGGTGCATCTAAGTTGATGTACTATGGAAAGTGTGCATGTGTAAGTAGTTTATAGAAAGTATGAGTATTTGTTAGTAGTATAAGGAAAGTGTGAGTATAAACATATATGTAAGTAGTATATACGGAGGGTGAGTTTATGTATTTGGTAGCA
This sequence comes from Harmothoe impar, assembly GCA_947462335.1. Lineage (NCBI taxonomy): Eukaryota > Metazoa > Annelida > Polychaeta > Phyllodocida > Polynoidae > Harmothoe > Harmothoe impar. The sequence continues at coordinate 39,724,311 of OX381710.1, forward strand.
TATGAGAAGTGTACTCATATGCAAGTAGTACATGGGAAGTGTGCACGTAAGAAGACTTATAATAGAAAGTTGGAGTGTATGAAAGTGTAATATATGGAAAGCATGAGTTTATGCAAGTAGTATATGGAAAGTATGTTTAAGGGTATGGGAATATAATGTATATGGAAAGTGTAGATGTATGTACGTTGTAAGGCCTGCACCTGAATTTACCCCATGAGTCTTCTGTTCTTGATAGGTAGTACCTCAAGGCCTATTTGAGCTGTTATCACTTTGTTGAATTAGTTTGGGGTGATGGGTAGGCTGCTGGGGCCGATGGGCTCCAAAGCTTCGAAAATGTCTTAAGTGCAAACTTTCAAACTACAAACCCCCCCAGGAAACTGGGGTGAGGCTAGAGCATGCTAGTGCCAGCTAGGGCGAACTACTCTTGTGCCTAGCTCAAGGGGTGAGGTAGTGTGAGCTTTGGGTGAGGTGCCCTAGCCCTTCCACATGCCCACCCAATCCCACCCAGTGGCTAGCTGGTGGTGGGAGAACTTGGGTGAGAGGTGGGTGAGGGCTTGCACAATGGATGGGGTTGTCCAGTGTGCAGTATATATCAGTTACTTATATGTCAACAACTCACACCCACACTGTAGTATAGTGGTCAGCACCATTGCCTTGTACCCCAAAGGTCCAGCGTTTGTGACTCGGTCATGTCAAACCCACCACTTTTTCTTCATAAAAATAGAAAATTGAAGATAAAATGGTGGGAAGGTTGACATGGCTGAGTCACGAACCCTGGACCTTTGGGATACAAGGTGACTGTGATGACCACTAGACTATCATGTGGGTACAAGGTTGGAATATCTAAGGAACCTATATGTATTGTTCATTGGAATGTTTTAATCTTTTGTTCCTAGCATTGCCCTCACACAAGCCTGAATCTTGTGCTAGCCCTATCCAGCTCTCTGTGATGTTGCCCAAATCCAGGCTTGATGGCTGGGACTGTGTGGCACTGTGGAAGAGTTACAAGAGGGGCTTGCAGTAGCATAAGGAAAGCCCTTATGCAGCTATGATGTGAGTTCTCCCAGTTGCCCCTTGTTTTAAGAACAATAGACCAGTGACATATATTTTGTGGACAATTGTAAAGTTACATCAGTAAAAATAAGAAAAAATGGTGGGTAGGTTGATATGGCCGAGTCTTGAACCCTGGACCTTTCACATACAAAGCGCCAGTGATGACCACTATACTATCGGATCTGTGTTGGGTGGCCATATAAAGGAACCTCTATTTATCCACCATGGCAATACACAACCTACTAAATACTGGTGTGCATACTTGGGGAACCTTGGGCAAGGTGGTGTGCCAGCACACAGACCAGAGGGTCACCCTCAGTGTGGGTTTGGGCAGAGGAGGCTATAGGCACAAGGCTTGCCCAGTCTAGGGTGAGCTTCTACACACAGGGCTCACCCTACCTTGCTCTATGGGCAATGCTCGCACTAGTCTCACCCTTCCTCACCCCAGTTTCCTGGGCCTTTACCTAAAATTCCGTTATTCTATTCAACTCTACCAAATTATGTAATTCAAATAGATTACTAGTGTACATGATTTGCGTCTGTGTGCATATTGGAGGAGGTGCACAAATCGTGGTTATAACTATGGTGAATACGTTAAGAGTGTGAGTACATATGTAAGTGGTATATGGAAAGTGTGAGTGTATGTAAGTAGTATATATGGAAAGCCTGAGTGTATACAAGTAGCTCATGGAAACACTGGAAAACTGTCATTTAAAAGTTCCTCACCTGCTGGCTTTGAATAATCCCTGCATCACCGGCTTCCAAAGATGTGTAGCTAGCTAGTAAATGTCACACATAATGTACATCTACAATTTGACTGTTATAGTTTAAACTTATCTAAGGAAGGACAAGGCTGCCTAACCATTTGTCTAATATGCCATAACAATGTCGGATATAATGTGTATCGACCCTTCCCCCTTCCTTATGCTATCATGAATAATACTGACGTTCATTTTAAGTCGCACTTTGAGAAAAGAAATATACACATTACAGGCGATGTTATTTTAAAAAAACATCTTATCTTACAACACTAACACCCACTCTATCTGTTCGCTGCTTATCTAACACATTGACTATGATTTATATGGATTTGATCCGAAATGACTTAAAATGGTTTCCAATGGCCTGCTCCTCCCTTCTCATCCCTCCTGTCTCCCTCACCTCCGACCTGACCCGACCCGCCCTCGTTTTGACACGTTATCCCCGGTCTCCCGACAGTCACCACGCCTGCTTCCGGTTGGTCATTGCTTCACCTAATCTTCTGATCAGTATCGACCCGTCGTCGTTGGTCTAAAAACTGCTAAATATGTGGGAACTGTTTAAAATCTGATTTTAGCAGGTTATGGAATGTTCTCAAAAAAGGATCTACATCCTAATACTTAAGAGTAAAGGTATGTGGCAGGCCGGAATATAATTATAATGAGAGAGAACAAAACAGGGAGAGACATGGATGAGACAAAGACAAACATGTATAGATAAAGGGAGGCAGTAGGGAGAGGCAGACTACGGCAGAGTGAAAGCTAGACATGCAGACGGAGTAGAGGAGTGCAACAGGGTGGGAGAGAGGGAGGAGAGAAAAAGAAAATAGATGAGGCGGGATTGGAGGGGCGGGTGCTCTTGTCAAGGGCGGCGTCTTAACGCAGGGTCTTCAAAAGGCGCGTCTTAAATCTCGTGTTCGCTCCACTGAAATTGACTATGCATTAAAGCGGCCTGTGACAATAATGGGATGGTGTGCGGAATGACCGCCGTATGAAATAAATTGCCATAAGTTTATCCCTGCCTGCCATTCTTACAAAGCGGGGATATGGGAGCCATCAACTGAGGGAGGATGTGGTGCTGAGGAGGAGGAGTGGGGGAGGAGGGTATGGGTGGGAGGGTGTGGATAACGCACTGAGGGCAGGGTCAGTGCGGGTGGACACCAAGAGGGGGCGCTGCGACAGGAAGCGGCTGATTTATGGATGCCCAGAACGAGGCCGTGCTCCGTCGTCCCTGCGCGGCTGCCACGTTTTTCTAAGGTTGCCGCGGTTTGGGGCACGTTTGTGTGAAGTATACGGCTGATACTACCTACTATACTCAACGCCTGCAAACCCATGTCCTGTCGCCTGCTGTCCACCAGCGTGTATTTCCTCCTGTATCATACTTACCATATGGCCCCTTAAGTGGCTGACCTGTTGCTTTAATATTTTGCTGTTCAGTTGGCCAATGTAGGCGATAGATGATATCATGAACTAGTATTGGATGTTTACTGGTTGCCTACGTGAGAACTCCACAATAAATAAAAATCACTCCAGTCTGTAGATTTGCCATCTTCTATAGAAATAAATTTCCCTTTGTCTCTTCTGTTAATGAGACTCACAAACTCACCAACCTATTATATGGGCATTGATGCTCTCTAAATATCTTGAGGAGTGTATAAATAATTATGTCCTCATAACATGGAACAAAGTATGAAGTAATGTGTTTATTTTTAGCCTGGTCTCATGTGAATTGCCCATATACTTTTAGTGCATGTTTAAATCGTGAGAATTATTTATCTTCCCATGTCTTGGAATCATCCAGGGCATCATAGGAAAAATAGGTGGCCCGGAAGATGAATGACTTGAGGTGTATAAAAACGTCTGCTGTGGCTGAGAAAAGAACCATACCACCTGGTCCAGCCGGAATTCTGGGTCAATTTCGATCGAAGACCAATTTGAAGTGACTGCTGTCCAGTGCAGAAATCCTACTGTTTATCGCCTACCATCATGAGATTCCCCCTGCAACCCTCGTACTCCCATCTACCCCACTCCGCCCTTCTCATGTCTAGACGTTTTGATGTACCACTAGTGCTCCACCCATGGTCAGCTACTATAAGCAACCCCATGGTCAGCTACTATCAACACCCCTACCACCCATACCCAGCTACCATCACCACCCCTACCCTCCATGATCAGTTTCTACCATCACCCTTTAACCACCCATGGTCAGCTACTATCAACACCCCTACCCTCCATGGTCAGTTTCTACCACCATCCCTACCACCCATGGTCAGTTACTACCACCACCCTACCCTCCATGGTCAGTTACTACCACCCCCCTACCACCCATGGTCAGCTACTACCACCACCCCTACCACCCACAACCAGCTACCATCACCACCCCTACCACCTATGGTCAGCTACCATCACCACCCCTGCCATCCATAACCAGCTACCGTCAACACCCCTACCACATGGTCAGCTACCATTGGCACCCCTACCACCCACAACCAGCTACCATCACCACCCCTACCACCCACAACTAGCTACCATCACATCACCACCCCTACCAGCCATGATCAGCTACCATCACCACCCCCTACTGCCCACAACCAGCTACCATTACCACCCCTACTACCTATAACCAGTGTCCATCATCACTCATAAGCAGCTACTGCCACCAACCCTACCACCCATGGTCAGCTACCATTGGCACCCTTCCACCCCTACCCAGTACCATCCGAATACAGTACTGGCTTCGATCCTATTATCTATACACTGACCACCCCAACACCCACCCACCCCCAACACACACACACATACCACTACCCGGAGCTGCGTCACATGACGTTAGACAGGTTGGGGTGACGGCTGGTAGCGCCACTGGCGGTGCGTGACGGCATGACGGATGTGGCAGGTGGACGCGGGGTGCTAACGGGCGTTACGCCTCACGGGGCGCGTATCTTGCCGTCACACCTTCCCCGTCCCAGACCACGTCCCCTGATATATATACACCCCCTCCCTGTGTTACCTACAGGGGCGTCATGGGGCGACTGTGGCTCATTCCTGAGCGAAGAAATGGTCTTCCAAGGGGCCTTCTTCCCAGTGGCCACAAAATCCAATTCAACATTGAATCAACATTGATTCTACAATGACATACACTTATTAATGTTGATTCAATGTTCTGTGCCCACTAGGTTAGGGCCTTTAAACCGTCTTGCCTGATTCTACCTACACTCAGGATTTTATTTTTATTTTACATGTATACTCACTGGCCCGGTTAAAGATTGGATTTTTTAGTGAAAGGGATACATAGGAAGTTGTTGGTGTCTATGCTGGTTCACCACATACTGCCTCCAGTGTGTTTACAAGGGGGCTAAGCTATTAGTACCAGCGCTGTCTCCAGGGTGCCAAGATGGGTGGTCCACACACCGAACAGTTACAGTGGTGTATATACATCCCAGCCACACAGGGGGATGGGGGAGAGTTGGTGGAGGGAGGGGAGAGGGAGGACAACATTGATCGCTAGCAGTTGCCAACGATCGAGTCCCTATCACGGAAGACTCCCTTGGGAGGGATGCTACTAGTGCTATTGGCTGGAGGCGACGACCGCTGACATGATGTGTTTTCTTATACTACTTACACATTGCTACCACAGCTTGACCGGCTCATAGAGTCTTGTTGTTTTGGTTATGTTTGTGTCCCCCGTGTGTTTCCACGTATAAAAGATAAAACACAAATATCGTGTTTTGAACCTGAGGTTAAAGTCCTTTCTCTTGTCTATCTTATACATGGAGTTGTGTTGTTGGTCTTCTTTCCTGATAGTTGCCTTTTGGGATGCGCCTGTTTGTTTGGTGGCCGATGTGTTTTGAGGGAGGGAGGAGTTGGCATAATTCATCCATCTAAGGCAATGATGTTGATATCGTTGTTCTGCAGTATTTGAGGCAGACAACAGAGCTCTTTCATCTTGAAATTACATTTCCAAGTATCGGGAGGGACAATGACACCTCTGTCAGAGCAGAGACACCTAGATAAAATCCAAACTAGGCAAATAAGTATTGAGGCGGTTTCATAAAACCTTGCTCCTTTTATGGTTCTCTTTGAATTACATTATCATTGATCAATGGCCGTCTCATTTTCTCTAATACGAACATGTTCTTTTTTACAGGAGGATAAGCGACTAGGAGCAATGATGGCCACGGAAGGGTACTTTTAGCTACCTCTGATATACCCTATCGCGTTAATATGATGGACACGCTTGTCATAAACGACAAGCGATGAAGGCCAACATCAATAATAACTATATGTATAATAGCTTACCGTGCATTCTTTATAACTCTACATATTTCCTATGTATCAGTTCTGTGGAGGCTAGGGCAAGGATATGAGCAGTCTGTATACTTAGCCTGTCCAGAGCATGTATTATGGACCCTCCTCTGCCCACCTGTGGTGATAAATGACTTTATAATATGTTTATCTGGATACCTATCTTTATTGCAGCGTTACCCATACATAGGTGGCCATTCGTGTATGGAACAGAACACTTGTCGGATCATAAATACATATATGCATGATGAATAAATAATAGAGGGCCTAACACCGACCCCTGCGGCATGTCACATGGAAGCTGCCAGGGTTGTGAACCAGCTTCATCCATCTGGGTGGAGTAGCTGCCCTTAGTGATGTAGCAGATATTAATGCTAAGCCCTCCCTTTGTTTACCCATTTTCTCTCCAATAACTACTGTCAAAAGCTGTTGGGATTCAGAAACACGTGAATTGATACATGCGGCGTGCACCATATCCAAATTAATTCATTCTGGGATTGCTCTGATATGTAAACATACCCTCATAGCTAGAGCAACATTTTTGTAAACATGGGTACCCGATACTTTGTAGTTTAGTATTTTATTGGCAGAAGGTTCACAAGATGGGAAGCTTTTCAACAAATGCCAGATGAGAGATCTTCGACCGATTAAGGGGTTAGATGCACTCTAGTTGGGATTAATTTACCTTAATCCATTGGAGCCAACGACAGACAATGATTGGGATATGTAGTATTCCTCCCACTCACCCCATTGCTACTAGGGTCTGGTTCAGAATGTGTTGTTTGATTCTTTTGAGCATGGTTGCCTGTCGCCTTGGAGACTCCACATCTGCTTAATTCGAGCTTTCTCAAACAGTGTATGAATAAAAGATACAAATCGATATTGGACATCCATCTTCCACATCACACTGCACGTTGCACAAAATGTACTAGCAAAATGGCTTTTGCACTTTAGTATTCAAAATGAAGTAATGTCAACTTTTTTTCAATAAATTCCTAGAATGGACAAAGCGTGAAATGAAATATTGAAATATTGTTTCTATTTTCTTAACCCATTATCATTCCTGCTATCAGCAGCTACTTGTTTTTGTCGATTAAAAATTCTCAGGACAGTGACTTATCATGAATAACATGAGGTATGGTTGCCTATGGTATATTTGTATGTATTGCTATTGGTTTATGTTCTGTCAGGTATAGTCGTAGATTATACTGATCATGAATCCTTCGAAAAGTTAATGTATTTGGGGAGTGATTGTCATCTACATCATTATTCTAAGTTGTGTTGCTTTTCATCTATGGCAGGTAGTAAGTGTGACTTTCATTAGCAGTTACTAGTGCGATTACGCAACCTGGGGAGGGTGTGTATAACGTTTAGTAATATTCCTGATTCATTTCGAAAGCTCTACTACCCAAATCACAACAAGTATAATGTCAAGGAAGCACTCACAGTATTTTTGTAAATATTTTATTGTGAATATCATTGTCAATATGTACACGGATAATAATATAACTAATATGTTTCTTAGAATAATATGAATACGAATGTGGACAATGCATTTACATTTTGTGGCAGCACATGATTTTTGTAGGTTTTGTTAGGTCCATCTAGCACCACTGGCCACGACACATTTTCGAATCATAGTTCAAAGAATATCAATACTTTCTCTCTGTACAAGCAAGGCCAGCACGGGTCTTTTTTAATTCTTTACACTCTGTAATCTTTTTTTTACTAAGTCCTTTGGTAGATTGAAAATGAAATAAATAAATATCATAAAATAAAATATATAATTATTATCCATTTAACAGTTTTTGGTGAATTACTCCAAAGTCAGGACATGGATTGCACTTCCACACATTGAATTAGGAGAGCCTGTTAACAGATTCTACAACTCGCCAATATTCTAGAACGTGTGGTCTAATAGGTTGGCCGTTACTAGATATGGTATGATAAAGTCGGTATGTACCCCATGTGGATTCTAAGGAGAGATTATTAACAGGACATCACAGTCACAGTTGAAGCCACAAAGTCCCGATTATTATGATATCATTCACCAGAAAAAAATCTCAACGCCAACGAGGTATGATCACAATAGACTTACGAAAATAGCAGAGTGTGTACAACATGTCTTATTCGGCATACCTCTGGGAGGATGGCCAAACTTTAAAACACCCCTACCCCAAGCAAGGTATGCCGATTGCATACTGTCTGGGTTGTATTATATATAGGTTTTTATATGATCACCATTGTCCTTTCTCACCATCCTTCCTTCTCTAGCCTGTACATGACGAAAAGATTATGAACGTTATACCTTGACCTGAAACAGGGCGTTACCAGATGACAACATATGACAAGTCCACACGCTATACCACACAAGGAACACAATGTTAAAGATTTGATTTGTTCGGCAGTACATGATTAGGGTCCTCATGGCTTGGACCGTGGTAAAACAAAACCATATTTGTTTTTGTTTCGCCATATATAGCGAGGACCCATTTCCATTATGTAAAACAGCCCCTTGTAACAAAAAAGCAGGAACGATCATAGAAAATAATATTGGAATGAGATCACTTGGAAATATATCGAATGCCTCGTGTTATGTTATGGTTTCACCAATCAATTGCACAATTGTACATGTATACATGCCAAGAATGAACTGTTCAAGCCTATGAAAAATAGTTTGTATCCATTATAGAAGCCTTTATGAACAGATGTATAATATAAATATACATGGAATTGATTTTGAATATTCTAACACAGAATATTGGAAACATGGGCTGTCAGTTGGCAGGTGACCTGTGTGGTAAGGTTCAAGAGTGGGAGCAAGAAGGGACCTGTACAGAGTACAATGTGTCACTGGAAAGGGCAAGGAGATGACTTGACCTGCACAAGAGAAGCACAATGCAGTCTTTGGAGAACACCAATACGTTCTAGTAACAACATCACCAGGACGCAACGATGGTTGCTTGAGCCGACAGTGTAGAAGGGGAAAGTGACTGTTTCACCAACCAAGATAATGTTTTCTGTTTTAATGTCAATTTTACACATAGCTCCTTTCTGAACGCCAGTACTGGTACGTGTCCCTGTGCCGAAGGTGGTTGAGTTACAGCACCTTCTTATTGTGTCAATAGATGGGACAGAATCTGCTATTGGTGTTGTTCCTGATGTTGCTGAATCCCTTAGATGTTTCTTGTTCTAGTGTGGCTTAGATCTAACTACTGGCACCGCCGATCGACTTTGCTTAATTAGTCTGTCTGTGGCGTCCTGTCTGTGACGTCACTGGGGAAAGTCACCAACCAGATTTGAGGCGCGTTATTTAAAAGTCAATGCAGGTTTGAAACCAGTCAGAAGACAAGGCAGAAAGGTGTCCAAATAAAGGCCCCCAATGGCAGCGTGCTCTCAACGGCTCTACGTCCCCTGCGTCTGCGCCACACGCTACGTCACAGCTGACGTCACTAATGACGTAACTGCTGACGTCACTGCCACATACCAGCCCTGACGCGACTTGGGTAGACTGATTCTCATAGAGGATACTTGAGTGTTACGTCAGCCACTGTGTGACACGAGCCATTGTTTCTGCAACCACGGTAACATACGTCATGCTATTTCTGTGACGTAAGCCACTGCAACGTCAGCGACGTCAGCCACAACGGCGTCAGACTCTACATGGCCTCTGTACCCGACTGCGTTCAGTGAGGGACACGTTGAGGCCGTGTATCTAAGTGGACGGGTGGTAGGCTGCATGGGTTATGGTGGTGTTGGTGGAGGCTGGCTCGGACGGCCGCTGAGAGGCCACCTTTTTAGTATACTACTCACTCTGCTAGGAGCTGAGTCAGACCACAGTGTCCATCTTAGTTCTCACCGTGGCGTGCGGCGAGTGCGCGTCGCCGTGCAGCTCGAAGCTACCAGACGTCGTCGTGCTGTCGTCGCTGATCTCGTCACGTGACTCGTCCACCTTCCCCAGGGGGCGCAGGGGACCAGAGTGGCCGAAGGAGTTGCAGGACGACGGCGTGTTGGGCCTGGAGGACGGCGACAGCTGCGGCGACTGTCTGCTGCTACTATTATTACTGCTGCCTCCACCGCCATTCACCGCCGCCGCCGTCTTCGTCGTCATAGTGATGCCGTCAGGGAATGTCCGCGAATGTTCACCGCCGGAGCCGGGCGAGGACGACTGGCTGACACCACCGTCGCCGTTTTGCCGGGCGTATATGCTGAAGTCACTGTTGTTGGCGAGGTGATTGTGATGCCCGTTGGGAAAGACGGGGACCGCGCCTCCAGAACCTGGGGAGCCCTTCTCGTAGTGGTCGGGTCGGGTGGGGTTGGCGGGTGCGCCCGGCGGGTTGGGGCGGGCACCCACCTGCGCCGACGGCGCGTTGTTGCTGTGGATGCGGGCGAGCTGCTCCTTGATGTCGTTATGGTCCAGACGTGGTAGCGTCTTGGCCCCTCCCGCTCCCCCTACGCCGCCCCCTACAGCATAACGCGTGCCTGGAGGCCGCAGCTGATGACACGTGGGCGGGAAGCGGCGCAGGTGGAGCAGGTCGCCCTGAGTAGCGCCCCCGTGAGGAGCTGCTCGCGACCTGCTCAAAGAGTTGCTGCTATTGTTCATCGAGCTGCTCCCATCAGCAGGTCGACTCTGGGAGGTTGTCGACGACTCCAGGCGGGTATCTGATGAATTCCCCATCGGGCGGTTCTCGTTCCATAATGACTCTGTAAGTCGAAAGGGAAAAAAGAGAACACAGAGGCTTTAGTTCAGTGCATCAGTTGGGGGAAGTGTGAGCGGTTATGTAAGAAAAAACTATTATTAATAACTCATGTTGTTTGTTGACGAGCAGAGCGTAGCTGACTAATTCTCCCACCCTTTCTTGATAGCGCCCTTTTTACACCCTGCATGGCGTTTTTACCAGCTTCTCCTTAATCTCATCCTGCTGTTGTTTAATGGAGCTCACGTCCACTCAGGAGTAGTCCATAGAGAAACAACAAGTAGATCTTCTACTAACATCAAATTCGACCTTGTAACCAAACGACTTAATTAATTTAGACTACTCTTCTGTTCGTGAAATGTTGATTGGTTTAACAAATTACGTTTATTTTAATTTATTTAATTTCATTTTTATGTAGCTGCATTAATATGGTTCTTTATAGGAACGATTGGGAAATAACCTATGAAGCGCGCGACTCAAAGCTCGTGCCTTAATAAAATAAGATAAAATTATGTAAACATAAACAAATGTAGGGGGGCCTTGATGTAGAAACTGGGGAAGTAACATATAATGTGACGTGGACTGCACTGTAACGTTACATTAACGACAGTAAAACTACTCGACAAGTAGAAGAAACTGTCCATCTTCAGGTAAAAACAGCAATACAATGAAAGGTGATGTGGAGAATTCTGTAGGAGAAAAAACAGAAGCTGTTTGATGGATGGGTCGGCTTATTTGATACATTGTCATTATTTCTCATTATCTGGTCCATGAGGAATGAATTTAATACTCAGAGTGTGCCCGCTTACACATAATGCAAGCAGTCTCACTTGTTCATTGAGCAATATCGGGCCGATGAGTCTGTTTTATTCCATAATTTTCCATCGTTTATTCAGTATTTGAGATAAAATTGAATCATCGCCTTTAAAGACGTAATAGATTGTCAAGACCTGAAGTTTGATTAAATCATTTTCAAGACAGACCGAAATGAACATGAGAGAATTCCTGTCAGGCTCTTGTGTTATCTGACCGTAAAAGGATGGGTTACTTCACACGGAAAGAATCAAATTCATAAGCTCATTTATTTCAGTCACTTTATGTCTAAATAGTATATAAGCCCCGCGTTACATTTGATCCGCGTTTATAACCGAACCAAAATATAGTTAATCAAGATGGAATTAATTTTTCTTCTTTAATTCCTGTGTATATATAACATAGATAGGCCTTATCCGAGTGACGCCGGGATGCTGTCAGAGTATGGGGAGCAGCTGCAACCAAGTGTATGAGAAAAAGTGAAAGACCCCAGCGCAGCAGACTGGACGCAAACAGTAGCAGGTCAGCTGAATGGTAGCGGGACCGCCACCACACCATATCATCTTCCTATCTTAGCAGCTCTGTGCGGGCACATAGACATGAGATAACTAACAGTTCTTATCTCTATAGGAAAGCTGTGGTTTGCAGATGATAAAAATGCGTGCTTACACTGTCTTTGGTTTTTAGGGAGAGGAGGCGATGAGAATTCTACTTATCTGAGGAGAGGAGGGGAATCTAAATGAAAGCTGCAGAGGAGGATTCTATATGCTGACGATAGTATAGCAGAAGAACTGAAGATGGGAGAGAGAAGGCGTTGCAGTGTGAGATAGAAGAGAGATGGCACCCAGCTCCTTTGTATAGTAAACTGATGGGATATTCATCAGCATTGCCCTTTGTCAGCAACTGATGCCTCTTTCTGTGGCAATGCTACGATACCTCGTATATATACAGGAACTGCAATATCGTAATGTGTCTGATACTCCACTGGCATATTCATATCTAAATGATCGAAACAGACTTTGGTCTACAGCTCAGGAAATAAGGGGTTTGACGTATTTACGCACTTCCCTGAGAGTGATTGGTGATTCGAGAAAGAGCCCCATTTGGGAATATACCGTAGGAGCTATTGAATTTGGCAGAAGGAGCGAAATAAGCAAAGGAAACTAATGGATGAAGGCACAATCACGTGGTAAAACACAACCGTGAACTACACTGTCTACAAATATAAAACTACTTAAGTGAGAGACGTTTAGAACAGTGCTGAGTTTTGTAAAAAGGTGTGTGAGAAGAAAAGCGAAACATCTTTGAGCAGTTTCCACCCTGTTACAACGCCATGCACTTTGGTTCTAGCATCCGTCACAGGTGAGGGTGCCAGACCTCTCTACATGGTAGTAGCACTCACAGAGAAAGGGTGTTCTTGTTTTTTTTTAAATATATCGGCAGACACGTAAGGCACGCATTTGTATCAACACACATAGATGGTATACACAAGACTCGACGCGACTGCTCACGACCGACTCAATCCAATCCAACTAAATCAATCCGGCCCAACGCGACTAAAACTTAATTTTTGATGTTTTAAAACGATCCGAAGCTTAATGTCGTATCACAGAGAAAAGAAACAGCGTCAAAAGGGAGTCCAGGTTGCCTCCAGAATGACTTCCCTGTTTAGGGTCAGACAGAGAGTCACCTAGGCTCCGTAAGGCGACCTTGACTCCCCTAATCAGGGGAGTCATTCTGGAGGCAACCTGGACTAACTCTTGACGCTGTTTCTTCTCTCTGTGGTGGGTGTCACCCAGTGGGCACAGAACATTGAATCAACATTGATAAAAGGTTGTCAACATTGATTCAATGTTGATTCAACGTTGATTCAACATAGAACATAATTTTGTGCCCACTGGGCAGAACCCATCGCGTCGCGTCGGGTCGGGTTGGGATTTGAGTATGTTGGGATCGTGTCGGGTGGTAGCTGTGGCGTCGGGTGTTGTGAGTCGGGCTGTGGGGTCAGGGGCCCGTGGTATAAGGGCTCACGGGCAGGTAACGCACGTGTGGATGGTTCTTGTCGGGGCGACGCGGGGCGGCCGGTGGGTGCGGCGACAGACATCTGCAACCACAGAGCATCATCAACACATCTGACAGTAGCCTCAGCAATATCATCAACAGTGTCATCATCATCATCATCATGTCCATCATCATCACTACTACCAACAAGCATCATTAGCATCGTCACCACCGACACCAATACCATACACCAATCTGCATCTTCTATACAGATTTACATCAGCTTTACACAAGGAATGAGTTTGTGTGAAGGGGGGCTAATAGTCAGTTAAACCTTCTCTTTTATTTTGGCAAAAGGTGAAGCATGCTTATTTACATGACCAATTGAAGGCTAACCCTCCCTTCACATATTCATTCATTGCACCACTATCATCTCACCACCTTGTCAACACATTCTCTATTTTTACTATTCTCACTATAAATGTTGTCAATCTAGACACCGTACATATTACTGACTCCATCAATATCATCATTGTCAGTAGTAATTTTACCATCAATGTGTAGGAATCTCATTCAGAACCACCATTGCACTTTCTACTGTACTAATCATCATAGTCATAGAACGTCACTTTCACCACAATTCCACAGGTATTATGAGCAAAGACCAAAATTATCGTCCATGATAATGTACTAACATCATTATGGACAAAGGGACTACAAATACTAATGTGTACCATGATATATCATAATTATAGTGACTATCCACATTGAAAACAAAAATGATAATATGTAGTGTGTTTATGTATTATCATTCTTTGAAAATGATGCGAGGACTATTAGAGATATTCTAATCTTGGTAGCTATAAACATAAAATGCTATCAATTTCAGGTTGTCCCCATTTTTTGACGTTTGTTTGCATGTTGTTTTTATTTTCAGATCCATAGACTAGAATGTAAAGGAGTGACGGCCTATGCTGTTTATGCCTCACCCTAATGATCATACTCCTGTTATTAATTGTGGGTGAAATATGCCCTTATATAAGTGTGGTTCACCTCAGCCTCACCAGATGGTGCACAACACCTCCTTTATCACGTACAGTCATTATTTTCATCTAAGAAACTACATTCTAGGGCAGTGCATTAGGTGCGCTGAGAAAATTTAATTGCTTAAAAACTGGAATTAATAACCCAAGCGAGTTTCAAACTATGCTACACTAATTTCAAAAGCCACATCCAGACCGCATCTAGTCTATATGGAAAGGTCAGGGAATTACGATAAAAGACACACGGTTAAAAACAAATGTGGAGTACAAAAGAACTCAAACATCATTGTGTGAGAGTTTTTGCCTTATTTTGCTTTCCTTTCTGCACTAATTGAGTGCTCTCTTCTGTTTGATATTTACAAGGACAAAGTACGAGTCGGTGTGGGAGCTATTCAGTGAAATGTCAAGCCAAAGGTCGGATCTCTGTGCACTGCTTTAGTGCAGTAGGGGAGTAGCTCTGAGGCCTCCTAGCCTTGTCTGCCACAGGCCCCGACATGCATGGCTTCCCCCAATGTACCCCCATGGCTTCCCTACTGCTCAGTGGGCGGCCGCCAATTATAGAGCAGCTCACACAGGGCTTCCAGACACACCCAACGAGCAGGTTTCATGGGTAAGCCTTTCTGTCGTATAGTAGTATAGGCTACGAGAGTAAATATGTGTGTGTGTGTGGGAGGGGGGGGGGCAATGAGAGACCCAGAGTTGTCGCGGAAATGAGATGGCTAGGTAGTAGGGCGGGGGTCGGTCTGCTGAACTGGGTTGGCACGGGGAGGGGGAGGGGGACTAACGTGCACGCACGCATATCTGGTAATGACGTCTACCTGTTCTTCTCTGAGATCTGATGAGGTGGGTTGGCGGTGGTGGTGGGTGTGGGTGTGGGTGGGTGGGTGGGGGGGGGGGGGGGTCATATGAGGGGGGTTAGGGGGAGTGGTACCTATTCCTTCTCTCTAGGCTTACAGGTAAGCGTTCTCGCTACCTACGCTACCTACCTATTCCTACCTGCACCATCTCAGAAAGCTACTCTCACCCACTATTCTTACCTGCCTCCCCGATAAGGAGCTCGCTGAGCTGCTCAGGGTATCTACCAATCACACCAGCCTCCCTGTGCCTGCCCATGAATTGCTCGCACCAGTATAATTACAGCCCATGCAATATGGCGGCCAATCACTCCTCAGCCCAGGATGTGGATGATGGAGGGGGATGAATGCTACAGCATTGAGCCCCCCCCCCCCCTCCCCCTCTCCCCTACTCCGCCCACACCGGGGTTAGACAGGTGCCTGTCACCGGCCACACCTGGGCTCACCTGGGCATCACAACAGGTAGAAAGGGTAGGCGGCAGGGGCAGATGGGCCGAGCAGCTCAGGGAGAAGGCTAAGCTGCCGCCTTACCAGCCACCTTTTCATGTTGCGTCTATTAAAAGGTTCAAAGTGCTGCACAAAGTGTGCAGCCTATGGCGGAGAGTGATTGGTAACGTAAGAAGTCGCCCCACACAGTCGTTATTCCATCCCTCATATCGGGGTGCAAGGCGAGATGAAAGATGAGATATAAGCTCGCACCCCTGGAGTTGTTCATGTATAAATCATCTGGGTCTTCATGATACATGGCCTATTGGAAGCTCGGTATTTATCTGAGGCCGATGAGAACTTCAGAACCTGCCCCCTCGTTATTCTGTATGAAAGGGGCTCTTGTGCCTATCTAAGGTGTCTGCCACGGATCGCTGTCCGTGGAGCTGGAATGGTAGATTGTTTTGGAAGGTCCATGTCCAATTATGATGCATTCATTCAGCCACCTCTCTTATGTAGTTACTCCGCCACGGGTTTATTCACTCACCAGCCAATTAATTAACTCATTGAATTTCATCTTCATTTGGCTATCCACTGCGTCATCAACTTATTTTGTCGTTATCACTTGGGAGTATTTCATTAGTTGTTGTTTGGTATTTTAACCATATATTTCTTTTTACTGTCCCAGTTCCTTAATCCATCTATTTCTGAATATTAATAATGCCGCCCCCTTTGTTTCATTTACAACTAGAAGGGACGGAAAGAAATGGTTGTCTCGGTGGGAAACCCAACACTAAGACATCCTCGGGGATTACATTATGAACTTCACTAATCACTCTCATTTAACATTAAGCCGATAAAATCTGTACATAACAATTAGCATCATGCCTTGATGGAATGAGATACGGCAAATAATCAAGGGACTAATTATCTAGAGCTCTAATATGACTAATCATGCACGCTCCCCATTCTGTGTTTACTCTGAGGAGTCAGTGCCAAGGCTGAATGTGGTCTATGCTCACTTTATATTTCTACTAGGTATAGATCCACTTAGTATGTATATCAGTATAGACATAGTATAACACCTACCAAGGCATTTAGTATATGCACTGTATTGTTGTAGAAATTCTACTGCGATGAATTCCGAGCGAAGAAAGGAGTTCATATACCCATTAATGGAGTAATCCATCAAAGGAGAGTGTTCTGTTGACTATGGTAAGGCTTCTTGTATCAGAAAAAGGCGGATATACAGAAGCAGGAAATTCCCATCAGTAATATTATTTGTCACATCTTGGATGTATCTTAGATTCCTAATTACTGCCTGTGCAACGAAGTACACATTTTAGCAGATGCATCTCGGCCAATGCTTTACATTCACAGCTGAAAAAGGGTAGACTCCAACAAGCTTGTGCTATAAAAAGAGCAGCTCACAAATCTACTGCTATGTAGTGTTGGAAAATAACTTGAGTAATTGAGCAGCTCATAAAAAGGTAGGGTGGGGGTCCTGCCTGTGAGGGATTCCTCGTCTAACTAATTGCAGCCGCCCATGCTATCCCACAATGAGCATTCATTCACCTTAAATACCCGGCCCCTGCGCGGACTATGTTAACATAAAGAGCCGCTTATTCCGCTAGAGATATTGGCTAAATAATTAATCCCCTACCATCGGGGTTAATTATGTTCCCACTCTGCCCTAACAAAACCTGCACATATTGGACCTCAGAGAGCGGTCTGACCCATCCCTCAAGTGGAGCTGAATTTACAACACATCTCCTGCTGCCTAGCGCCTTCCTGCAAAATGCTGCTCTTTACCCTTTATCAGATATTAGAGCCGTGGCTTGGGTACTACCTCCATGCGGGGCCTTTGTTTTCCGGTGTCCCCTCTGTTGGTTGTCTTGTCAGTGATCCGTCTCTACTCCTGTGAGTGGCTGGCTTTAAGTATTGGTGGGGGAGGTGTGGGGGTGGCAGTGATGGGAGACACCCTGGACATGTGGGAGAGGTTCTCACTGCAATATGGAGTTAATTAATGAGCATGTTGGTGAGCAGATTGTGAGCTGCTCACCAGAGCCCCTCTCGAGACAAACAGCTTTCTAATGCCAGCCTTGCAATGGTGACTTGATATAGTGCATCTTAGTTGCTTCTGCAAAGTGTGCTACTTCCTAGACAGAAGCTATTGCTAAGCCCTTATTGCAGCTCCTCAAACAACTGATGAGAGCGCCCGGTCCATTAAGATCCTTGTTATATTTCTAGCAACTCTACTACAACCTCCTTACGTCCTTGGACAAAATGCCCATGTAAAGCCTTTTGCTGCTGCTGGAGGCGGACATAGTGGCCTCCAGCGGCCCACCATGTAGTTCATGGCAGTGAGCAACTCCCATGGGACCCCATCAAGCAGCTCCCTGAGCAGCTCATTGAGCAGCTCCCCGGTCAATACGGGTCAGGGTGTTGGGGCTGAGGAACAGGCGTCAGCCCCATCATAAAGAACGCCTCGGGCAGGCCAACAATGCCAGCAAACTGCATCTTCATGACGCCGGTGGAGATTTGCTTGATTAATAATTGTGATTCATTGTCCCGCCTGGATTAGGCCTAGGTTTAGGCTTGGTCCCAGTAGCAGGCTGTTCCTGAGGCGGGCAGGGATGCTGCAGTATCTTGTTGTCAGGATTATGTGTCTTAGCCTGGTGCTTGATGCCGAGTTGCTCGGTGAGCTGCTCTCTATGGTGGTGCTCTTATAGTACTGCACCTAATGCATCTGAGTCACTCAGCCTAGGGCTGGTTGTCTCTGCAGACGAAGATCAATGATCTGTCCATGTCTTAGAGCTGAAAGATTGGACGTGAAATCCTGGTCTCAGTATAATCCGTACGTGATCACTTTCTGGAATCCCTTTTGTGATAGCTACTGCATCCTTCATTCAGACTCGATCTATGTTCAACGTGGGCAAATATGTAAATAATTATTACAATATTGTGTAGCCCTACTCTGGTTTATATCTTGACACCCTGCAGGCTCTTATTAATATTTTTGATTAAAAGCTCAAAGAATCCTCGAAAATCCTAACCAGGTAACACTTTCTCATGAGTAGGTTAGAGCTTGTCAGACATAGTATAATTATGATCAACCATATTCGTCTACTACTAGATCAAAGATATATCCATACTAGAAAACTGCAATCCGTTGAAATCAAATCTGCATGAGGACTTATCGACTCACTATAATTATCATCAGATAACATGTAGAGTCTTAATTTCATCATAACCAGGAATCCCCTACACACGAGCAGCCCTCGGTTCCCAACATGAGCAGCTCAGGTTTAAAACTAATATTATGTTTTTCTTGTCCCTCAATACCCCCAGTACTGTCAGCGTGGGCGACGCCAGTGACGTGTGATTGCGGGAGGCGACCAAGCTGGCGTCTGGGCGGCTGTTTTGTGCAAATGGCGGCGTCGGATGTGGCTTTTTGTCCCCTATAACCCCCCACCACCCACCCACAGCCATTGCTGCCTCACACAATCTTCTCTAGCTCCCAGTGCCACCACCTGTTACAGACCCACGTGTTTTATACTGGCTGGTTTCTGGTGTCCGTCAGCAGATTCATATTCAGCCACCCGGCGGACATGCAGACGGGAATACAAACAGGCTCATTCAGGTACCTTGCTGACCCCAGGCAAGTGGGTGCTGGATGACTTGGGCCACCCTGGAGGAGGGTGGTGAGGAGGAATGGGAGGGGGTATCCTAAATACCTTTCCCATCCCTATTTCCCTCCCCATCCCCCACCACCATCCTTCCCTAAAACCTGCAGGGGTGGCTCCAGGGGGCTCAGTCTCATCCATCATTTTGTCTGAAATAATAAAATCCTCTAAATACCCAGTTTACATTCCTATGTGAATACAGTGAAGGAGAGCGGTGGCTTACTTCTGCACCTCTGAATAATATTGAAAAGGACTCTCATTTGTTAAGGAACGACCCCCTCTCACTGTTTCATTATAAATACCATGGTATTGATTGCGCCTTGCTATTAGAACCATTACTCAAAGCCTATTCATAAAGGTGTCACTGCTGGGTGCCTATAGTTCTGTATGTTGAGGTGCCCTCTTAACATTACAGCTATAGGGGGCTGCTTGTGAGAGATGCAAAACTGCATAAAATGGTGTCTAATATATACAGTCTATAGTCCCTGAGTTAAATCCACAGTCACTCTCTTGTAACCCCTGCGTACATCCGTCAGTGGATAAATGACAGAGATACTGGCCTCCCCACTCCCATACTACCATTGGGATGATGACAACCACGTCCCAGTAAAGCCAGGTTGGTCATACCAATCCAGATGTGCTTGGCGTTGTTCTACCACCCATGTGATAGGCCCCGCCCCGCAAGCTGTCATGGTGCAGAGTGAGAAGGATGAGGCTGGTAAAGAATAGCCCATGTGTTAGGGTGCTGCAGTGGAATCTTTTCAATTTTGAGGCTGGGCTGCATGGGAGGGGGTAGGATTCGTGGAATGTATATTGTATAGTCATTGTAGGGGGTGGGATGCCTTGTGCGTTGCGGGAGGTGCGTTGTCACAGACGTGACAGGCGGGGTTGGAGGCGCTGGGATGGAAAGGAGGAGGGGCAGATATGAAAGGCCTTGGGGTGCTGCAGAGATGGATGCGGTGGTGGTATAGGTGGGGTAGGGCAGCTTACCATAAGGGGGTGGCGGTGGCTGGCTGTCGTTGGGCGTGGCCGGCGGGGCGTGGTGGTGATGGTCGCCGTCCTCGCTGGGACCCCGGCCGGAGTCGGTGTTGGACATGTCGGCAGAACATCCTGACGCCGAATCCGAGTCCTGTGGCGGCTCCTGCATCATCCTATGGAGGAGCTGGTGAACCTGTCGTGGTCGGGGAGAAAGGGGGAGAGAAAGAGAGAAAAACGACATTGGTTACTATGTGAAATGGCATGTGGTGTATGCTGGTCACAAAAACGTATTGGTGTTTCCACTGTCATAACTCTCTATACAGACCCCAGCTCTTGACCTCTGCGTAAAGGTTATTGACCCATGTAGGAAAGCTGAAGGGTATATTCCCACGGTCTCACCAGGAACCACCCCCTTTTAGTACTACAAACTGCTGCGCCTGCCCCCTTACTGGATACTCTCTTATGGTTGTGAATATTGCACTTCATATAAGTATGCATACAAAGGACCCTGAGCTAAGCTCCCCAAAGGTTCTAAAAACTCTCTCTGTATGCTCCAATGAGCATTTAAGCCATGCTCAGAGCAGATCTAACGACTCATTGCTTTGCTCGCTCATAAGGGTGCGGCAAGAAGCCATTCCAGCAAACAAAAGCTTGGGGAATAGAAGAACATTAAGCCGGCTTTGTGTGCGGTAATTGTGTTTAATAAGGCTGTCACAAGGCCTGTTTTGTGGCTAATAGCGAGGCTTTGTTGAAATTTACAATCTATTACAAGCCGGTAATGGGCAGTAGACGGACCTACGGTGGGGATTGGGCTCACTCCCTACGTCGGTAGCGATCTTCACCCAAAGCTGTTGACGTGTGTATAGGGGATTAGATGCTAGGAAGTGTTGCTGGGTAAGTCCTTGCAGTAGAGCAGCTCATATCCCCCATCAGCTCGTGAGCAGATAGTGAGAAGAGATAGCGTCGAATTAAACGTTTAATCTAACATGGCGGCGAGGTTTATGGACCGTTCCTCACCAACCACACGGCCAGCTGCCACTCCAAACCAGCCCAATGTCGGCGCGTCTATCCCACAGCTCTCAAGTCGATAGACGAGTAGAGCATGTGGGATGGGTGCTTTTAAGGAGAAATAGGGACTGTGGGTGTGGGTGTTAGGTGGGGGGGGGCTAGGCTTGGGGGGGGGGGGGGGGCTGTTTGGAGGAATAATAGCGTTCGTCCGTGTTTCCTCGAGAAAAGATCACAAACCGACGAGTGCGGGAAGCTCGTTTTTGTGTCACCATTACTTGATCTAGCCGCAATCGTGCCAACCTCCCTTTACACAAGGTTTATTCATAGGGGCACTCTCCTCCCGGCTCCCACCCCCACAGGCACTGGGTGCCACCATGGAGGAGGTGGCAGCAGGGGAAGAGCTACCTACATCGATTGTAGACGCTAGTAGGCGCTGTTGACTCTGGCGACTTGTATACTTTGCGGCCGTGCCGATATTGGGACATCACTTCTGCTTTGGCTAATCTACCCAGACAACTATATAGCCAGGACAAAGGGGGTTTGTCGCTGCAGCCGCCCCTTGCTGGACAGGGGTGGCCTTGGGAGGGGGCAATGGGGTGGGGTGGGAGTCTCCAGGGGGAAGGTGCTGATCTGAAGGTGTTCCAGGAGACGGCTCCTCGGCTGTCTTCATCTTAGCACCTGTGTCTTTTTAGTGAAGTGACATTGACAGAAGAACACAGAACAAGGCAGTCTTCCCAATAGTCAGCCGTCTGGTTTGTTTCCAAGCCTGGCGGGCTGCCTCTAATCTGGCCCTCCCTATTGGAAGAGGCAGCCATTCTACAACGGCGCCTGTGCCAGCAAAAAAAGGCCCCTGGCTCAATTATAGGTTACACTAGACCAAGGTTCCCCGCTACACCCCGTACCTAATAAAAAACAGAAAAGGAGGAAGAATAAAAGAATGGTCTCCTTTGATGCGAACTGGGATTGGAAAAAGGGGTCAAAGCCACCAGCGTACTGCAATTACGGCCGAGAGCAGTATTAGTGGAAATAACAAACAAATATTCACTTTAAATCTCACGCATGGCGGGCTTCGCCACTCTGGATCAATTCAGCTGAGAGGCTGATCCAGTGGGCTTTTTGAGAACCTGCATCATGCTGATGCCATGCCCAGAGGTCAGAGGTTTTGTGGCTTTTATTATTATTATCCATCTTTATCCCTTTTTGTGTGGGGCTGAATGACAAAGAGGGGGCTCAATGTCGCCTTTTTGTGGCTAGGCGAATCATCCATCCCTCCATGGGTGCGTAGCTATGGGTGGCTAGCTGAGCGGTGTCGGTTACACCCACTCCCCGCCCCTACAGGCCTCTGTCCTGTCCCTGGCCTGTTTCAATATTAAAGTGTCGTGTAGTTAGTATGCAGCCATGTACACGGCGCACTGAGCAGCTCTATGAGCAGCTCCCTGACCCCTCCCCTCCCACAGCCTCCGTATACCACCCCTGTCCCCTCCAGTGAGTGGGTTATATCGGGGTGTGTGAGTCGTATCTAAGATACTGGAAGAGTGCGGCTTGATGTGATGTCTTTATGTTCGCCAGGACTCTCGCTCATCATCATTCCCACTCTTCCGTCTACTCAATTGCCTGTCCCATCACACTCTCTGTGGTATTCCCTCTCATATCCTCTCTCAATCTCTCCCCTCATCCCTTCCCCTAGCTACTATCATCGCTGACCTCCTCTCCCGGCCTCTATCTCCCCCAAGCCAACTCCCTTGTTACCATGAACCTCCACTCATTGCTACGTTTCTTCTCTTGAGATATCATCTCTTCTTTGCCCAACGGGAAGATCGCATTTCATACCTTAAATCAAACCTACCCCCCCCCACCCCAGACACGCACAGGGCCCTTATCTTCTTAACTTTCCCCATCCAGGCCAGTTTCCCTCTTCTTCGCAAAGTGTAACCTCCACGCAACCCATTCACCCAACGCCTTGTCCTTCCTTTCACCTCAACCGTTCTCTCACCCTCCCTCCCTCCCCACCACCGCTCCCTTCCCCCTCCCACCCACCCCAGCCCGCCTGCAGTGCATCAGCTCATCATCTCGATCACCGACCGATTCCTCCCAGGGGGCGTTGAGCAAGACGCGTGCGCTCAAGTACTTCCGGAATGGGGCGCGCATGCGCGGTAACCCTAGCCGTACCCGGGGACGACCGCAACGCCGCCCTCCGCCGCATTAAAGTCCCCCTTCTCTAGTGATATTATTGTAATTACGACTGCCAACGCCTGCAGTCTGAGCGTAGGAAGTGGCGATTGGGGTGGAGTTAGGGGGCAGGGTACAGGGGTGGTGGGATAGTTATGGAAGGCGGAGACCGACTGCGCTATATAACATCGTCCATTACACCGATACCAGTTTTAGGGCAGAGTAGGCTGGCTCAACTCCCCTGATATCGCTCGGTCTGACC
This sequence comes from Harmothoe impar, assembly GCA_947462335.1. Classification (NCBI taxonomy): domain Eukaryota; kingdom Metazoa; phylum Annelida; class Polychaeta; order Phyllodocida; family Polynoidae; genus Harmothoe; species Harmothoe impar. The sequence goes on from OX381710.1 coordinate 39,748,364, forward strand.
GATGCACCATGGGATACGATCAGCAGATTGGGGGGAGGGGGTTAGTGGGTTGGCTGGCGGGCATATGGTTGTGTGTGATAGGGTCTGGTATAGCCACGTGCCGTCCCGACACTACCCAGACTGTATGCTATATACAGTGTGAACCAACACTCCTTTATAGAATTATCACAGCCGGTTTGTATGGGGCGTGGTGCAGGTGCGACTGGGGTTCTACATAGTAACACAAGCCGCCAGCCACCTCGTAATGACATTACTGATAGCATTGTGGCGTGATATGACGCGTTCCTGCTGCCGCCAGCACCAGCAGAAAACCCACTTACAAGAACCAGCTCCAAATGGTGTAGCTCCGACCCTCTCCCGGCTCCTCCCGTAACGTAATACCGCCCCATCCTGTTGTGCTCCGCGTATAATCACTGAACTCGATATTGCGGATAATGCGGCCGGTAGTGCGACACAAAACGGACTGGGATTAGGAGCAGCTTCTTTTGCTGATGTGATACTAATTGGTGAATGAACGCAGCGCCCTGCAGATTTGTCTCCCTGTGCCTCTACCTCTGTGTGCCGTGTATGGCACTGAGTAGAGCACAGGTCCATTGCCTTATCAGGCCCGGGCGTGGTATCGGGTTGACGCTGAGTTTCTGCTCAATAACACAGGGGGTTGCTCTGAGCTGCTCACTGCCAGGTCCTAGACTGCAGCCTATACCTCCTCTAGAGAGTGACTATATATATAATACTGGAAACAGTGTCACAATTCCCAGTTTACATAAAATTATATTTAGAGTATATTGAAATCCTATCAAGTCATATTATGCAGCTGCTACATATACATTAGGCTCAATGGAAGTACACTAGCATAAAGTCTTTGACTGTCACCAGGCTGACTATAGCATAACGGTTCCCAGACAGACACATTAAGTGCTCCAACTTAATCCTATATAGACTATAAGAGATACCCTGGGGGAGTCCACTATATCACACATTGATCAGGATCTTTAGGAATATTATAAAGGCATATATGCTACGTCAGATCCTGTCCCATCATATCGATCTAAGCACCATAGAATACACCACTGTAATGATGTTTAATTGATGACATACTATAATACACATGTATAATCAAGCACATTTATGGAACACCTGATACACCCTTGTCCTGACCATACTAAAATACACCGACTTATTACACAGCACATTTCTACATTAAACTTGTTTCTGACTTAACTGTGTACTTGTGACACTATTTCAAATATCAGAGTTGAAAGAATTTAATGACTTGACTTAAATATATATAGCCTTTCACATACTTTTCAATATAAATTAAACTACATAGGAGACTACAAAGGTAGATAGATACTTCTACTACGAGAAACTAAAATCAAATGTGGATATGAAGGCATGAGAAGCAAAACGTATGAATTCTATAATCTATCGTAGGATTACCGAGACAGGCTGAGTTCAGACAATGTTTTATAGCTATAGAAAGGACAAAGATAGAAGGTAGCCCGTACTCACTCGCTTACCCACCTCTAGGTCTTTCTGTGTGAGTGCCGCTGACGGCGCCATGCCGTGCTGCGGGTCGTAGGCCATCCGGTGGCGGGGCAGGCTTTGGTAGCGGGGTTCTCTTGGGTCGCCCAGGGACTTGGCTGGACGGGGGCAGGTGTGGGGGTCCTCGGGTGCAGGAGGGGGCGGCGGCTCCCGTTCCCGCCCCCGCCCCAGGTCCCGGTCACCGAGACGGTCTACGTGTTGAGGACACGTAGGTTGGTCCTGGTAGCGGAAAGTAGTCATAGGGCACTCCTCTGGCCGCGTTCGACAATCCTTCTGCAAGTAGAGAATAAGGAAACGTGGTTCTTAAAGGTGAATGCAGAATGAGAGGCATAGTAAGAGAACCATCGGTAAATCGAAATAATCTGTATTAGATTATTGAACCATACCATAACACTGATATAACAACGTCAGGACGTGATGTCCAACAAAAGACGGATCATGTGCTGTAAGTCTGTGACGTTTGTACGATGTAAGTAGTATAGTGGAAGTGGGGAAAACAACAGGCAACCTTCTATATGCCCATCTAGTGTTCAGTAGGCCTGCCTAGGATGTCACGTCATAGACTCAATGCTGTCATGCATAGGTGGATGGATGATCATGTTTTCTGTTGGCTATCCAATTTCTTATTGTCTGCCCTTCTGACACAAAGGAGACATCAGCATATTAAAATGTCTCGATGTAATATTGCATCTATAGATCACCATGATTATGGCGGTTAGGAAAAAGCGTATCTATAAAGGACCCTTTTTGATTCCCAACTACAAGTAGGATATATGGCACAGATATAATCATGATTCTCTAATGTAGCACTGAGTATGACATCTTATTTCTCCCAGTCAAGCAATTGACTCATTACTGTGTACATGTGTTTTTTGGATACTTGGTACATGATTGATATCTGCAATTATGTTTCATAAACAGGATAAATTCTACTTAAAGTTGGTATCCCAACTATTGCGGTGACAAATTTCCACTTCCAGCATGGGGATAAGCATGCTAATGTTGTAAGACATATGTGAATGTATTAAAGCTCTATGAGAACTATTTCCATACAAAAATCCCGACACAGTAGCAAAAATGAATTTTCACTGAGCAGTCAAAAATAAGCAATTAGGATGCCTCTCTTCTAAACCACAAGGTGGCAGCTGTGTATAATCTTTACAAAATATTCCCATTGCAGACCCAGAAACTCAACTCCATTCATGAACACATTAGTACATTGGCATCTCTACAGGTGTCAGCATATCTCAGATGGTTTGCCAATGCTTGAGTTTTCTCCATGAAAGCTGTAGATCTCGATTTTATTACACACTTTACATTAAAGCCTTTAAGACTCTTGGTAACCAGAATTAAGCACCCATTTCAGAAGAAAGGTGTACATTAAAGACTTTCAGGTAATTATTGAGAGGGGTCAATTCTAGTCACCCCAATTGGGATACCAACTTTAAAGCAAGGAGTAGGTAGTCTATGTCGTAAACATACTGCTTGTAATCAACATTATGAAGACCATGAAGTGAGGATGAGGGATGAAGTGGTGACAGTTCGGTTGAATTATGGGCGATAGGGCTGCTCGCAATCTATTCAATCTAAGATAAATTAACAAGGCCAGTGCTATAAAGTTATGGATATTAAAACTGTACCCATGAAATGAGACTTAAGTCGACTGGGTCTCTTTTTCTGCAAGGCAGAAGAGACCATCAAGGTTGTCAGCCTTGCAGTCTCCTTTCTTGTTATTGCTTCACAACACGCAATAGTATGATATAGAATGTATACCCAGTACTATACATTCTACATGCTATATGAAGAGCTCTCCTGGTGTATGGCACTGGTGTCAAATATCAATAATTTAAGCTTTACTTCAGCATATCCTTGTCAAGAGCATTGGTATCCCTTGATTTCTTGACAAAGGTCATTGTAACATCTATATAAAAGGATGATGTGTTCTGCATAGTGCAATAGGCGACACCACGAGGTACATTGATAGCAGTCTTGCTGAGCTGCGCTGCGGGAAGATTATGTGTATCTTCAGGTATTGGACATAAAACATGGTATGGATATCAAGTACCTCAAAGGGGCAACAAGCGCTGTGTCTAAGGGATAACGTGATCACATGATATAGGGTCCCACGTGCCAAACTCAGACTCTCTTTGAATATGGATTTCTGCGCTGGCCGGTTGCAATTGATGGCACACTCGCCGAGGCGCGGACGGTGTGTGCTAGATTGAGATTATTTATCCCACACTGCTATTCAGCAAGGAATGATTATTCACAGCCATGCCTGTCGACAGCCACTGGAAGAGAGTGTATGGGATGTGGAGGGGGGCTAGGTCCTGCACCTCCAGGCAGACGGGGCCACTGGCCGACCCAACCCCACAGGAAAGTTCTTTCATGGCCTCTTCTAACGCCCGGCTTTTTTCTGCTGCCTTGAAAAGAGGGAATATTAGGCGGCTGTGGCCGAGGCAGATGGCATCAAAAGGCCAACCAATCCATCGATCAGGGACAAAGATCATCAGTTGGTTCTCTGAGAGCCACCTTCCCACCCTCCTCCTCCATGGCATCTCACGCCCTAACGAGATCCCCGCCCTGGAGAAGTCAATATCCAGGTCAACCCCCATCTCTCCTCCACGGTGGGACGTTAGTCTGTGGTGTCAGCAACGTGTGGGGAACGAGCTGCTTGATTGTATAATTCACTTCCCACGATATGAAGTCACGGACGATTCCCACCCACTAAAGACCAGTTTGAGGCGAGCAGCTCAGGAAGGCGACGAGCTGCTCGTGGTTGGTAGAAGCCGCTCAGCAGGAGGCCTCATATGGAGAAAATCACTCCTGACGCTGCTGTCAAATCAAAGTGGCGCCATCCGCGACAAGCTAAGACGTCTGTCAGAGGGACTTGGTCTTAGATTATCAACCAACGTGCCGTGTGCATCGCAGCCAGCATAAAACAATCCCCTAGCCGACACCTTTAATGTGAGTGTAAGGGAACTAGGAGATCTCCATTGGATCATAAAGGGATCAGGGGCTTTTTTATGAGATCATGCATATATGTATGCTTAGGGGGAATGGGAGATAAACTAAAATGACATTATGATATCAAACGGTACATATTCGTGTTACCACCACGTTCAGAAATATGATAATGAAATGTATTTGTGAATTTCCCTTGCCTGCATTTCGGTCACACGCGCACCGTATATACCTTACGGGGGTATATTCAAATTAGCTACTAAGTGAATAGGAAAGGGAAGGCCTGGATCTAAGCACCGTTGCCTCCTTATTGCTGCTGGTTTTTACAGCTTCAGTCAATCCACAGGAGGAAGAACGATCCCACAAGGCACGATGGAGAATATAATAACGACGTTAACGGTTGAGGTAGACCTCCCAGATATGACATTAAAACGAGGACACTGACAAAAACACCATTTGCTGCTCGTCATTAAGATCGTGGTCTTACGGTCTGCTATACCGCAGGATCTGAGTTCATCAGTTGGTAGACGGCGTGCTGCCTCTGGGATGTGTTGCTGAACGGTGAAATGGCTTCTTAATTACCGCAGAAACTATCCTACTGGTGGACAAGTGCAACTGACGCAAATTTAAACTGATACCGGAGCCGGGGTTCATTAACAGCCTTACCCATAAGCTCGTTATTGTCTCCTTCCTCTAGGCGAGCTGCTCATCCAACGCCTAGCCGCGAATTGGATCAGCTCTAATCCTCCTAATATGCCTGATAGGATGTTTTATCAATAATCCCATCTCCCCTCTGTTCCCCACCTCTCCTACCTACTCAGTCACCTCCATTCAAAGCCTTGAATGCTGCTACACGACCTGATTCATCTGAGAACCATTATACAGAGTTTTAACCTTCACAGTGACTGTGCATGTTACACAATAGGACCCCCTACTTCAGCCTGAACAAAGTGTGAACAATAATAGACATTATAGAGCCATGGATCTCCCCGAGGGTTTAGATATGGATGAGGTATACACCTATTGGCTGGATGTGTGACTAGGACAGAAAGGGGGTGAACGGGTGGACTTGGTGACAACAATCACGTTTGCAGTGTTGACACTGGAGGACCACTGGGGGGCTGGTGGGGGGAAGCCTTCGGGAGCTGCGGATCCCGAGACCAAATGCCCGGGGTTTTAATCGGGCATGATCGGGTGCTTGATGAGCCATGGAGGGGGCCTTATCTTGGCGGGAAATCGGGAGTGACGGCAGCAGGAATTGACCTTCTCCCAGTTCAGAAATAAAAGCAGGGGGGCACTATGGCGCGGGTACTCTGCACACACCAGCACCTCCAGCACCCATTATTGGTAGTTGGTTTAGAGAGCAGCTCGTGCTATTGGTGGGCTGGTTTAGAGAGCTACTCATGCCGTGGGGCATACCGTGCCTAACCCGCATGGGGTGCACACTACCACTATTACACTGGGGGACAACTCACACCCTGACCTAATGTAAGAAAATTGTTCCAAATTACATGTGCCGCCGACCCAATTGACATCATTACTGCCTTGTTGTCCTTTATTTGGCCCCATCTAGATATCATAGCTGACTGGACTTGGCCCCTCCAGGGCAAAAGCATTATAACTCCCACTCCCTCCCCCCACCCCTCCCTGCTCTCGTCATACCCACCCCTATGGCTGCCCCCACCATGACAACACCAGCACGATTATCGATCCGTTTACGATCTGATGGTTTTGATTTGAGCATGTCCGACCAGCCGAGTGCTTCCCGACTCACTCGGCCTCTATGAGCAGCTTGCCGAGCAGCTCAGAGAGTAGCTCCCAGCTAGTAGAAGGGCTTGAGCCAGGGGGTGGTGCGGGGTGGGGGCTTTTGTAGTGCAGTCTCTGGAAATGGCCGCTAGAGGAAGCCAGCGGCGCCTCCTGTGCCGCTAATGTCCTCATCTGGGCTGAGAGCATCGCCGACGGATTTCCGGTTCCCATGTGGTACCCCGCACATACGATAATTAAGGCTGGGAATGAGTCGATGCAATCAGGCCGCGGGGAGGGAGGTCTCTACGGCCATTAGAACCAAGTTGGTTCCTGACCACTAGAACCAGAGCTAATATCTCTGCGGTGCCTATGCAGAAAATACCAGATATCATTAACACCATTGCTATCATCACAGGCACCAGCATTTCCATTACGACAACCACTACCCTCATTATTTGCCTGGACATGTGCATTAGGGCCAATAATTCAGCGCTAAGCGCCCTTGCTATTACCAATAGCCTTCACCAGCACCAGCAGCGTGCAAACACTTGTGTTATCTTCATTGATGTTTCAGCTGCCCCAAAAACACTACTCCGCGGCTAACTTTAAAGCCAGGCTCTAGATCCAATATGGACACTACCACCCCTTCCCTCTCCCACCCACAATCACTCGGCCTATAACTACTACCAGTCATCAAGCCTATTATTACACCTTCACTACCAATATGTTCACTCTTGCTATACTATTTCAGCACCATAGATATCGTCGCCATAGATATCACCCCTTACTCTATATAGGTCCTCAGTGCTATGGCTTTCTCCTCCACTGCCAGTTGCCATTAAAGAGCAGCCGCTTTGGTTCCTCGGTTAAAATGTCGTTACTTCCGCGCATTCGCATGGCTGGAATCGAGACAAGCTCGTCGACTCCTGATCACCGGCACTGAGCGGTGGAGAACCATTGTTAAGGCAACACGAGGCGGTCAAAATAGCAGTTTGGACGGCGAGACGCGTCAACAGGGACTGCCTGTTTCTATTCCTCATGAATGTTTAATGATTTCACGAAGCTCTACCGGGATTTGTGACAAGGGACTGCCTACAAAACGCACCCCAGACGGGGAAGCTGGGTCCCCAGCCTCGCCTCCATCGATACCTCCATTATTGAGCCTATAGCAAGTCAATTAGATGACTGAATAATGTGTGACGCCCAATGAAGTCAGGGTAGGGACCTATGCAAAAATGATGTCTTATATGTTGTTTTGTTGTTCCACCTTTCTACCATTCTCTAAGTTAAGAAAGACAATCATGCACCTGGACATCTTATTTATAGAACCATTATATTACTCACTGTTCGAATAAATGAACTCGATGCCACAGCGTGGACCCTTTTCATGAGCCTTGTTTTGCGGACCCTTTTATGTGATTAAAGATGCAATGAGCGCAATCCCCCAAGTTATTGGAAGAAGATTTGATTGATGGAGCACTTCAGCATGACGCCAGCCCCGTCCACAAGGGGATGTAGTTTGGTAGGCAGTGTAGGAGTAGGGGAGAGTGATTGTGGGTGAGAGGTAGTCGTAAATAACGATAACCAGCTCGACAGGGCAGTGTTCGTATTTTGATATAAAGTGTGCATGGTCTTGTCATCTAAAACCTCCCATTGAGTGACGTGCCGGTAACCGGGAGCCACAGAACGCCCAGAGGCTTGGGACTCTCCCCGCTGGTCCCCCAAACATGATGCAGGCGGGATGCGAGAACAAATGTTTCCTCAGTAAATGTTTGCTGAGTAGGCCTCGGAGACCCATTCGGCAAGACCGTCTTTTGGTCGATGATCATTTGTCATGGATTCTCCCCTCGGACCAGAGGGGGAGACAACAACGCACATGCCCCCCTTCACAAGTGTGATGATTCGGCCTGCCTGCCTCTCATCATGTGCGCAGCCGCCGGGGCCTGCCGTATTTCTTAAATTAATAACTGTACTTAAGGCCCCGCGGTGTCTGAACCGTGCAGATGGAGGAATTATCAGAGAAAAGAAGAGAATGACTGCAGCGCCCTGCCCCGTGGACATGCCTAAATCTTCACACGTTTGGCCGGCAATTACGCTGCTGCAACCAGGGACGCGTGGTCACCTCTGGGAAAGGTGCCGGAAGTGAATTAGGCGTTCAGGGTTTCCTCAAGCACTTCCGGTCGCAAACAAAGGCTTCTCGCTGAGATCCTCTCTTCCCCCATCCTCCACAAACAGCTCGCAGCCCCCTCTGCCAGGCTCTACCCGGACTACTAGTATCACGTGATTTGAGTACGGACGCTGCTCCAGCGTCAGCACCGCCCAATTAGCGAGGCCCCTGTGGCGGGCCCTGGCGGCGACTTAAACGTCGGATAACCGGAAGTAGAGTATGTCGCCGCTGACGTCTGACTGCACCGACGTGTCGACCCACCCGTCAACATCGTGTCGCCAACCGGGACTACACCCTTCTCCAACGACATCCGCACCCCAACCCTAGACTTGATCATGCCGGGTCATGTGATACTTATTGGGCCAATCAGAGCGGCGCTGCTCGGACGCTGCTGCGAACAGTCGATGCGTTACCAGCGGCCATTAGTGTCATTGAGTCTGACTACTGAGTCGGCAGTAGACAGCTACTTTCTCCACCAGACCCGCATTAACGCTTAGCCGCTCCGACTGTGGTCGTTACTCCCAGGTCAGCAAGCTCAGGAGGAGCTGGCCATGGGCAGGAGGGATCACTGGTGGGGGTGGTAGAAGTACGTACGTGCCGCACTGGTCTAGTAGAGGAGACGTTGGTGCGGCTATCTGACCCTCCAGGTGGCACCTCAGGTCCCGTGTCGCCAGGTCGTCGCCAACATCCGGGTGTTCCCAGGGGACGCGCTGTCTGTTTGCGCCTCCAACCGCTCACGCTGCCCTCCTCTGGTGCCCTCACACCCCCACTTCCCACCTCGTCACTCAGCAGGTCACCACTGGTGTCCTTCTGCCCTGCTCACCCCATGTCCCTCTACCTCCCTATAATCACCGCTCCCAACCCCCTCACCCCCTCACACACCCTTCCCTTAGTACCTGTCGTTGGCAGTGGAGGCTGGACGAGTGTGTTTCCGGTGGAGAATAGCAGCCACGATGTTCTACTATGGGCTTGGTGAAGGTACAGCAGTGGGATGAGCAGTGGGGAGGTGGAGGGGATGTTATAGGCACTGTGATTAAGTGGAGGAGGTCACTGAAGGTGGCTAGATGATGCTGGGCGCTGCATGTACATGGGGTGATTGGATGTGGGCCATGACCGGGTATAGTGTGCACCAATAGACAGTGTGTTGTTGTAGATAGGCTGTGGGTTCTCTTTTTTTTTTTTACAAATGGGAAATGGGTGGCGAGCAATTGGCACGGGGCAGTTGCTGATAAAGGCTGACCCTGCTAATATGATGAAAGAGGCTTGCTGTGGATATCGGTGACAAGTGAGTACACAGTTGGTATCTAGGGCAGTTAGGTCAGGGAATAGGTGTGCTTCAGGCAACATAGTCCCAAAATTTGGGTCGTCATGGTGGACTCGCGGATCGCAGGTTCGACTTACATATTTCCAACTCTACCTGAATATTTTAAAATGCGATATAGATGATTATAAGATAAATGTGACTTAGTGATTGAGCATCATGTATGGATGATGTAACAGGAAGATTTACCCATGAAACATTATTTCCGTGGTAAAGATAATTATTTTCATATAAAGGTGACTAAATAATGTTGATGATTTACTGAGGTCGTACAAACACACGTATATGCGTTGCAAAATACAGACGAGTGAGTGTGACCACATCCATGAGTGCATTGTGACCAGTGGGTATTGGGTGACGTGGGACCACCATGGAGGAGGATGACAGAGGGTGGTGGGCATTGGGCACCAGGGGTAGGAGGGGCAATGCAGGGAGGACAGATACTCAGCTGTGGTCGGTAGCTGGCAGAGGGTGGTGAAGCCTTTGTGGGACGCCAATATTGACTTGCGTCGCATCACGCCAGCTCACAACAAACAAGACCGCTGCAGCAGCGATGCCATGAAAAGGTTTCGGTATATATCACAGTAACCTATGCTCAGTCACTTCCCCCACCTATCCATAGGACATAACAGGTAGAATTTCCCCACCACACAGCTAAACAAAACTTCAATTTAAGTGAAAATGCCTATGTGTGTGCTTCTTTGAAGGAAGCGTGCAGCCACCCTGACTGTTGGTCATATTGATCATTTTAAATGGCTTCAGGCAAAGAGCACATTTATTTGGCCACATCAATACCCGTGATTACATGGCACAGAGATAGGAGACATTGGCTTACAGATGCATTAGGACACTGTTTTATCTCACACAGACTACAATGAGTTTCATCCACTGCGATAAAATCTTTGTCCAATGGCATACTCCTGGAAAAGACAAATGATCTTGGACAGACAAAATGGCATACGTGAATTATAATCCCCGCAGGGCGTAGAACCCTATGTGAAAGCCAGGCACGCTAGGATTTATAATTGCAATGAAAGCAGGCATATTCAATATTGACGTTGAAATAGAGATGACCTACAAAGCACCACTGCACGTACATTTAGAACGTTAATCGTATCATATTGGACCGATGTTTTTCGTTAAGGCACACTATAAACTATGAGAAAAAAGAAGAATTGCATTGCATATTGTAATAGTATATCTGACACAGCAAGTACTACAATAACAGATGACAGTAACTCTTGATCCATAAATGTGGCAGATGCTAGATAAAGCTTCAGTGTTTATAGACAATTAAATTCTATTGTCAGATATCAGTGAGTAATACTTTGAAAAGGGGACAAATTACTACAACGCCTCTGGATGAAGAGGCTCGTCATCTTCTTGGTTCTTAGTGGAAGCTGTGCTGAGGTTTAATGAGAATTGTGCTTTTAGCTATAAGAAGGGTGCTGGGGAAATCGCGCCTCAAACCATTCAGTGGAGGACCAAACAGACCCAGTGCTTTGTACACAGAGATTAATCTGGTATTCTCAGAGACAGTCGCCTTCTGTGTTGGGAATGGATGCTTATGCATCTTTGAAGAAAATAGTATGATGGAATATAATGGCCTACGGTGGTACTGGTGCTGTTGTTTGATCATGGTGTAGATGGTAGAACCATGCAATTCTAAGAACTATCTATAGGTACATCTATGAAGTTCTAATATACTGTCCATGATTTGAAAAAAAAATATGCAGAGATTGACTCTATGTTCAAAACTGAGTCTTCTGCTACTGTGTATATTCAGGCATGATCTAATAGATAGCACGCAATTGCATTGATTATTATCATTATGATTGAACTACTCATTCCTTTGTGTACCTACCCTTCCCATTCAGCACTGTTCCCTATAGACGTATAGAGTGTATTATGTCATTTCAATGCTGGCCCACATTCTGTGTTATCACCCAGAGGCCATGGTCGCCCGACATAATGCCTCATCTCCCTATACTACTACCACTCAGTAACGCTGTGGTGAGTTAGATGAGAGAACCACAACCCAGTTCACTTTGGTATACATAGACTCAATGCTGTATACATTAACCGTCTGGTAATGCGAAACTTGGTAAGTTTATAAAATGGAACAATGACGGCAACCAATTAGGTTAATTACTGATCGAGAGCAATCAAGGCCACTTGTTACTTTTAAAATCCATTAGCTTTCTAAGAGGAGACAGATTCTACACTTACATGTCTGTCTTGGTATTGGAAAGATACAATTGAGACAATTGACGCTGGGATATTTAAGTAAAGGTACTGCTAGAGGTATAGCTGTGTACCTCAGAAAAGCTAGCTATCCCATTTCCTTACAGGTCGACACTTGACGGATGGGAGGCACCGTGATTATTGGCAGATGCCTCTGACGCATAGAATAACTGACTCATAACAGGCCTGGTGACAGGGACACAGTGGTCTAAGTAAAAACCAGCTGTGGGCTCAATACCATCTAAGTGCATCAGGGAATTGTTCCCGAAATTGGCCTTGTGGTTAAAAATCCGCCTTATCTTGAAAGGCATCAGCATATCGACAAGGGCTTTGGCCCATGGACAGCAGATAAGTATACAACAAACGCTTATTCCCAGCCTGATTCCTGACTGTACCGAATATCAGGCTACATCGATATGGTCACTTAACAATGGAGCTAGTCTGAAGTTAAGTACCAGCTTCACTTAGTCAGAAAGGTGATTATGCCAAACCGGAATCTACGGATCTCTACCACCCAAACCAAATAAGAGATCTCTTGGTTGACTTGCAGATTGCATCAGCTGATCTCCAGCGGTCGGGCAAAATACCCCAGGGCACTTAAAGCCTACAGGGGAAACTTAAAGGTCAGCATGTTCAATTATTGCCACAAGAGGCTGCAGCCGATAACCACCTAATTACCTTATCACCACTGACAGTTGGAGAGGGACAACTGATTATGTAGCCTGCAGCTAACAGGGCAATTACCTGACCCTCCCTTATCACTGATCCCTTATCAGCAGCACTTTGTACCGGGCCAGATTTAATTGCAAATGTCCCCACTGATTTCTAGAGGTGCTGAAATACCCAGTCCCTTTCTGATACAACATAGAAGGTATGGCCTTGAGGTTCAGTTTGGACGGCGGAAGGCACGGAGAAACATAATTTATGAACATGGCTATGTATCATTGAACATAATCGATAAGCATTGTTGGCGCAATTAAAGTGTTTTATCAGGATTGTGTTAGATGACAGTATAACAGAGTAGGTAGGTAGAGTGGGTAGATTGAGAGACCAATTAATCATTCCTCACAAAACCAATCCGTTATCTGTACCCCTCAATGTACATCCATTATCATCCTCCCATCATGACATATGAACAGGATGATTATACACAGACAGCCAGGCTCTGGTATGGCAATGAATCAAAGGTACACGGGTAGCTGTATGTATGAGACATACTACATTGTATAATTAAAATAAAGTATAATAATGTAGAGGCAAAGCATATATATTGTGACGGAAATAGATAACTACTAGAAGCACTATAAAATACAGTGGCACCAATTCTGAAATCACGTATTGTAGTGCACAACATAGGATTTATATCATGTTAAGAAAAGATCTAGGAGGTCTAGCACAATGTCTAGACATGTCTAGACACATCCTAAGTCACAAGAACCATTCTCCATTTTGTTTAGTGCGACCATACGTTACTCCCGCCTATACCTAAAGATAGTCGCTGGTAACAATAGGAATATCTAGGCCATGCTTTTCATGGCACTTGACGTATTCAAACTGCTATAAGTCAGGCACTTGAAAGTACCCATTACTGTATGTGCTAAGACGCCCTGAGTCCAAAGTGGAGATTTATCTCGGCGATCAGCGATAATTCCCGAATTTACTTGCAATAAATGAGCCATAAAACGTGTGCCTGCACCAGAGCATTTGGGTTGGATCTTTGAAGGCGACCTTGCCCCAGTTCGGTCTCTTAAAGAATCTGGCAGCAGAGATCCAAAGAAGAGCCATTCAACACTCAGAGGCCCTTTTCTCCAGGTTCAATGTGGGAGCTGAGTCAATGAAGTTGGTCTTTGTGGTTCATTGAGACAGCTTTGCGCCTATGAAGAGCTTCCTTTGGGCCATGTCAGACAACCTATAAAGCTTCACAGCATCTCCCCTAACGTGTAAAGAAGAAAATCCATCATCAGGTCCAGGACAGCCTGGATCTACCTCAGCCATAAAAGCACTCCTATATTGTCCGATTTATGGCCTTTGACGAGAAAGGGGAAATGAAGGTATCCCTCATCTTTGTGCGAGTACATAAATATATTATTTAACAACACGTGTACATTGCATAGCACTTTATGGCTGTTGGATTAATGTGTCGAGTCATGAAGCTCCAAGCGGCAAGGGATAACTCTTTTTTCTACTCTGGTATAAGGGGTGTATATTTTGCTAGACCAGTCCCCTGGAGTGCACGTGGCAGTCTTGAGAGGGTGCATCCATGAAGAAAAAAGAAAAGAGCGAAAAAGATAGACCGATAAATAGCACCAGAGGTCTTCCTATAGACGCGTCATCACTCGTCAAGGGCGGCCACCTGGAAGGCTGGTGGCAGTGCCATCCGTCAACTAGCACTGCCGCAATGCCGTTATCACACCCAGATCTTTTGTAGCTGTAATAATAGCCTAATGAAAGACGCATTGGCCATGATCAGACTGTCAACTGGCCCATATTCCGATTCTATCTGCCCGGCGGGCCTGGCGGGGTGTCGGCGGATGGGCAGGGTGCAGAGGGAGGGGGGAGACGGATGAGAGGACCGCGGGGTGGAGGCGTTATCACGGCCTGGAGCTGTCATCCCGGCCCGGCGACGGATGGCGGAGGATGCAGGAGCCATCATAATTATTGCACCGTCCCAGTCAGGGCAGCAATCTGCAAAACGCCGGGGCAGCTAGCACAAAGGGCCGGGGGGAAGGTGGGGCTGTAACCGCGCACCGTACTATCGGCCACCACAGATACCATCTCTGCAGGCGGCCGTGTAGGGGCAGGTGGTCGCGTGCCGAGATAAAATATCACTCATACGCCGCTGTCGTGACATAACGCCGGTATTAAGCGCCTCGCCCGCCGCTCGCTTGTCCTCCCCAGGCCCATTAATTTGCTCTGGTGGCAGCTTACCCCGCCAACTCCCTCATGGCCGTCGATCCTATACCCTCCCCCTGCTCCCACGCTCTTTTGCCCTGCCTCCAACTACACACCTCCGGGCCATTGCCTTCCACCTTGCATTCCCTTCCTACAGTCCCTCCATCGTCTTCTGTGCTGCAGTCTTTCTATAGGCCCATGCAGTTCTCCCAAACGTTCTGTACATACTGCTCTATTCCTCTTTAATTCTAATATTTCACGTTTTACACCTTTCTTTACATTACCTCTTGATGTTTTTGCACCTTTCAAGCTCATAGAAACGCCCAATACCGCCCCACTCTCCTCTCATACTAACCACCATTGCTCTGGCTCTTCCTTTAGCTGTACCTCCTTTGCCAAGCTATGCACTGCCTCAATGTCGTAGTACCATCCCCTGTCTCAGATCATGTCCACTCAGGCATCCTCTGCTCCCACCATGCCCACCCCCTGAGGGGTGCAGGCGGTAGTGGCGAGGAAGGATTGATCATACCCGATGAAACGCCTATTGTATCAGCAGCTGCCTCCCAAGCCAGTGTCCATGACGTCGCCATATGACAACTGACAGCTCGGTGGGAGGTCCTCCCTCGCTGATTACTCCTACACATGACCACGTGCAGAGATAATACCTTCTCACAGGGTGGACCTGGGGGTTTACGGTGGTGCCCAGCTCTCTGCCAGAATCGGACCTAATTCCCACACCTGTCTGGCAACCAAGGCCAATGTGTCAGTGCCACCATCAGTCGCCGACGCCAACCCCATCTCCACTCCCCCTACCCACTCCCATCAAGCACAGAGGCACATCTTCCCGCTGGAGCAGCTCTCAGCAGGTCTCATCACTATACCATGAGTTACTCCCACTTTGGCAAGGCTACTCACAGAGCTACAAGTTGCTCACATCTGCTCAATAGCAAGCCTTTACCGAGCAGGTGCAACCAGACAAAAACTTCCCCAAGCCAGGACATAAAAACCAGAACGCATTTCAAAACTGCTTTAACATGCTACCAGCGCTTCCAATCAGTTGAGAATTTGCCTCCAATACACTACTCTGCCTGAGGTATGCCTCACTCCTACTCAAAGTCGTTTCCAGAGCTTTTCAAGATTTTCTATCAGTGATATTTGACTTCTAATTCTAATTCCCCTTCCCTGATATTTATAGCAACAACTATCTAGTATCTCGAACCCTCTGCCAGCATCTTACATTTCTAATGGGAAGCTGAAAGCCTTGAAGATAAAAGGCGACAACTGAGTCATTTATGCAACAGCTAGGACGTAGCAGCTGCTACTAAGCCATTCTTTGTTGAGAGTAGTAGCTCCTATCATGACTTAACGTGGTCCTCGCCCATACAGTGCTCTAATCTGTTGAGGCAGCTCTGACCTGCTCAGCGCTGACCTACAAAGAGCTGCTCAAAACTACCCGGCCACCTTGAGCAGCTTTACACCAAACTCCATCACCGAGCTACTCTGAGGAGCTCCATATGCTCATATCTGCTCATGGCAGCCGGCCTCCGAAGCTCCATGCATCTGGGCAACCATGGGAAATCCCATCAGAAAGCGGACCACGACTGGAACCGTCTGTCTTCATTTAGTTGCCTGTCGCGGCTTTATAATTACCTGCAGAACTGACTGTCTGCGTATTATCACTCCGTGGAACCCATATTCTGCAGGGACGCATCAGCTGAGGTGCTACCTATATAATCATGGCCTAGGAAAGGCTGCACTGGTAGTAGTATATAGGAGCATATTCAGCGCGTAAGAAACGGGTGCAACTAGGTCAGTTGACACTTGCAGAACGGAAGTGACCTCTGTCAACCAATCAGAAGCTTCCATTTCACAGGAAGTGACGTCATTGGCCTAGTTCTGGGGTCATGACACACTTTAAAGGCTTCTGATTGGTTTAAATAACGTCAACATGACCTACTAGATATGTAAACATGACCTACTAAGTGTAAACACGTGGTCATAACCATGTGGTCCACGTGGTCATGACTCACTACTCTGATGCAATGCTACTTTACTATTGTGAAACTGAACAAAGACATTGTGAAATGCTGTCATATTCTGATGCAATACTAACTTATGGTATTGTAAAATACTGTTATGCACTAGCATCGACACGATACTCAGATTACACATTCACTTAGTCATGACTCACTATTCTGATGAAATGCTACTTAAATATTGTGAAATTCAATAATTTTGAATTGTAAACGTATATTTATTCATCAAATGATTTTCTAAACAATGTCGTTATTCAATGTACAGGAAATAGCATAATGAATGATGTATTGTTCCAACTCTTTCAACCTGACACGCGCTACCATGGTAGCCATTTATGTTAGCTACATTACGAACAAACATGATTTTGATACATGACAATAGGTCAAAACTAGGGTCTACAATAATTCTGGACTATAGTAGTGAGGTAGTCTCTAGCAAATTCTCCCGAAATGAATAACTGAGTTGCATGAGTAACCAGCAGATTTTAAAGGTCGTGAGCCTTTTGGACTATTTTTGGATTATATTTGTGCTACTTGGGTAGCCATGTAGTCCTCAAAACCACGTGCATTGTGCAAAATATGTCTGATACCACACGCATGAATCCTCTATAAGTATCCCGGAAGTCCCCAATACTGCCAGAACAGTAGCCTAAGACTCATCTTATTGAATCCCTAACTCACTCAATCTCAACTATCCCCAGTGGTTATGACGACAGCATACCTTGGTCTCTCACACTTTATCCTTTTATCTATACCTCACAACTACTTATCATATATCTGCAACCGGGTCTCTACCTGTATCAGTATTATGGAGCACATGTCAATGGAGTTAGTTCTTGAGTTAATAAAGGTTCAGCAGTCACATAAAATCATGAAAATTATGTGACCAAGTTGAAACAAAAAAAAAAAGAAGTGTATTTATATGACGCAAGGTTAGCTTTCTATAGTGAAATGTGAACGATGACATTGCAAAATATGAGATGTTGATGTAATTCCATTTTATTATTGTTGGACACTAAAAATGCTATTGTGAAATACTGTCATCATTCTTTTACTACAATTGCCATGCACTGCAAGAACATGGGCTCAAACTATAATAGAATGATGTTGGGTTGAATTTGAAATGTATGAATATTTGTAAATAACAACATGCTCAGTTAAGGAAAACGTTTTCTAAACGTTTACAAACGTTTTCAAAACGTTTAGATGAAAATGGTTTCTATTGTGTTGTATGAAATAAGTTTTCTTCTAAAACGTTTGGAGAACGTTTTTGATAGCTAGGAAGTGACTGACTAGGTCATGAAGTGTATTTATATGATGCAAGGTTAGCTTTCTATAGTGAAATGTGAATGATGACATTGCAAAATATGAGATGCTGATGTAATTCCATTTTATTATTGTTGGACACTAAAAATGCTATTGTGAAATACTGTCATCATTCTTTTACTACAATTGCCATGCACTGCAAGAACATGGGCTCAAACTATAATAGAATGATGTTAGGTTGAATTTGAAATGTATGAATATTTGTAAATAACAACATGCTCAGTTAAGGAAAACGTTTTCTAAACGTTTACAAACGTTTTCAAAACGTTTAGATGAAAATGGTTTCTATTGTGTTGTATGAAAGAAGTTTTCTTCTAAAACGTTTGGAGAACGTTTTTGATAGCTAGGAGGTGACTGACTAGGTCATGAAGTGTATTTATATGATGCAAGGTTAGCTTTCTATAGTGAAATGTGAATGATTACATTGCAACATATGAGATGCTGATGTAATTCCATTTTATTATTGTTGGACACTAAAAATGCCATTGTGAAATACAAATCATACATATTGCTACATTGTGCAGTCAAATTGCTTGATACCCTGTCACAGTGTGCCAGCTGCATTTTTGGTATCGAAGCACATTGAAACTATACATACTATCCCTGCTCTGGAGTCAAGTGCTCAACTGAAACTGCCAAGTGGCACAGTGCTATTATCAACTACATAACTGGTGTCAACCAACACATATTAATTATATAATATTAGTTAAGAATTTATGCAACTTAGACCTAAGAGTTTGCCTGAAACCACTGATGCGCATGCATCAAAGTAATTGTATTTCTGTATAAATACAATGCTCTACATAACAGGGCCGACTGTATAGGTTATATCATGCATGAACATTCATTCATGAACATGAGCATTCATATATATTTTTTTTTCAACTTGGTCACATCATTTTCATGATTTTATGTGACTGCTGAACCTTTATTAACTCAAGAACTAACTCCATTGACATGTGCTCCATAATACTGATACAGGTAGAGACTTGGTTGCAGATATATGATAGGTAGTTGTGAGGTATAGATAAAAGGATAAAGTGTGAGAGACTAGGGTATGCTGTCGTCATAACTACTGGGGATAGTGGAGATTGGGTGAGTTAGGGATTCAATAAGATGAGTCTTAGGCTACTGTTCTGGCGGTATTGGGGACTTCTGGGATACTTATAGAGGATTCAT
This sequence comes from Harmothoe impar, assembly GCA_947462335.1. Taxonomy (NCBI): domain Eukaryota; kingdom Metazoa; phylum Annelida; class Polychaeta; order Phyllodocida; family Polynoidae; genus Harmothoe; species Harmothoe impar. The sequence continues at coordinate 39,767,784 of OX381710.1, forward strand.
GCATGTGGTATCAGACATATTTTGCACAATGCAGGTGGTTTTGAGGACTACATAGCTACCCAAGTAGCACAAATATAATCTAAAAATAGTCCAAAAGGCTCACGACCTTTAAAATCTGCTGGTTACTCATGCAACTCAGTTATTCATTTCAGGAGAATTTGCTAGAGACTACCTCACTACTATAGTCCAGAATTATTGTAGACTCTAGTTTTGACCTATAGTCATGTATCAAAATCATGTTTGTTCGTAATGTAGCTAACATAAATGGCTACCCTGGTAGCGCGTGTCAGGTTAAAAGAGTTGGTTACTCATGTAACTCAATGCTACTCCGATGGAGTGATTACCCACGTAACACATCTCCTAGTGGGTACTCTCCATATCTAGTCTTGAATATATCTGCTGATTCTGCTGTTTGTGCCTTCAAGTGTAGCCTATTCCACAGCTGGACACCCCTATAATAAGGGCTTCTTTCAAAGCGTGCTAAGTTATGCCTGACTTGCCTGACTTGCCTGACTTGCGACTCATGACCTAGTCAGTCACCTCTTAGCTATCAAAAACGTTCTCTAAACGTTTTAGAAGTAAACTTCTCTCATACAACACAATAGAAAACATTATCTATGAGTGAACACAGGGAACATATATTATTTAGCTAAAATAGCTATGCACTGCAGGAACACAAGCTCAAACTCCGCTCTGTTAGTATTTAGCTCTTTGTATCACAGAGTACATGACTGGCGTCATGCCATAATCATGTATGAGGTTAGCTGAGTAGGTTGATATACTCCTGGAATTTGATTCCTGAAGATTTATCATAGCTTCAAAAACGATAATTACTAACTCAAGGGGCTCAGTTGACAGTGTGTAAATAGGAATTTGTAAGTAGTTGATGAACAATGATGAGATATAATGCTGAAGCTGTAAGCAGATTGGAAAAAAGCTCTCTGACAGGTTCTGATTGAACTATATAGCATAACTACTGTGAGGACGCTGAAAGACAAGTACTCAAAATATCAACATGGAGCTAATCTGAGAAGTTTTGTCAAGTGTGTGTGTGTGTGTGTGCACAGTGATTAAAGTAAGTGATAATGACACATTAACTATGACTGGACACAGGAAACATATATTACTTAACCATGAGAGGCATGCACTGCAGGAACACAAGCTCAAACTCCACTCCACAACATTAACCTGAGAAAATGCTACAATACTCTAATACTACCACATGTTTATCTAACTAATGATACATCAATATTGTGAAGATGTTCCTCTTTGTGCAGTGACTAGCATGATCCCTGAGTTCATTATGATTTAACTACCAACAGCAGATTCTGCATAATGTCTTATATTGCTGGAAAATGTTTTGACGTTTTTGTATGTGACAGCTCTATAAAGTATAAAATGTGAATTTTAAAAAGCTGAAATCTTTTGTATCCTGCTTAAGAAACTCACTCTCTTTGTAACTTGCTTATGCTTTCTGCTAATCAAAAATGTGAAATCTGTGTGTTGCATCTTTGTTACACTGTCTTGTTCAAGACAGTTTCTCACAATACCAAAGTTGGTATTGCATCAGCATGTGACAGTATTTCGCAATGTCATTATTGAATTTCACAATAGTAAAGTAGCATTGCATCAGAGTAGTAAGTCATGACTAAGTAAATGTGTGATCTAGGTATTCTGAATATAGATCGATGTTCTCTATTTTGTCAATTTTGTGGCACAATCTGCAAAAAGAGACTTTAGTGCATGATGCATTTAGGTCCTTTTTCCCAGCACATGTCACATTTACTGCCCCTTCTTATAGTGGATTAGTGCTGAACTGCAAAATAGTTCTTGAGTTCAACAGTAGAAAGCTGTACTTTCAAGAGTATGTGTCCATAGGAAGCAGCGTTGGAATGATTATAACATACAAAATGACAATTACTAGGTCAAGTACCTCAGTTGGCGGTGTGTAAACAGGAATTTCTAAGTAGTTGATTAACAATAATGGGATATAATCCTGAAGCTGTAAGTAGATCAAAAGAAAAGAGCTCTCTAGTAAGTTCTGATTGAACTATACAGCATGAACACTGTGAGGACATTAAGGGACAAGTAGTCAAAATATCAACATGGATCTAATCTGAGAAGCTCTGTCAAGTGTGTGCACAGATTACATCTGAATGACAAATATATATGACTAGCATAGAGTGATTTAAGTAAGTGGCTACAACACATCAACAACAAGTAAACACAGGGAACTTATATTCTTTTACTACAATTGCCATGCACTGCAGGAACACTGACTCAAACTATAATAGAGGGATGGTTGAATTTTAAATGTATGAACATTTGTATATAAAAACTATATGTGTGTAACTATAAAAATGCCTTTAACCTCCTTCCTCATTGCAAGACATCATGATGACAGTACTTCACAATGGCAATTTTAGTGTCCCACAATAATGAAATGGAATTACATCAGCATCTGATAGTATTTTGCAATGTCAATGTTCACATTTCACTATAGAATTCTAACCTTCCCTCATAGAAATACACGTCTTCTAAATGTTATGGAAGGAAACTTATTTCATACAACTTAATAGAAAACATTTCAATCTAAACATTTTTTGAACATTTGCAAACGTTTCTTTCGCTGAGCATGTTGTGTAGACGACTGGTACAGGCATTGATTTCCTGATGAACAGATTATTGATAACGTAAAAACAATTATGTGCATGAAGATAAGTTAGGAAATACAAATACAAATTTCTCTGTAGTGTGTCTCCACAAACAACACACATCTGTAACAACAGTAGTGAGAACAGGGATAGCAACTAGCAATAGTCTGTAAGTCATACACAAAGTGGGATGGTAATGAAGCAATCCATTAGTAGTTCATATGGTAACCACTAGGCAGCATGACTGAGCTGCAAGTGTTTTGGAATCAATTTTGCAAAGTAGTTCTTCAGGAATCAATTTCAAAGACCATATCAACTTACTCAGCCTACATGTTGATGCAATACCAACTTTGGTATTGTTAAATACTGTCACAAACTAGCATAGACACAATACCTACATTACACATTCACTTAGTCATGACTCTACTCTGATGCAATGCTACTATACTATTGTTAAATTCAATAATGACATTGCGAGCTACCATCACATGCTGATGCAATACCAACTTTGATATTGTGAGATACGGTCTCGAAAAAGTGTAACATAGATGCAACACACAGATTTCACATTTTGGATTTGCAAAAAGCATAAGCAAGTTACAAAGAAAATGAGTTTCTAGGGAGGGAGACAAGATTTCAGCTGTTTTTTTATTCACATTTTATACCTTATACAACTCTAGCACACAAACACGTCGAGACTTTTTTCAGCTATATGATACATTATGCAGAATCGGCTGTTGGTAGTCAAAGTATTATGAACTTAGGGCTGATGCTGGTCACTGCACAAAGAGGAACGTCTTCATGATATTGATGTATCATTAGTTAGATGTAACATGTGGCAGTATTTGAGTATTATAGCATTTTCTTAGACATACTGAGTTGAAAAGACAACAGCTTAATGTTGGGGGGTGGAGTTTGAGCTTGTGTTCCTGCAGTGCATGCCTATTGTGGTTAAATAATATATGTTCCCTGTGTCCAGTCATAGTTAATGTGTCATTATCACTTACTTTAATCACGTGCACACACCTGACAAAACTTCTCAGATTAGCTCCATGTTGATAGTTTGGGTACTTGTCTTTTGGTGTCCTCACAGTGTTTATGCTATATAGTTCAATCAGAACTTGTCAAAGAGCTTTTTTCTCAATCTGCTTACAGCTTCAAGATTATATCTCATCATTGTTCATCAACTTCTTACAAATTCCTATTTACACACCGTCAACTGAGCCCCTTGAGTTAGTAATTCTTATTTTGTATGCTATAATAATTTTTCATGAATCAATATCCAGGAGTATATTAAAGTTGGTATCCCAACTGTTGCAGTGACAAATGTCCACTTCCAGCATGGGGATAAACTTGCTGAGTTTTGTAAGACATATGTGAAAGTATTAAAGCTCTATGAGAACTATTTCCATACAAAAATCACAACACAGTAGCAAAAATGAATTTTCACTGAGCAGTCAAAAATAAAGCAATTAGCATGCCTCTCTTCTAAACCACAAGGTAGCAGCTGTGTATAGTGTTTACAAGATATTTCCATTGCAGACTCAGTAGCTCAGCTTCACTCATGAACACATTAGTGCATTGACATCCACACAGGTGGCAGCATAAGCTGTAGATCTAGATGTTATCACACACTTTACATTAAAGCCACTAAGACTCTTGGTAACCAGAATTGAGCACCTATTTCAGAAGAAAAGTATACATTCAAGACTTTCAGGAAATTATTGAGAAGGGTCACCTCGATAGGGATACCAGCTTTAACTTACTCAGCTAACCTCATACATGATTATGGCATGACACTAGTCATGTACTCTGTGATACAAGGAGCTAAGTACTAAGAGAGTTGAGTTTGAGCTTGTGTTTTTGCAGTGTATGCTAGTCATATAAATGCCATTCAGATATAATCTGTGCACACAACAGACAAAAATTCTCAGATTAGCTCCATGTTGATATTTCAACTACTTGTCCTTTGGTGTCCTCGCAGTATTCATGCTATATCGTTCAATCAGAACTTGTTAATCCTTTGTGGATGAGTATCAACTATAGTTGATGCCATGGCTGGGCAAGCATTGACTATAGTTGATGCCGTGGCAGGGTAAGCAACGACTCTAGTCATCCTAACTCTATGGGATTTGGCAATGCCTTGTCCTTAGGGGAAATTCCTGCTAAGTTCCTCGTCCTCACAGCTAGCCATAACAAATTTAGGTTGTCCTCAAAGGGTTAAGAGAGATCTTTTTTCAATCTGCTTACAGCTTCAGGTTTATATCCCATCATTGTTCATCAACTACTTACAAATTCCTGTTTACACACCGTCAAGTGAGCTACTTGAGCTAGTAATTGTTTTTTTGTATGCTATCATAATTCCAACCTTGCCTCCAAGAGACATGTGCTCTTTGAAGTGGAGCTTTCTAGTGTTGAAGTCAAGAACTGTTTTGCATTTCAGCACTCACTAACTAGAGGGAGGAGCAGTCAATATTGACAAAATAGAGAACATAGATCCCAATTTAGATAAACTAATTTACAAATACCACTGATAGAGTATTACAGGATTGTGACAATTTCTACAAACAAGTCAGCTGTACAGTTAAGATACTAAGGAATCAGCTGAGCCTTCACTAGGCCTAGATGATATAGTGCATTTCTCAGAACACGGGTCTAAAGATCATTCTCTACACATCAAGCTTGTGTTCTCACTATCTCCATGACAAGTGTGCAAGTGTCTCCATCTAATATCAACTAAGCATTTATAGGACAGTTATGTCACAACCAATAAAATTACTGAGATTTACATAACAGTATTGATAGATTGAACAATATATACTTCTACCTTGCTCTTGTTAATGAGTACTTCTATTGAAGTTGTCTATTTTAGTCCTTGTCCTAGTTGACAAGGATAAGGATGTCAAGTGTAAAGTTCAAGTAGGTATATAATAGTAACTTCTGCTAACTTTTGAGAGTTTTTCAGAAAAGTATTTCATCACTTTTGCATCTAGATGCTACTACTTCATAGACCAATGTTTGAAAGTTTGTTCAGCAGTGAACTTTGCTCGGAAGTAAATTTACTTGAAGTACAAGTTGAGTAAGGGAGACACTTTCAAATTATATCTGACTAAAGCTTCATACTGCTTGCAGCAGGTCTGTTGTTAGACTACTGTGGTTTCAGTTTCACACATGGAGTTGTTTCAAGTTCTTACACTCATAAACTGAATGGGACTTTTGTAATCTATTCTTATTCTCTTATTCTGTCTCACTTTGAATTCAGTGATGTCATAGCAAGAGTTTGCTTCTCAAATACTAAGCAGCTCTCGCAACATAGTGTAGTGGGGTAGGTAGATAGGTAGGAAAAGTATGGGGTATAGGTAGGGAAAGGTAGGAGCTTGTATGAAGTTCAGTAAGATGTATCGTAGGAAGTTCATCAGAGTACGTCAAGTGTGCACACTTCTCTCCTACACACTTGAGGGGTGCCCCCACCCCATGCTCACCATAATCATACAATACACCCCCCCACCCCACCATTTCTTCATACTCCCCATACTGATACAATACATCCCACCCACCCCACTCATATCCTACCCTACATTCCATGAGCAATGTATCTCTATGTGTCCCTCTAGCAGTAATAAACTAGTGCAGTGCAGTGTAGTGACAATGTAATTTCAGTACGCTACTGAGTCAGCACTGAACATTTTAGACATATGAGTACATGTAACTACTTCTCTCTCTCTCTTTTCCTGTCTGTATGTGTGTGTAAGAGTATGTATATCATTAAATGTATGTAGATCTTATAGATGAATTGTAATACTCACTAAAAAAGAAAATAGAAAATGGTTAGTACAAACTTAGTAAAAAGAGTAAATTTCCACAAAGAAAATTTCTCTAAAAGAAAATAATAATTTTCACAAAGGTAAATGGTTAGTACAAACTATATAGTAAAAAAATAGGAAATTTCCATAAGGGAAATTTTCACAAAAAGAAATTTCTACGAAAGAAAATTACTACAAAAGAGAAAATTTCCTTAAAGGAAAATAATAATTTTCACAAAGGGAAATGGTTAGTACAAACTATATAGTAAAAAAATAGGAAATTTCCAAAAGGGAAATTTTTACAAAAGGAAATTTCCACAAAAGGAAATTACTACAAAAGAGAAAATTTCCCTAAAGGAAAATGATAATTTTCACAAAGGGAAATGGTAAGTACAAACTATATAGTAAAAAAATAAGAAATTTCCAAAAGGGAAATTTTTACAAAAGGAAATTTCCACAAAAGGAAATTACTACAAAAAGGAAAATTTCCACAAAAAGAAATTCAAGTAGTATTGCTTCTATAATACAAAAGAGTGAGAAATTTGAGTTGAACGTTCTAGAAATTATCTAATTTCCTTCAGAATGTTTTGAGCTCAATTTCCCTCCAAAATTTCAGAAAGTGTCAGAATGAGGTGTGCACACTTTAGACGAGTTAACAATATATATATCTGTACAACAATTGTATTTGACTTTTCTGCTCACTTGCATGAATCAAGCATTGATGATTAGTGTCAATTCAAGTCAGTATGACTACAGTTTAAGTTAAGAGAAAGAAGTAGAGCTTGGGTAGAAGAATGCTTCCACGGTAGAAGAAGTTTATGAGTGTAAGTACTTGAAACTCCATGTATGAAACTGAAACCACAGTAGTCTAACAACAGACCTGCTGCAAGCAGTAAGATGACTGAGTCAGATATAATTTGCAAGTGTCTCCCTTACTCAACTAGTACCTCGAGAAAATTTACTTCTGAGCAAAGTACACTGCTGAACAAACTTTCAAACATTGGTCTATGTAGAAGTAGCATCTAGATGCAAAAGTGATGAAATACTTTTCTGAAAAACTCTTAAAAGTCAGCAGAAGTTACTATTCTATACCTACTTGACTTCTACATTTTACATCCTTACCCTTGTCAACTAGGACAAGGACTAAACTAGACAACTTCATTAGAAGTTCCAAGTAACAAGAGCAAAGTAGAAGTATATTGTTCAATCTATAAATATGTAAATCTCAGTAACTTTCTAGTTGTAACTTAACTATTCCTATAGATGCTTAGGTGATATTAGATGTAGAAACTTGCACACTTGTCATGGAGATGGTGAGAACACAAGCCTGATATGTAGAGAATGATCTTTAGACCCGTGTTCTGAGCAATGCACTATATCATCTAGGCCTAGTGAAGGCTCAGCTGATTCCTTAGTATCTTAACTGTACAACTGAATTGTTTGTAGAAATTGTCACAATCCTGTAATACTCCATCTGCGGTATCTGTAAATTAGTTTCTCTGAATTGAGATCTATGTTACCTATTTTGTTGATATTGACTGCTCGCCCCACTAGTTAGTTAGTGCTGAAATGCAAAATAGTTCTTGACTTCAACACTAGAAAGCTCCACTTCAAAGAGCATGTGTCTCTTGGAGGCAAGGTTGGAATTATGATAGCATACAAAAAGACAATTACTAGCTCAAGTAGCTCACTTGACAGTGTGTAAACAGGAATTTGTAAGTAGTTGATGAACAATGATAGGATATAATCTTGAAGCTGTAAGCAGATTAAAAAAAATAGCTCTCTTGACACATTCTGATTGAACTATATTTTAGCATAAATACTGCGAGAACGCCAAGGGACAAGTAGTTAAAATATCAACATGGAGCTAATTTGAGAAGTTTTGTCAAGTGTGTGCACAGATTATATCTGAATGACAAATATATATAACTAGCATAGAGTAATTAAAGTAAGTGAGGATGACACATTATCTATGAGTGAACACAGGGAACATATATTATTTAGCTACAATAACCATGCACTGCAGGAACACAAGCTCAAACTCCACTCTCTTAGTACTTAGCTCCTTGTATCACAGAGTACACAACTGGCGTCATGCCATAACCATGTAAGAGATTAGCTGAGTAGCTTAAAGTAAGTATCTCAATTAGGGTGACTATAATTGACTCCTCTCAATATTTACTTGAAAGTCTTGAATGTATACTTTTCTTCTGAAATAAGTGCTTAATTTTGGTTACCAAGAGTCTTAGTGGCTTTAATGTAAAGAATGTAATAACATCTAGATCTACAGCTTTTATGGAGAAAACTCAAGCATTGGCAAACTATTTGAGATATGCTGCCACCTGTGCAGATGTCAATGCACTAATGTGTTCATGCACAGAGCTGAACTACTGAGTCTGCGATGGAAATATCTTGTAAACACTATACACAGCTGCCACCTTGTGGTTTAGAAGAGTGGCATGCTAATTGCTTTATTTTTGACTGCTCAGTGAAAACTCTTTTTTGCTGCTGTGTTGTGATTTTTGTATGGAAATAGTTCTCATAGAGCTTTAATACTTTCACATAATTACAACATCAGCATGCTTATCCCCATGCTGGAAGTGGAAATTCGTCACTGCAACAGTTGGGATACCAACTTTAATACACTCCTGGAAATTGATTCCTGAAGAATGATTATGGCATACAAAATGACAATAACTAACTCAAGAGGCTCAGTTGACGGTGTGTAAATAGGAATTTGTAAGTAGTTGATGAACAACGATGAGATATAATCCTGAAGCTGTAAGCAGACTGAAAAAAAAAGCTCTCTGACAAGTTCTGATTGAACTATATAGCATAAACACTGTGAGGACACCAAAAGACAAGTACCCAAACTATCAACATGGAGCTAATCTGAGAAGTTTTGTCAGGTGTGTGCACAGTGATTAAAGTAAGTGATGATGACACATTAACTATGACTGGACACAGGGAACATATATTATTTAACCACAATAGGCATGCACTGCAGGAACACAAGCTCCGACTCCACTCCACAAGACAAGCTGTTGTCTCTTCAACTCAGTATGTCTAAGAAAATGCTATAATACTCAAATACTGCCACATGTTACATCTAACCAATGATACATCATGAAGACATTCCTCTTTGTGCAGTGACTAGCATCATCCCTAAGTTCATAATACTTTGATCACCAACAGCCGATTCTGCATGATGTCTCATATAGCTGTAAAGAGTTTCGATGTGTTTGTGTGTGAGAACTGTATAAAGTATAAAATGTGAATAAAAAAACAGCTGAAATCTTGTCTCCCTGCCTAGAAACTCATTGTCTTTGTAACTTGCTTATGCATTTTGCCAATCAAAAATGTGAAATCTGTGTGTTGCATCTATGCTACACTTTTTCGAGACAGTATCTCACAATATCAAAGTTGGTATTGCAATGTCATTATTGAATTTAACAATAGTATAGTAGCATTGCATCAGAGTAGAGTCATGACTAAGTGAATGTGTAATCTAAGCATTGTGTCTATGCTAGTTTGTGACAGTGTTTAACAATACCAAAGTTAGTATTGCATCAACATTTAGGCTGAGTAAGTTGATATAGTCCTTGAAATTGATTCCTGAAGAACTACTTTGCAAAATTGATTCCAAAACACTTGCAGCTCAGTCATGCTGCCTAGTGGTTACCATATGAACTACTAATGGATTGCTTCATTACCATCCCACTTTGTGTATGACTTACAGACTATTGCTAGTTGCTATCCCTGTTCCCACTACTGTTGTTGCAGATGTGTGTTGTTTGTGGAGACACACTACAGAGAAATTTGTATTTGTATTTCCTAACTTATCTTCATGTACATAATTGTTTTTACGTGATCAATTTGTTCATCAGGAAATCAATGCCTGTACCAGTCGTCTACACAACATGCTCAGCTAAAGCAAATGTTCAAAAAATGTTTAGACGGAATTGTTTTCTATTAAGTTGTATGAAATAAGTTTTCTTCAAAAACATTTAGAGAACGTTTTTTGATAGCTAGGAAGTGACTGACTAGGTCATGAAGTGTATTTCTATGAAAGAAGGTTAGCATTCTATAGTGAAATGTGAACAATGACATTGCAAAATACTATCAGATGGTGATGTAAACTTTTTAGAAGAAAACTTCTTTCATACAACACAATAGAAAACATTTCCATCTAAACGTTTTGAAAACGTTTGCAAACGTTTAGAAAACGTTTTCCTTAACTGAGCATGTTGTTATTTGCAAATATTCATACATTTCAAATTCAACGCAACAGCATTCTATTATAGTTTGAGCCCATGTTCTTGCAGTGCATGGCAATTGTAGTAAAAGAATGATGACAGTATTTCACAATAGCATTTTTAGTGTCCAACAATAATAAAATGGAATTACATCAGCATCTCATATTTTGCAATGTCATCGTTCACATTTCACTATAGAAAGCTAACCTTGCATCATATAAATACACTTCATGACCTAGTCAGTCACCTCCTAGCTATCAAAAACATTCTCCAAACGTTTTAGAAGAAAACCTCTTTCATACAACACAATAGAAAACATTTCCATCTAAACGTTTTGAAAACGTTTGCAAACGTTTAGAAAACGTTTTCCTTAACTGAACATGTTGTTATTTACAAATATTCATACATTTCAAATTCAACCTAACATCATTCTATTATAGTTTGAGCTCATGTTCTTGCAGTGCATGGCAATTGTAGTAAAAGAATGATGACAGTATTTCACGATAGCATTTTTAGTGTCCAACAATAATAAAATGGAATTTTAAAAAAAAGAAGTTTTTATTAGGTTTTATAATACATCCATAATACCTAGTAGAAATGAAATGTATTAATAACTAGCATATTAGCGCATTGCCTTCCCTCCGCTAGCACCCCTGATGAGAACACTATTTACATTATTTTCAATAAAGTTAAACAGTATGACGTGCATTTGTAAAGAAAGTTATAAGTTGTGTTGTTGTTTTTTCAACAATCCCTTACATAGTGTACAAGAGTTTTCAAAAGATAACAATGAGATGAATGCGAGATGAAAAAATATAAAAAAGATTTCATAAGATGAGATCTTGCATATAAAAAAAAAATTACATAAAACAATTTACATCAGCAACTCATATTTTGCAATGTCATCGTTCACATTTCACTATAGAAAGCTAACCTTGCATCATATAAATACACTTCATGACCTAGTCAGTCACCTCCTAGCTATCAAAAACGTTCTCCAAACGTTTTAGAAGAAAACCTCTTTCATACAACACAATAGAAAACATTTCCATCTAAACGTTTTGAAAACGTTTGCAAACGTTTAGAAAACGTTTTCCTTAACTGAGCATGTTGTTATTTGCAAATATTCATACATTTCAAATTCAACCCAACAGCATTCTATTATGAAAGCTAACCTTGCATCCTATAAATACACTTCATGACCTAGTCAGTGACCTCCTAGCTATCAAAAACGTTCTCCAAACGTTTTAGAAGAAATCTTCTTTCATACAACACAATAGAAAACATTTCCATCTAAACGTTTTGAAAACGTTTGCAAACGTTTAGAAAACGTTTTCCTTAACTGAGCATGTTGTTGTTATACCCCTGTAGACCATGTGGTCATGAGCACGTGTTTGCACTTGCTGACCCTTTTGTTTATACTTAGTCGGTCATGTTGACATTATTTCTGACCAATCAGAAGCCTCTAAAGTGTGTCATGACCCCACAATTAGGTCAATGACGTCACTTCCTGTCAAATGGAAGCTTCTGATTGGTTGACAGAGGTCACTTCCGTTCTGCAAGTGTCAACTGACCTAGATGCACCCGTTTCTTACGCGCTGAATATGCTCCTATATACTACTACTGGTTATGGTGTTAATGCGTTCCTGCCTGTTACATTTACTAATGCTGAGCATTATAGAGTCCCAATATCTGCCTCGTATAGCAACTCTGGGAGAACTGTTTTAATCTTCTATACTATTAGTCCTAATACTGCATTCAAATCCTCCCAACTAACAATGCGTGAGGCCACCATTCAGGGGTGAAACTCGGCAGGGCTTGCAATAGCGGAAGTAGCATGTTCGCATTATGGGAATTATTGAGGGCACTCATGCGACTACCCCAGTTCGGCAGTAAAGTGTTCCTATGCCATCCCCCCCTTCCTACCCCCATCCCCCTCCCTATCCCAACCCCACCTCCCCCACCCACCTTCCTGGCTTCCCTCCTGTGTTCCAATTTTCGCCGCATTGCCTCTGCACCTACTCCATGTGGTGAAGCCGGCGTCGAAAAGAGCATAGGTATTCATAAAGAATTGATGGCGGCATTGAGGTGTAGCGCCCGAGGCGGGGTGGAGGGGAGCCTCACCCACCTTAAATAATGAGCTGCTCCTGTTGAGCTGCTCACTTCAAGGGCGGGATCAAAGAGATCGGCGGCAGATAACAATAATAAAGAGTTAACTCAGGTATAACCTGCTCATCTGGGCAAATGCAATTTATTTGAGATCACGCTCTGAATCAAACATGGCGCTGGGCTGCCAGGGGGGATGGCCTTTTGAGCGGGCGGACTCAATCCGTCAGGTGGAATTAAGCTGGCCCACAGTGAAGTCACCCGGAAAGGAGCTGCTCGCCCCGACCCCTGGCGAGCTGCTCGGTGGACCCTCACCGGGCAATCTCTTGACCCTGTCCACACGCGCGTCTTGACACGTCTCGCCTCGTCACACGACAGGTTATGATCCCTCAGAGAGAAGGGGAATAGATATCTAATTACCTTCTCCAGGCGCTGACCGTATCCCCTTCCCCTGGCCGTATCCCGTCCCAGCTACCCACTAACCCGCATTGGAATGCGTGGCAGGATGAGTTGTCTCCATGCATAATCTCCTTTGCGCTTGCTAATTGTAAACGATGGGGATATTACATTGATTTACGAGTGTCGTCCACACCCAAAAATCTGCGTAACTCGGGAAATTTAGATTCTTCCATACTCATTTTGAAAGGGCGTGGTCGGGGAGGGCGCCGGAGGGGGTGACGTAAGGGGTACCAGGGTAACCGGGTGGAGAGAACCCATTGTGCCGAGTTGTTGCTCATACGACATTGTAGTAGCCGGCAGATTAATGCTAATCTATCGCTATTGATTGCCCCTGAAGCCCAGATCAATACAAGATGTAGAAGGGGTAGGCAGTGTGATATTGGCAACAGCAGGCTGGTCCCTGCACCAACGTTAACAAGGCATAAGGGCTAATCTTTCAGTCCATAATAAGATCGCGGGACAAGGCTGAGTTGGATCAAATAGGACCATGGGATCTGCACATCTTATATAATGGCCGCGTCCAGGCGGAAGCCCCCTTCCCCGCCCCCCAGTGGGAACCAGTGTAACCACCCCCAGGGCAGAGACCTGGTAGAACAGCTGAGCAGCCCAGGAAGTGCTCCAGGCCTCGAACATGCTGTAAAGTGACTCCCCCTGAGCAACTCGACTACGTGTAGAACGTGGTACATGTATTAACCCTTTCCTTTAGTAGGGATTCCAGGATATATTGATGTGCTACACATAGGGATAATGTCTTGATCATTTAGAGCATGATTAAGGGGATTAGTCAAATTGACAGGCTCCTTCCTGCATCAATCTTTTTTTAAAGCGGGATTTATTTTTTGGTGAGGGGTTTCATCTCGCTGCCTTAAGGGTTTCTCAAGCATTTATGAAAAAAGGCTGTCTGTATTTAAGATTGCAAAGGGGAGTCGAGGCTCAGTACGGAGTGGGTTGCTTTCAGCTCGTGGGGTACACAGTTTACAAGTTACATTATACAGGCCAATTTATATACAGTCTGTCAGATAAAGGAAACCCACCATTACCACCACCGAGTCTCTATTAAAAGGCATGCCCTGCAGTGATTGGAAAACGTTTGCTCTTTGCAAGCTGGAATTGGTTTCACCCCCTTTCCGAAGTAATGATTTCAGTCTATAGCTGTGGGAATGGGAAGGCTGTATGCAGCACTGCCAAGATATCTTTCCTTTCGCTGGCGGTGTACTGTGAGCCTACAGGTCGGGAGGTGGTGGTGGGCAGAAAGCTGATCGGCAATAACATCTAATGGATCTATAAAACGACGGGCGCCCCTTTGGACATTCCCTAGCACCAGCGTACAATTAAAGGAATGTGTAGCGTAGAAGGATAGTGTTCCCATACTGGTGACTCTGTTTATGGAATACGGGGCTGGTCCCAGACCAATTGGGGGAATATTGAGGTGGGTTGGGGGTAGGTCTGGTGGGTTGAGTGGCTGTAGGTGCGGCGGTGCTGACTGCTGTTGCAGTAACTGAGTTAGCGGACCAGCGACCAGTGGTAGTCTCCATAACAACATTAAAAGGTGAATCAGGCGGCTGCAGGGCCAGCCGCAACCTCGTTCCGCGGACGAATAGTCTCACAGCCGGCGAGGGATTAAACCCCGACAATAGATCCCTGGCCTAATCCATGTCAGCCCTGACGGATGGTCCGCCTCATCTAATTGCACCCCGGGCCCCTCCAGCACCACCAACACCGGGCCCACTGCCTACAGGCCGGGACGAGAGCTGCTCCTAAGTCCACTGCATATTCTGTACATTCTCATTCATTCAGAGCTGGGCGGCCAAAGGGTCTAC
This sequence comes from Harmothoe impar, assembly GCA_947462335.1. Taxonomy (NCBI): domain Eukaryota; kingdom Metazoa; phylum Annelida; class Polychaeta; order Phyllodocida; family Polynoidae; genus Harmothoe; species Harmothoe impar. The sequence continues at coordinate 39,782,882 of OX381710.1, forward strand.
GAGGCCACAGCTGCTCCACCCCTAGTTTGTCCACTAAATCATGTCGCAATTCGCGCCCTCCTGGGCGTGTGGGTGGGTAGGGGTGAGCTGCTCGGGAAGGAAGGGGAGCTGCTCAACATGGGGGTGTAGTTTACTACCTGGGTTTGTAGTCTGTGGGTGGTGCAGGCTGGAAGAGTTAATGCTGGCAGGGTACAGGGGGAGGTCATCTGTATGACGGTCACAGTGCAATGTCCAAACCACGGCCATCACGAGCTGCTCGCTGAGCTGCTCGCCTGGCCCGACGAAAAGCCAATCGCCTTCATGAGTTATAGCGAGCTGCTGGCCCCCGAGCAATCCGTGCTCCTCCGGGACGAGCTGCGTCTAATAACCCTGCTAAGGCATGCACTAGGTGAGCAGATGACCTCTTTTTATGGGAGCCAGGATTCATGAAACGCCCACGAAGTAAAAAGAATAAAACCTGCAAGGGTGGGGTATAGCCGACAGGCAGGTCAATACTGTGCCCTGGGCGGCAAGACCACCCCACAGGCCATGTTTACTTTGGCAGCCTATTGATGTTCTTCACAGGCAAGGACATAAACAATTAATTTCATTCCGTATAGGGAGTGTGTGGTGGTGGGAAAAGCAATCCTGATATTCAGTCGAAGATCCATACACCTAGGAAACCAAAGCAACAGCAGTCATACTTAAAAGTAAGTCGAAAGTGAGGATGAGAAGGATGAGAGGAAAAATGGGAAAGCTAATTTTTCCTCCAGTTGACATTTCAACTAATGCGCACCGATGTCTCCATACGTCTCCTATGGCAGCTTTGCCCAATTCGTAAGCAGAGCCGCAGGGTGCCCGACCACTTGGCCCATTTTCGTATGCTACTAACCCTGCCCGCCTGCCGCCTCTCTACATAAAGCGGACCACGCGGGCCGTGAGGGGGCGAGAAAAATGAAATTTCAGCGGGTGGCGATTCTTCACGTTGTCTGGTGCTCTATCAGTACGGTCGACTTAACGCACTTATCTTGATTAATGAAGGTGTCGGGGTGTCTTGACGGCCGAGGAGGGGGGTGGTGGAGGCTGGTAAGAAGCCAGTGCAAGTAGTTTCTCTTCCCACGGGCCTGCTGGGCCCCCTTGTGGTACATATACAGGGAGGTAGTAGGGGGAGACAGGGGGCCTTAAACGCGGCCTAATTGATGTGCGCCGGACCTCGGCGTACTAATACATCCTCCAGGGTGGTGATTAACTACCAATATCCCCACGTCACAGCCAATGAGCGCCATTGTTGATTTCTATCCACCCTTAATGGCGGACGTAACCTACGTATAGCGGCGGTGCCGTGCCGTGAGCGTTACACAACGGTCGTTACACGAGGGTACCCGTTATGGTAATCTGCACACGATTAATCCAACATGTATGTACTATAATGATAGACAATGATCAATTCTAGATTGTAAAGTATGCTGTATTACATGTACATAGAAATACATATATGCCATCCAAGCTATTCCCTTATTTTGAACGTATTTTTGCTCTGGCTGTTTAACTCCTCTATGACAGAATTGGCTCTGGGCATTTATAGAGTGGCAGCTCGACATAAGATTACATAAAAAGGACTAAAATCAAAAGTGAAATGGAAAACCGGGAAGAGGGGGGAAGTCTATCGTCAGTGCTAAATACAGCACGTATATAAAGGCTTGAGATATAATCTACATGCTACCGTTTTTCCCCAGACGGGAAGTCTATGAAGTGCAATATGGAAATGGTAAAATCACCGATAGAGAAAAAGCGAGGAGTTGGCAGACAAGTTATAATGTTTTTGGCAGAGGCAGAAGCCGTAGATGGTACACAAACTGATGTGTGAATACAGGCAAATACCTGCTAACGAGGCCAATGACAGCTCATTTCCTGCTGGTGGCAGGGTTATGAATAGCTCCTGATGTCACCATTTACTGACATTGTCATTTAGCATAGGCAAACACGCCCCACAATGTGCAGTGGTGGGAGGCAGGCATGAGAGTATGGGACACGTACTGCCATGGTCCTGGCTGCTGCTGAACAACAGGAGAAGGCCAGCCACCAAGGCCACCCCAGTCACTGGGCATGTATAGAGCTGCGTGCTCACAGAGCATCAGGTATTTTTGTTCTTTCTCACCAAGGACCATTCATATTCAGAACTATAACTATATGTCAACTCCATCTCCGCCGCTAGAAGTGTTCGATATGGTGTACAATATGTATTGCATATAGTAATTATTAGTGCCACTTCATCTCCATGGGTGGAAGCGTATCAATAAACTTATCTTAGAATAGGTTTAACTATAATCTACCTCATTCCAACATCAGCTAATATCTTGTTACATAGATCCGCAATATACATATATATATATAGAGAGAGAGAGAGAGAGAGAGAGATACCGTACAAGTATCCCTCCCTCCTTTGCCGCCATATAAACACCTCTCGTGTATCCTATTCTCATTATGACCCACTAGTGTCTGTTATATATCCGCCGTTAATAAAGGAAAGATCCCCCTCGGCAATCGAAAGGTAATCTCCTGTATGGGATGACTTCTAAGTCCCTGCTGCAACAGGCACCAAATGAATGGCTGCTATACGACTGGGGAGAAGGTAATGCATCAGAGCACCAGCCACACAGAGGCCCGGCGTCGGCTGGCGATATATGACACATTCCTATTGCATAATTTAATTGCATGTCAATCTAGCTTTGTTGCTGACGCCCGCTCCATTAATTCCAGATGGTAACCTAGATTGTGACCATAAACTACCTCCCACCGCGCCACGCCTCACACAAAAAGCTTGGCCGAGGTGGGGGTGGGAATTACAGTTCAATATATTTTTCATGGAGTCATTGAGCGAGAGTGAAATGCCTGGCGTGTAGGCTATTAGGGGTCGGCGCGTTATTCAGACACAGGCGCTAGGATAAGGTGGCAGGGTGCTGGGAGGTAGTGGTAACGTCAGGAGTCATTAAATAACATCGTGATGAGAATAGCTCGCTGCCAATATCCTCCGCCCGATACAGGCGAAGGTAGTGGGCGGGGATAAGGGGGTGTCGACGGAAAAGTGAGAGGGAAAGTGAGAGAGGTATGGAGGGGGTGCAGGGTTTGATCAGGACACATTGCTCTGCTCGACAATTACCTTTCTCTGGCCTTCAATTCGTCGCCCGGCTACCCATGCCTAATGCGCTATTCATTAGGTAATATGCGGATGGAGGCAATTGCGATTGATTTTCAATTTGTTCATGCGATAAAGCGCTGTGAGAAGGAAAGGTGTTGGGGTGTGAAACGTAGGTCTTAGTTAGGCTCAGAGGAGAAAGGGCGCTGGGTGTGATAGGAAGGGGATAGTGGGGGGTCTGGGAAGGAGGCAGGAAGGAGGGTGGGCCCAGGCACGCTCCTGATCGCGCTCACGCAAAGGTGTTGGTCAATTAGGCTTGAGCTGACCACACAGCGAGCAGCTCTGAACAGCTCTGAGCTTCTCACATCAACACCCCGATGAGCTGCTCGTCCTTGCAGCCCCCTGTGTAATGAGATAGCTGACCACTCACCTGTGAGATGACGTTGGAGTTGCTCCTACTGATGGCTGGACTGGGCAGTGTAGTTGGCTTCTCGTCCACATCACTGTCCAACTCAAACCTCAGGTGCGTCTTGAGGCCGTCAACACCGTCCGACTTAGAGTTAGTCAGTGGACCCACCTTCTCATCTGTCTCTACTCGCCGCATATTAGGTATATGTTTTGGACTGGGCGATTGGTGTTCCAAATCCACCCGCCTCATGTACTTATAACTATCCCTGCTGTTTCGCTTAGCTTTTTTGCGCTTCACCAAACATATAGCTACTATAAGAAGGATGACCAGAATGGCACTGGCCACCCCCATTGATATAATAATAGTCTGACTGGGTGCAATCTCCAGCCGGTTATTGTTGGTGCCCGCCTTGCGGTGTGATATCAAAGACATTGTTTTATTTACAACTATATTTACAAAAGTTACTGCACTTTTTTGTGGAGCACCATTGTCTTTCACAATCACGGTGATGCGGTATCTCCGGCCACCGAACCCCTCGAGGTCCTGATTTACCGTCACGGCACCATTTAGGGGGTCTATAGCAAAGAGGGCATCTAGATTCCCTTGACTTATGGTATAATCCAGTCTAGAGTTGACAGAGTAGTCTGGGTCGGTGGCCATGATCCGAGTGACTACGTAACCCACCGGTGCCATAAAAGACACCTGCACTGTATTGTTGACTGGGTTGGGGAACTCAATCATCGGCGCATTGTCGTTTTTGTCAGTAATATAGATAGTGACACTGACTGAGCTGGTGGTGAAGGGGAATCCACGGTTTCCCGCCATCACCATCAACCCATACTGTGACTGGTACTCCCTGTCAAGGACTCTCCTTGTGCTGATGACCCCAGTATCAGGATTGATCTCAAAAGTGCCACGTGAACCCATGTCAGCACGGAGGCTGTACGTCACCCGATTGTAGGGGTTGGAATCGGGGTCCGTGGCTACCACTCTACCCACCTCAGAGCCAGCAGGTTTGTTTTCATACAGTGCAAAGTTGTAATTTGGTAGCACAAATATTGGGGACTCATCATTTATATCCACAATATCCAGTGTCACTGTCGCTGTTGCGGAGAGTGGGACCTTTCCGTTGTCTTTGGCGATAACTCTGAAGCGGAATTGGTGCATCTTTTCGTAGTCCAGCACTGAGTTTGTAGTGATCATGCCTGTCTTGGGGTCTACTTTCACAAGGCCGCGTGCATCTGGGTGCAACATGTAGGTGATCTTAGCATTATCACCTTCGTCTTTATCCGTAGCGTTCACCTGTAACAGCGGCATGTTAATGCTGTTGTTCTCGCGTACGGTCATGCCATACACATCCTGGATGAAAACAGGTGCGTGGTCATTTTCATCAAGTAGTTTAACCACGATGCGTTTGGTAGACTGTAAGGGGGGATCCCCGTGGTCGTGGCATTCCAGCGTCAGACTGAAGGTAGCCTGACGCTCCCGATCAAACGAACCACCGACTGTAAATATAGTATACTCGTTCTGGTAAATCCTTTGTATGTCGAAATTGCGGTCTCGTAGTGAGCATGTCACCTCTCCGTTCTCACCCTTATCGGAATCCTCCACAGAGATGTGGGTCACAAATGTGCTGGGTTCAGCATTTTCTGGGATCTGCACTTGCCCGCTCGGGGTGAGTGCATTGACTGTGATGCGTGGAGCATGGTCGTTTACATCTTTCACACGCACCACAACACGGGCATGGGTGGATACGCTATCCAGCCCACCCTGGTCACTAGCAATGACAATCAAATGATAGATTTTGTCTTTCTCATAATCCAATTGCCCTTTGAGGTAGATCTCTCCAGTCTGGTTGTTAATCCCGAAGAGGGTCCCAAAGCGGTCCACTGTGTCCTGAGAGAGTATGTAAACCACGCGGCCGTTTGGCCCTCGGTCCTTGTCCGTGGCGCTCATACGTATGATAACCTTCCCAACACGTGCGTCCTCTCGGACCGTGACGTCATTGCTGGTGTTGGAGAAGGTGGGTGCATTGTCGTTGGCATCCACCACAGACACCTCCACCGTGAGCTGTCCTGACTTGGGGGGCGTGCCACCATCTCGGGCTATAATCCGCAGTGTGTAGGACTCCTTCACCTCACGGTCTAGCTGCTCGCGGAGCACCAACTTCAAGTCCCACGACCCATCCGACGTGTTCTGCGCACGCAGCTCGAACTTCCGGGTAGGTGACCGGAAGTCGTAGCCTTGGATGCCGTTGCGGCCGCTGTCAGGGTCCCGTGCCGCCGGGATGGCAAAGCTAACCCCAGGCATGACGCTCTCAGAGATGGCGAGCGACATGCGGGATTTGGGGAAGGTGGGTGGGTTGTCGTTCATGTCCCTGATGGTCACCTTCACTGCCACTACCTCCAGGTAGCGGATTGGCACTGGGCTGATGGCCACATCGAACTGCAGCTCACAATTCAGCTTTTGCACGCAGATCTGCTCCCTGTCTATAGTCCGTTTGGTGGTCAGAAGCCCCGAGTTGGGGTCGATGTCGAAGTATTCCCGGTTAGGTTCGTCTTGTTTGAGGAATCGGAAAGAGAGCTTGCCGAACACATCAGCGCCGTAACGTTCCACCAACTTGGAGTCGGCGCCGATGTTACTGACGATGGTGTCGGCATGCAGCTCCTCCAGGATGCTGTAGTCCAGGTGGATCCTCTCCGGGCTCTGCGCCCCCGCGGGACTGATCAGTAACCTCAGCATCAATATAGTCAATACGGCGGTAATGGAGAACATGCTGTGGCCTCCCCTGGAAGGGAGAGGCGCCTCCAATGCACCCACGCCCTGCCCATTCATTTTGGCAGCAGCAGTGGTGGTGGGGTCCTCTGGGCTGCTGCTCTCAGTGCTCCTACTGCTGCCCCTTCCCCTCCACGCGCCCTGGCCGCGCCCTCGTTTATAACAACATTTTCCGTTATCGATGCGTGAATGAGGAGGGTGGGCGGGGGCCGCTGTCAACGCCGGGCCTATCGGCGAACACAGTCGGCGCTAGATAAACACAGATGTTGGGGCGGTGCGGCGGCCGGGGCCATGGCCACTACTGATTATACACGCCTCGCCCGACGAATATCAATCGTCGGCGTGTCGCGGGGACGGCGAGCACCTCTAGAGCAGCTCACAGCCTCCCCTGCATGGGCGTTAATCCAGCAGACCGTCGGGCGACCCCGCCACACGGATCAGCGTATCCCCGAGCCACGTGCCACGTCCATCTCTGAAACAGTAGAAAAAGAGACCACAAATCATTAAGAATCCCAGCTCAGGAGCCTAACATTCAATTTCTATTGTGTTCACAGGAAGAATGGAGGGATTAAGCTTGTCAATAAAGGCAGTGACCCTATCGGTCCCGCGGCCCTTGTCATGCGGTATGGAATTAACCCACAGAGAATTGGTATGCAAATGTAACATTCATGCAGATTCATTAGGACCTAGTGCAGTGTTCAAGTGGGCCGGTAATCTGTTGCATGTGAGAGTGGGCAGGAAACAATAGCAATCTGTTGTGAAATTAGCTGGCCCTTTATGTGGGTGTGGGGCGGACGGGGAGTCGGGGGTGACGGGTCCATTGAGACTCGTTTAATAAGCTGGGCCCACTCATAAACGCCTGACGTCACGTCATGGGACGTCATGGGACATGACGCCTCCCTGTGGGGATTCGGACGGTTGGGTTTTGTTTTTTATTGGTGACGTTTCATGGACAGAACCACTTGACGACAGTCAGTGTCACAAGCTGTCGCCTACAACCCCATCACCCCTCCCACTACACACCTACATCACATCTGCAGTCATCTCTGTCACAATCTACATCCCCTTGATGTTCTATAGCCCATTGTGAATGTGTATTTAGCATGCAAAACGAACAGTGGGGTTCCTTTAATTGCTTTATGTATGATCATCAATAATAACAATAACAAGTCCAATGGTCTCTACACACTAGATGTATGCAGGGGCGTGGCAAGGAGTTTCAAAGTGGGGGGAGGGGGGGGGCAAGGGGGGTTTCTGGCCAATTCTGACCTTTTTTGTTTTACCTTTCAGGTTTAACCTTTCTTAAGGTTGGTCAATCGTGGGGGAGACATGTCCGCCCCCCCCCCTTCCCCCCCCCCCCCGTTGCCACACCCCTGACGATGTATGATTCATATAGAGAAACAAAGATACCAATACACTCCACGGGCCAGTCTGATAATGAAGTTCTCTTCTCAATAATATAGTACAGTAATATAGACTTCCAATATTTAACTTGCACCCATTCCATCCCTTCCCGCCTCGTCGCACTCGACTGACCTCTACTCACTTTTTGTTATTCGTGAATGCTGTTTCACCCTCCCCTCATCGTGCCAACCTTCGCTACGTCTTCCCTTCTTAATACCTCAACACTATCCACCCCTTCTGTCAGCCCCGCCTACCTTCCCCTCCACACCATCCTCTACCTCCCCATGCCCTTCAAGCCGTCACCAACCACAAGCTGTCCCCTTGCCGTTGTCGGCGCCCATTTAGCAGCACTCCCGAGCCGTCACGCTTTGACTGACAAATGCGATTAAAGCTCAATTAGCCCGACAAGGTTTGTTGAGACGCCGTAAATTCCCAGCGCCTGCAGGAGTGCAGTCTCCCTACTCAGCCTAAATGAGAAGGAGCAGGTTATTTATATGGCCAGAGGGAGGAAGGCACAGCCTCCTGCAGCTCTGCCACTGACAGCCTGGAAGTCCTGGATGGTGAGGTATAACACTGCTGGGCATGGAGGCTGCTGCTGGTGGAGCCTGTGGTGTGTGTCTTTGTGTGGTGTCTGGGGTCAGAAAGCACTGTTGTCACCGGACACCACAAGCCCCCAGGCACTCACACCAGTTCCACTGACCACCGATCACTGCCCCATGAAGCCTCACTACCTGGGTTGCTGGGAGGGAAGGTGAAGTGGCCTGCATAGTGGGAGAATGGGTAGGGGTGGGGTTGGGGGAGATGTTGGGCTGGTATTGTGGGATCTATCAGGTTATAGGCTCGTGTCGGCTGGGCAACCTTAAGGAAGCGCCTGTCGACCGTTTACATCCTCCTCATACGGGTAATTGCCTCAAAATGGCCACGGGAAGAGGGGGCAATCACGGACTGCCAGAGGCGGTTATTTGGTGGCTGACAGACGCCGTGGAGGAGGAAGGCGGTGGTGGTTGGTGGTGGGAGGCAGGCTGGGTTGTCCGCTTTATGCCAGCCCCCCACCATCCCAACCACTGCACGATCAGACTCTGGTAATCTGTGGGCAATCTTCCCACAGCCTCTGACCTGCCCATACACTGCCCATCTCTACCCCTGCTGGCTCTACATAGCTCACCACTAACACATAAAACGTTCATACCAACCTAAAGTGCGAATCCTCTCTGGACACATGTTACAATATTAAAAACATTATCGAACGTATTTTGTTCACATCTGTAAGATACTTTCACATCGAGGAAGCTCCTGACAACTATCCCTGCTATATTGATAAAGAATGTGAATATTTCTTCATAGCATTGCTCCAAAAATATCTGCCGCTTTGGTTATTGTCATTGTCTTCATATCTAGATTGTCATTTTTAAACTCCGAACTCTTTGTCTCCATTCACAGGTCCAATTTATGGCATTATACTCATCTACACCACACCCATGCATTCCACATAAATTCACCCCTCCCTGCATGTACCCTATAACTACCATTCCACAGCCCCACCACCACTCCCATCCCAATGCCCCCTACCATGCCCCACAATCACTACCCTAAACTACCCCCTGCCGTCCAAGCATCACTGCCCATCACCGTCCTCATCAGAAGGCCCTGCCTGCTGCTCCCTACCCAGGGAAGCGCTGCACCAATTTGGCCTCCATTGTCGATTGGATATCGCACCCCAGTGCCATATTATCGCCAATTTGGCCGCCGGTCATCTCTCCACGGCTGATCGACTTTAATCCACAATAAATACTTGGGTGCCGATGAAGCACAATGCACCCCTCAACCCCCTCCGTTATACGCGCTGTCCGTTTGGGAACGGCCACTGCTGGTCGTCACGGCACAGCCATGGTCGATGCCAAACCCGCGCCCCAGGAGACCCATGGGGCTGTCAGAGGCCAGGCCATGGACTGAAGCGTTTAGGTCGTGTTTTCACTGCCCCTACACAGTTAAACACTATCCCCCTCCCTCCCCTTCCTCCAGGGTGGAGCCTACCAGGAGTACTGGGAAGTCGGCGCACGGCGGGGTGGGCGGCAGGAGATATGTGAATGGCATGCTTATTGTGGAGGCGGAAATCCAATCGTTGTGATGGTTATGGCTACTCCCCAGCCCCCATCCGCGGGGCTGGATTTGACCAGCGCGCCCCCTGGGTAGCACGACCTCTGCCTAGGGCTCACATTATTAATTGGCATTCATATTTTCTCTGTGGCCTTCTGCGGCTATACCCTGCCCACGGTTATAAAGTATAGGCCAGAGCAGGGAGTATAGAAATGCTGCTCCCCATTGGCCAAACAGAGGGGAAAGAAAAATGAGCGTCTGGATAGAAAGGCTGTGGCTTGCTGTATGCTCACAGATACTGGCCACCTCGCCAGCCTACCCTATAGGCATACACCCTCCATTGTGCTTAGAGTAAATAGCAGGGAAGTTTATACAGTAACGTATAACGTGGCTGTGTGGTTTGGACGGGGTCAAAACAAGAAGCGGATGAGAGGCAGTTAGGCCCTGTTGACTTAAGCCGGGTGAGGAACCTAATTTTATGAAGACGGAGCTCGACTACCTTTTGGATAACATTTTATTAACATGGTAATTAAAATGTGAGACAATTTTTAACCGACAATTGATGAGTACATAAGAACATGTGACATAAAACAGTTGTAGAACAATGAATAACAACCTTGAGTTGTGACCAGTACGTATAAGATACGAGAATATTACATTATATTATTATTTGCTATAAGTGATACGACATATAAGTCTGATATAGCTATTGAGTCTGTGGGCCACCACTGGTGGTAATCAGATACATAGTTATTAGTATCCAGATCATATAGGTGTGGGTGGGTGGGAAATAAATTCCGCCGATGAGTGTCCGTGTTAACACGGCAGAGTTCTGGACACAACAGATTTGAACACCCGCGAAATGTGACGTCATTTCCTGGTGTATAATTAGTGGGTCAAGTCCGCAGCAAATTAAGGCCAATTTACCAATGAGCTGCCAATTTTATGAAGACGGAGCTCGACTACCTTTTGGATAACATTTTATTAACATGGTAATTAAAATGTGAGACAATTTTTAACCGACAATTGATGAGTACATAAGAACATGTGACATAAAACAGTTGTAGAACAATGAATAACAACCTTGAGTTGTGACCAGTACGTATAAGATACGAGAATATTACATTATATTATTATTTGCTATAAGTGATACGACATATAAGTCTGATATAGCTATTGAGTCTGTGGGCCAGAACTATTTAGTAGGTCGTGCTGATTTGAACATGTGTGGCGGTACATATGTGTGTACTGCTCTAGATCGCCATCCACCGTGGCGCATGACCTGGGCTTTTGTAGCACCAGAGGCGGCAGCCGCCCTGGAGCCGGATCGGCGGAGGCTGTGTAGGGTAAAGTCTGCTGCTTGAGGAAAACCGACTGCGAGCAGAGCTGCCCTGATATCAGGCAGGATGTCCGGGGCCATTATTGGCCTGCCTTGCTTGTCTACTATAGCCTTAGCTGTGGGCGGAGCAGGATATGCTAGTGCGTATTGCTGCCAGGTAGTCACCGGGCATGCGGCGCCTGACGCCGGGAGGACCGGGATCACAAATGGCTTGGATGTAGATTTTTGTTGAGTTCACAGTTATTTTTAGCCCTGACGGCGTGACTAAGATATCACCGCGGGTGAGGGTGTGTCCCCACGGATCTGTGACGTCAGTCGTGAGGACAAGGTTCGATGGGCGTAAAAATGTACAGAAGCCAAGGAGGAGCACCGTCTTGGCCGGGAGGGCTGCCTCACCAAGACCCTGGAGGACTTGAGCTGCCCTGGCCACGGTTACGGGGTCGACGGGAGGGGCCTGTTTTGGTACATGGTTAGAAAGGCGCCTGTTGCCCTTCACCGCCATATGGATGAGAAAGGAATTGAACGATGTCACATCCCCGTTTTGTGATAGTACATAAGTTTTAGCGCCTGATAATGTGTTCTCTGCAGATGTAGGACTTTTAAACTTGTTTGCCAGAGATTGGAAAAAAAGACCCAGTGCTAGGGGTGTAGGTGCTAATAATTCATTATCCAGTTTCTTGCTAAACATGAATGTTATATAGTCAGCCGCATGGCGGCGCTGGTTTTGAGCTGTGGATTCCGTCACTGCCGATGCACATGTGTGGGCGAGCTGCTGCTGCAGAGCAGAGTGTCCACCTGCAAGACATGATCATGTAGGAGAGATGACATATTTTAGAGTATATGGGATAATGAATTTCAAGTTGGCTAATTTGACGAGATGCATTGCAAGGTCATGCATTTTTGTGTCGATGGGGGCCCGGGACAAAGCGTCGGCGAGGATCAGTGTTCTGCCCGGCTTGTGGCTGACCTTGATGGTTATATCCATGGTTGCCTGCAACAGGTGGATTTCCCTTGCCGCCGCAGCCATTTCTAGGTCCTGTGTTTTCCCGGAGGTCAGGACATCCCGGGCAGCCATGTTGTCTGTTATGACATGCACTTCTAAGCCGGCCGGGTTCTTGGGAATGAGGGTTTTTATAGCCAGAAGGGCGTTTATCGCCTCGGTCTGGGATATGTGGTGGGTCCGGCGGAAGGCCTTTGGGAAACGGATATTGTAAAACACGCTTCCAGTTTTGCTAAAGCCGCCGCCGGCCTGGAGACATGCGTCACACTCTATCATGTACACTGGTCTGACAGGTGTGATCAGGCGCCTGCCGTTGGCCTCCAGGCTGTAGTCCCGAAACCACCGCACATCCTTCTTGAACTCAGAGTCCAGGGTGACAGTAGCTTCGCGGTGGGTGTGCCTGAGAGTTGCCAGTATGCGACTCATGTATGCTCTCGCTGGCGGGATACACTGGCTGACAAATGCCAGGCGTCCTACCAGTTGCTGCAGCTGGCGGCGGGAGGCGGATGTGCAGTCCATCCACAGTGCACACTCCTCCAGTACCTGAGCCATCTTTGTCCGGGGGACAGTTAGTGTCATGTCACGGGCATCAACATCAATACCCAGCCACTCCAGTGCCTGGGTGGGGGGAACTGCTTTTTCTGGTGCGGTGACTACTCCAAGCTCCTTACACAAGAGGTTGAACGCTGCATACGTCTGTTGGGCCTCCTCCAGGGTGTCTGAGATGCCGATAAATCGTCAACATATGCCATTACATTAGCGCCATGTCGTTGCTTCATGATGTGGCAGATTGCAGCCGACACACGCTGTTGTGCTGCACCAGACAGTCGGCACCCGAAAGAGGGGCAGATATCCAGGTAGTAGGACCCCCTGTGTTGGACCCCGAGGAGGGGGTAGTCTAAGGGGTCAACACGTTGTTGTCGGTAGGCTCGGCTAAGGTCTGCCTTCCAGAGCCAACACTTGCCCCCCCTGGCGGTGACCTCTTTGGCAACATCTTCGACCGTTGGGAGCTTGTATTGGCGTTCCTCACCCTGGAAAAAGTTTTTGGCGATGCCGTCATTAACTCCATTCCCAGGCGGGTATGATAAGTCAATGATGACACGCTGCGCATACTTGATTGGCTCGCCAGGGGCACTGATGACATCTTTTTTGTCACGTGTCATTAGCGGGGAGATCTGTGTCCATGGGTGGAATGGGGGGGCCGTGAACGGGCCAGCCATGGCCTGCAGGTCGATTTCCTTTTTAAGAAACTCGTCCACTTCCGTCAAATGCTTCAGGGCTGACGTGTGGTTCTTGAGTGTCGCAGTGGGTGGGGCTGCTGCGGTGTAAGACGCGGGCCAGCCAAACTGGAGGAAGTCTGTGATTTCGGCATCATGGTATCCTTCCAGGGCACGCGCCCATGCGTCATGCTTCAGCTGCGACGGTATGCGTATCCGCGCTTTCATATAGTTGGGTAGTCCCGTGGCCCTCACAATCTCGTACCTGAGCATCAGTTCCTGCGCCTCGGCCTTAGCTTCCTGTGTTGCGCAAGGCCACCAGGCGTCTACTTCCGGTTTGTATTGTGTCGGGCCAATGGGGCGTGCATTCGGTGCTGCAGGGTCTATGTGGTTCTGCCTCTTGACATACATAGTAATGTCCTGGAGGAGAGCTTCAGGTTGCTGATCGTGATCGACCACTTTTGGTGTAGGCTCTAGTCTTTTGTCCCCAAACACTATGGGTGCGGGCGTAGCCGATTGCGCAATGTCTTTGTGAGGTATTTTGTGAGCTTCAGGTGTGCTGTGGGCCTGCGCTTCTGGTGGCTGGGTGACAGTAGATGGCCGAGGTGGTAGTCCATGCGGGCCATGGGTCACGCCCCCGGATGGGACTGCCGTGCCTGCCATGTGTGCGTCTGCATTGGTCATGTGGCTGGCAGTCATGCGGACCCTTTGTTTATTAACAGTGGGCGGACGGTGATGAGCCACCACGTGATCAGTGTGTTTGTAGACACGGTTCACGCGATCCGCTGTTTGGACGCGAGGCGATACTCGATAGAGTGGTGTGCCGTGTGCTGGCGCACGGTGCTTGATTGGTGAGAGTTTTAGTGTTCGATCACCTGTTACACTGTGTGCTAGCCTGCTTTTTATCGGCGAGCTTGTGCATAGAGGGCGGCCTAACCTTGGTGGACCTGTCTGGCGATGGCCAGGGGGCCGCTTCGGGGCAGGCAGCAGTGTAGTGTAAGCAGATATTTCAGGAGTGGAGCGTCGCTGACCAGCGGTGTGGTGTTTACAAGGCTTGGTCCTGCGGCACATGGTGGAAGCATGTGGGGAGGCTTTGTTTACAAACACGCGGTGATGATGGGCTGGTCTTTGAATACGGCGGGCATGGTGGGGGTGGGGAGGAGTGTCTCTGTGTGCTCTTCTTCCCCCCACTCCCGGTGCCCGGCCAGTGTCTAATAGCGTTGTGGAGGTGGGAGGCCTTGTTGCCCAAACCCCGCCGCTGCTGGAGGGTATCGGCCCTTGTTTCTGCAGTTGATCGCTGGGTGATATTTAACAGCCTGTGCATATGCGTTGCAGTCAGCGCATATGTGCATCATACGGAAACCACCCTGCATGTGGTGGTTACTCTCAGGGCAGCTATTCCGCTGGAATGCGGGGCATGGAGGGCCGGTTTGGGCACTGTCGGAGGGAGGAGTGTTGTTGTCGCGACGCTTGTTAGCGCGCGACTTCGTGCTATCCTTAGTGCTAGTGGGAGGGGCCACCATAGCCTGGTACTTATACACCATCCTCTGACGCAGGTCATTGATGGCGTATGTATTGAACCATGTCCACTGCTCCTCTGTTGGGTCAGCAATGTTCGTGCAGACACGTTCAGTGAATTTGCGGACGATCTCGAAGTCAAACTCTATGCAATCCTCTAGCAGCTTATCAAAGTGTACCTGCATGCACTCTCGAGTCGTCAGGTCGTCCTGTTGTTTCATCATTTTTCTAAAGCCGTGTAGAAACTCGGCCCATGAACACTGATCCAAGTCTAGCTTTTTAGCCTGCGGGCCCCTGGTGATGAAGTGGTGTGGGTGAGACATACCTTGTGTCGTCGGGACCAAGGCAGACTGGAGGGCCCGGGCCAACCTAACAGCTATGTCCTCCTCCTGTGTGGCCTGTGTTAGCTGTGTAACTGGGGGTGTAGCTTGTCCAGTTCTGTCTGGATGGTTGGGGTGCTGGTAGCGTGGTAGCTGTGCTGTAGGCTGCGTGGCTGCAGGAGGGGGGCGCTGCTCCATCGCTGCACGCTGCTCTGCTGCGTGCTGCGTGAGGGCGAGCTGCGCCGCCGCCTGCATGGCAGAGGCCTGCTGCACTGCCTGTGCTGACCTGTCATCTGCGGCTTGCTTGGCTGTTGCAGCAGCCGCTGCTGTAGCTCTCTCGGCGGCAACTGTCGCCCTCTCAGCGGCAGCCTGGGCGATGGCGGCAGTCTCGGCGGCCTGCCGAGCACTAGTGGCGAGCTGGGCGATGTGGCTTGTTCCTGGCTGTGAGAGGCTTTCGGGGTCAATGCCTAGGGCCCGCTGCACACCAGCCATGGCAGACACTAGGGTGTCCACCTTGTTGTTGACAGCACCGACCTTGTCATCTAACGCCGTCGTCTTATCAGTCAGCTGAGAGGACAAGTCAGCTATCGCCTCTGCGTTCATCTTCATCGTGAGGCGTGGGACCTTGGGGGATTTTGCCTCTGTAGACGAAGACGTTGAGCCCCCACCTCCTACCTCTGCAGAGACAAATGTCAAATCCATGCCTGGAGTGGTCTCAGTTTGAGACATGTTGAGGTTATTGACACTTACTGGTGGGAGAATCAGGTAGGGTTTGTGAGGTGTATACAGCAGAGTTTATAAGAGTTCAGTCTTAGACAGGTTATAACCTTTGTACCCTGTGTGTACCTACTAAGTTAGCTTTTGTGACAATGCGGATAATTTTGCCAAAAATCCGCCCCACTACCTGCACTTTTCCCACAAAGTGAACAATTTGGTGAGTATCCGCCCCACTATTTGACGTACGTGACGTATATGGGGTAGGGTATGGTGTTTACACCATCAGTGATTTAAAAGGGTTAAGATGCTACCTTATTAAACAGTGATTTATAATGAATAGCAGAGTGTTTATGCTTTCAATATAAATTGTAGAATTATGTATGGGTCACAGAGCAGTAGTATACTATCATTGTGAGTACTGCCCAATCGTAGTTATGCAGGTTGGGTTGTGAGACAATGATAGTAATATGAAGGGATTGAGCTTAACAGTGATATATATAGGGAAGACCCTGATACACTTAGCTTTCTGGGCTGCTTTACTGTGACCTGCTGGCTGTGTTAGTGTAGCACTGAGTGGCCTAGTCAGACGGCCTCGGGTGGCCGGAGCCGACTCAGTGTTGACAGCTGGGTGCTGCGTTGTGTCCGGTTACGTGCCTGTCCTGTAGGTCTTATCAGTGCCTGGGTTTGATAAATGTCGTGAGGTATAACGTGAGACCATCCACAAGTCCCCTACTCAGTCCAGGGAGTGTGGCAGTGGAGCAACGTTATCAACAAGTATCAAATAAATTCCGCCGATGAGTGTCCGTGTTAACACGGCAGAGTTCTGGACACAACAGATTTGAACACCCGCGAAATGTGACGTCATTTCCTGGTGTATAATTAGTGGGTCAAGTCCGCAGCAAATTAAGGCCAATTTACCAATGAGCTGCCAATGGGAAATTTATGTACTTACTTATACACGGGATGTCGTTTGTCCACTACATGTGTTATCTTGGAAGCAATTTTATGTACTTTATTTTACACATTTATGGTACTATTTAAATGCAATTTCAATCTGTTTCAAACTATTCAGAGAACTTGCGATACCAACAACAAGGATAATAGATCTGATGAAACCAACTGCAAATAAAGCTGACAAAGATTGATAGATCTCATATTTTTCAAAGCTGCACACCTGTGTCAAACAGGTAAAGACTGTGTTTTGAAAGGCTGAGAGTTCTATTTCAACACTATAGAGGGCTCAGCTGGGAGAGTGCAGTGCATGCGTATAGCGGGGGTCAGGTGTTATTAGCTCCATGGTTTTATCTTAATGTTTTTCATTTCCATAAAAATATTATAATGTAATATCACTGACAGTGAGATAATTATCACATTGGCGGCCCAATGCCCCTATAGATTCATGTTTAAAGTAGATTATTGGAGACCTGGTGTAGGTGTTTCATTTACAGTCAGTATGCGTAGTAAACCATTGAT
Organism: Harmothoe impar; assembly: GCA_947462335.1. Classification (NCBI taxonomy): domain Eukaryota; kingdom Metazoa; phylum Annelida; class Polychaeta; order Phyllodocida; family Polynoidae; genus Harmothoe; species Harmothoe impar. The sequence goes on from OX381710.1 coordinate 39,800,266, forward strand.
AGTGTACAGCAGATTTAATAAACAGCAGCTGTTCACTGTTAGATTTAACATAATGTCGATAAATACCACATGGTGAATATAAATAGACAGATCCCTGGGGTTTCCAAGCTACACGGTTCGAATAGCAGTTCGTGTAAATGTTAGAATATCAGTTTTTCTAACCTTTTGGATAGCAGCCTGTGTGTTTAACTGTATCAAATAATAGCTCACCTGGAAACTCAGATAGTGTGCTTGGTACAGGTATGTGTGTGATTGAGGCTAAGAAAACCATTTAGGCTGGGTGTGCTTTTACAACCCCCTATCAGAAGTATTGCTTTAGCTGTTGGCCCCATTGGTGTTCTTTGGTGGACAAACACAGGCGTCCTAAATGGTGCCCTGTGGTGCCTAGGTACTTCCCAAAATACCTGTCTGGGTCAGAGAGGTCCTGGTGTGCCTTTGACCCCAGGTGGACCCCGACCTGTGTACCTGGGCCTTCCTGGGTCTACCACACAGAGATAATATACACATGAAGGGGTTGTTAGTGGGGCGGGGTGGGCAGATTTCACTCAGTAGGAGGGTGGTAGTTTGCACACCTGCCCAGTGTAAAAATGCCTGTCACAGCAGTATACAGCCCCCTGTGCCCTCTAATTAACGGGGGCGAACGTGTGAATGGACCAAACAGCCTTTGGCCAATACTTTAGGGTGCCAGTCTCCACCAGAAACCCAGGCCCCGATAACCCGTAGCCAGAAATATTCATGGAGGTCGGTGGACCATTGAGAGCGGCGCCTCCCTACTCCCAGTCGTAGAGTCGATGGACAAAGAGCTGGCTGTGAAGCAGGGGTATATACATGAGCCGTTGAGCAGCTCCCTAATCCTCTCACAAGGCTGTGGTCTTGTATTGATCTGCTCACAATGGACCTGGCTGCTCCCTTCCCCTCTCCCCGAACGTAACCCATTCAGCTAATTAATCATATTTCGGCTGTCAGCCCAATTAGTGGGTGTGAGGGAGGTCGTTGGTAGGGTGAGGGTGAGTGGGTGTTTTCAGTGAGTGAACAGGTTTCCAGCTGATAAAGGGTATGTCAGCTACCTGTATGTTGTGCTGACCCTGCCACCCAGCACCATCAATCATACCAGCGGACCTGCCTACATGCCTATGCCTAGACATATTGTGTTCTCCATACTGTAATTGCCCAGGCGTATGCATATAACTAAGGAATATATATCGACACCAAGTGTATCAACATTACGTTAAATAGATATTGTAGCACACTACATTGCCAATGGAATCGAGAGGGAAAAAAACAAGACTGTGTTACGGCCAGAATAACATAATACCCACACGGAATAGCTACCATACTATTAGGAATGCTTTACCAGAACCTTTTACATTTTATTCCTCCCCCAAATACCGGTACACCTGTAGAATAGTATCGCTATTTTCAAATTCCTCTCCACCACGCAACATATAAATTCATCTCACGCCACTTCGCTTCTATTTCAGCATTTAAAAAAAAACGTTTGAAATGTCATTATACTGTGTTTCCCCATCCATTCGACATCGTGAACAAAGGATAAACACGAACATGGTGTGTATATACAGGTACACATACATATTCCTCTTTTCTCTATTGATTTGACGTGGAACGGTAGAGCACAGAGTAAACATCGACCTGTAGACTCTACCCAGCTACTAGAGTTAAAGACTTCTCCAATGGCGTCCTGTTCCCCTTGGTCTCGTCTCGTAAATACGAGGTTGACGACGTCGTTAGGCATTGATTGCGGACCGAGATGCCGCGTCACCCGGTAAAGGTGAGGTAGCATTGTGTGTCGCTGACCCCCAGCCAGACCCAGCAGCCATTGGCAGACCCCCTGGGGTGGGCAGGAGGGAGGGGAGGAGAAAGGGGATGGGGTGGCAGTGAGCCACCTCCTGATATCTTTTTGATAGGCTGACCGGCGCGCGCCAGGGGTCGGACTGCCGAGGTCGCGTCTTTGTTTCTAGCTCGAGTCGCGTGGAGGTCGCGGTCAGCTCTAAGCCACGAGCGGCTTTATTCTCTTGTTATTCAAACCCCCTACCCCCCCCCCCCCTCACTCTACCATCACCGCCCCCCCCCTACCCCACAACACACACGACTACTGAATGAGACTCCCCTGAAATCTACACACTGTCGTGACCATAAAATGGCACCCAATCCCTCAAAGGCACACCTGGGTTCAATAACGGTCCATGGGTGTCAATACTACATAGGTATAATCTGCCCCGATGTCAGACATGCATATGTATTAAACTCCAGAGAGAGAGAGCAGCATGGTCGATAACAAAGGTGATATGATCAGTCACACACAGAGCTACACAGGTGAGTTTAGACACTGTAACGCAGCTTATACTGTGATATTATGGATGATAGGTATATACACTAAAAATACATCCCTCGATTCCAGGGTAGGATTTGATTGTTTCTGCTGCTGTAGGTACTATATCAACGTGTACACTTGGTACTATTCTCCCTATACTGCACTACTGCTGCTGCTGCAGCTACAGCTGCTGATACTGCTAATACTACTGCTGCTGATACTGCTGCTACATTACGGGCAGAGGTGATGTGAGAGGGCGTCCCAGGGTCGGCTTCATGTAAGGTGTTTACCGTTGAGCCTGTGAGATATGGAACGCTGAGGTAGAACGGAGAGGACAACCTCATCGCTGCTCTGCCCTCTGTGCCCTCCCACCCTTCACACACCACCACCACCCATCCACTACCACCATCACCACCACCAAACCGCCGCCGCCGCCGCCAACCGGTGATTTGCGACGACATCGCCCGCCGCCCATGGTGGCCACACCCGCGCCCCAGCTCGGCAGCGCAATCGGATTTCCGGCCAAGAACGGACGTCAGAATGCATCATGGCCCCTTTGTCTTTGCATACTCCCCCCCCCCCCCCGCCACCCCGCGCTGCTAAAACAGCAATGGGGACCGGCATGGAGGGAGGCAGTGCGCGTCGAGCTGCTCGTTCCATTAGGCGGTTGATTTATACTGCTGGGGAGCGCAGCTAAGATTGGCGGGCGGGGTTTAATATCGACATGCGGCGGAAGGTGCCCCCATCATACCGTCCCCAACCTCTCCCCTAGCTCCCCCTCCCCACCTCAGCCAACCCCATTCAGGTGAACTCAGCTCTGCTACCAGGCAGTGGCCAATAGGCGAATATGGGTGATGGGCAGGAGGCAAAGAGCAGTGGTGAGCAGATACATTCAATGAATAAAGGATCACAATTAATGTGAGCCGTGGGCAGGGGTCGTGGGTTAGGGAACTGGGTGCTCGGTCAGTGGCTGCAGTGTACGGCCGTCATTATACTGGGTGCAATGGACAGCGTCAATTGATATTTGTGGGCAGAAAAAGATGGGACACGCGTCTATACTGAAAGCTATATGGGAGCTAGACAACCTTGATATAGAATCCATGATAAAACCCTCGGTATAGTGGGTATATTACGGAAGAGGTAAAGACCTGCAGTACAGCACGGGACATAAACAGGCAACTATGGGACAGCCACTAGCGGAAAGGAAGTGGTCATCGGTCAGGATTGACCGCTCTCCGACCTTTTGTCAGGGGGCACGCAGGTCAGTAGGGACACCGGAGATCACTGACCGGTGAGCCAGCAGGTTGGGTGTGTATCGTTATGAGGAGGCCCTTGGGACTGGACAAATTTGCTCCTTATAAACAGTCCGTAGTAACCAATAACACTGACATTAAGGAAAAAATAAAGAAAATAAAAATAAAAATAATGTGATACTCATATCAGGCAGTGACCATAACAAAGTATCTTCTTATACAAAGAACATGGGTACCAATGACCTTTATAAGAAGATAACTATGTTATTGTGCACATGTACTAGAGGAGGAGTTGATGGGAAGTGAGGTGAGAGACCTGGAGCAGTCACTGTGATGATGCACGGGTGGAAAGAGGAGTAGTAAGAGAGTAGTAGGAAATGATGGTATGGTGTCTTGATGGACGGCTATACCACAGCAAAGGTACTCTGTCAGAAGGGTTCGTGTATGATATTTCATGCTAGTATCACCCGGTAGTCTTTTGGTATATGGGACTATTGTGTCACGTACATTGTGAAGTGTACGCTGGAGATGCTTGAGGACACTGATTTTAAGCAAGTAGTATATAGAAATGACATTTACCCCAACTATACACTATCTATAAATGTAGGCATGGTGCTAGTCAGATTGAAATGTAAAAGATAGACCTGTATATTGTACATGTATAACCAAATAGACCCAGGTAACTATTGCATTAAGTATTTAAGGGTATGGGTTGGGTATAGGTAAAGGCCAATGTATAGGTCGGGTACACGTATATATAAGTATTGTATCTGACCTATATACATTGGCCTTTACCTATATATGTATAATATATGGGTATGCCTTGTATAAATGTTAATAGACGTAGGTGGTTGGTCAGGGTAGTGCAGGAGATGGGTGAGTGTGGAATGGGTGACCATACTGCCCATTAGCTCGTGCCGACATTAACTCGGCAGCCCCTAAATCACCGGCCCTTACTTCCGGGAGTCGGCGCATTATCCACAGGGCGCGTCTCCTACCGATTCTACTAGCTGACCAGCCAGTCCCCCCCTTCCCCACCCCCCTCCCCTCCCCCCTCCACTCCCACCTATTGGCATCACCCCTCCCCCTACCACCCTCATCCCGAACAACTCCCAACGCCGCCGCCCCAAACAACCCGACATCACAGCCTTTCCGGCGACCAACATCGACTCAACCTGTTTCGCCTAGAAATGGCCAGAGAGATCCCTCCGCGCATGCGTTGTACAGCACCCCCTGCTGCCTGCTTCAATACCAGCTCCCCTGCCGCCCACCCCCTCCCCTTTGCCTCCACTCCCTAGAGCTCCGAGCCAAACCCCTTTACATCCGCCAAGCACAGGGAAGAATCTGGCCAGAATCTGTCCAAGCATATGCCGACGACAAGCATTGATTTTCCTTCAGCGACCCTTCCAAATACTTACACTGTGCCCCCCCTCCCATCTCAGTTTCTACCCTCCCCATTCCCCTCCTCACTTTTTGGATCCTTTCCAGGGCAACGTCAGTCAGCCTGTAGTCGGCCACGACAAGTGAACGTGGGGAGGGATTGTCACGTGAGAGGTAGACTAGCAAATATTGTCTTTTATCTACTGTCGTGCAGAAATGTTATCCCGCTCTACTGAGCAGGCGTGCCCTGCATATATGACGCTGTGGAACCTTAGGACAGGGGTTGTTCACAGGCCACTGTGTCGGTCCCACGGGGCACAGGGACCGACCACTTGTTGGAGCCGACGAGAGCATCTGGCCGGGGCAATCGTGTTTGTCCAGGGGGTACCGTTTCAATGAAGAGTCAATTTGACCCGTTTCTATGGGGCGGAACATCTGTTAAAAGCACACATGATCCCTGTTGGTCGTGGTGGGCCAGACAAACATAGACGTGGTAGAAGTGGATTCCCCAGTCCCAATCCTATTATAGAATTGGAAGGGAGCAGGTAATAAATGCCTTGATTGCTGTGGAATGGGTATTCATATGCCGGTATAGACATGGTCCAGAATTGCATTGTGTACTGTTGCTATGCATGGTCACACTGCTGGAAGTATAGGGCCTATATTTGATCGCCGTGACCACATTTACAGTTATTGCCTAGTACCTCTATTGAGCCTTCCCTACTGATCCATGCTGTAATTGACCCCCCCCCCCCACCCTTTCTGTTACCCCCAATGGCTAACCCCTACCCATGCACAGACAACTCTCCCCACGCCCACTGGCCACGCCCAGTAGTCTGATGCCCTTTTAGACCTCCTAATCAAGTTGCCATTAAATGGCTCTAATCAGGTTTGCGCCCATTCGGTCCTGTGCGCGTACCTCCCAAAACCTCCCCACCACCCAGCCCTCTCCCCACACCCGATCGTGGTTGCGTTATTTTGGTAGCAGGAGCGCTTTAGTCCCAAGGCAGTGGTCCTGTACTGGAGAGATAACGCTTTAAGGCCACCGAGACCAGGAAGACATAACCTAGGAAAATTAGAATGCAGTGTAAATTTGAGGAGGTATATATAATTGATTCTCTCTCTTTGTGTTAATCGTGCACACTTAACGATGCATTACAATATTTCAGTAGGTCAACAGTAAGCTCTGAAACATGACAATTAAGGCCCCTTCTTATGACATGCTGACAACTATACTTTTATAATTAATGCGTTCCTATTCAATCAATCAAGAACTGACTCTCCCGTCTAGTTGAGCTGTGTGCACATGTATCATTCAATACCAAGGGCCCTAATAATACAAACATGCTCCTATTACCCATTCAGTATAAATATGTGTGTCTCAGTTAATTGAATGCTACTCATTATGATAGATGAGAAAGTGAATCAAATTGTCAGAAAACCAGAATATCAAGGACACTGCACAGATGGATATCAATTGTTTCTTATACTTGACGACAAAATGGACTTTTTAATCATCGGTGTCGAGCTATGGATATTATGTGTTGTTAATGCAATAAAAACAATCATCATACTCATACGAACAATCATGGTTAATACTACGATCCATAATAGAAACAACGACGCCAGTTTTTAAGGATTTACAGTATCAAGTACCAATAACCTTTAAAAGTCCCATGTTTTATGGTAGCCTGGTGGTCTCTGTACAGAAGGAGATATGCACTGACCCTGCTCTCCTTGTCCACTGGGAATAACCTCCACTCCTCCCCCTGCTCTACCTCCACCCACCAGACCCAATCACTGCAGAACGCTAGCCGTGTTCTAGCTGAGTCTACTGACCCCTTTAAGCATCACCGACTATATCAGCTCTATGAGAAGACAAGGTATAAAACAAAGCAAGAGCCGATAAAAGAAAACAGCCATAATGCTCGACATAGGAACTCGGTCCCACAGCGCCATCGTATTTGCCTTGGTCCGAGGCATGCTATCGCTGCTATCTAGGCAAGATTATCAGTAGGGGTCGCATGGTCTTAGAGATAGAGTGTTATAGGAAAAAGGCTAATGCAGGCAGTAGAAAACATAGAGAATAAAAGTAAAGAAAGAAAGAATGCAAGCAAAGAGAGCAAGTGAAAGGGCAGAGGGAAGAGACAGACAGACATATTGGGAGAAAGAGACAGAGAGAGAGACAGAGAGGGAGAGAGACAGAGAGACAGAGACAGAGACAGAGACAGAGACAGAGACAGACAGACAGACAGACAGAGACAGAGACAGAGAGGGAGAGAGAGGGAGGGAGAGAGAGAGATAGAGGGGTGAGGGGGCATGGGGAGAGTTAGAATTAAAAAGCCAAAGCAAAACAAGACAAGAATGATTGAGAGCAAATATAAAATACAACTACTGAATATGTAAACTAACACTCTATCAGTAAGAGCTCATTCCATCTCTCCCACGGGATTTACTTTTACTATCACCAACCTAGGTTTTTAGAGTGCTACATCACCGACCCTTTCTGTGAAAAGTGTACCCTGTGAGAGAACATAGAATATAGTAAAGGATAATGGGGATCTATAGCGGACAAAATATCTCATCCATTGACGCTGCTGTTATAAAGCTTTCTGTGCGTTGCAGGCATCATAGAGTCTACCAAAATGGTCGGCTCATTAAGTTATAATGTCTTGACACTCAGGTTACTCCATATTAAAATATGAGAAGGGTCTCCACCAGCGGTAATTACAGAACACCCTGCAATGGCAGCTCCAGACAGTAAAATAACCCGAGCAAGAGGAGCCTGAGCAGCACCAGCAGCACCAACAGCAGCACCAGCAGCACCACTAGTTGTAGTACAACCCATCACTACCACTCATCGTCCTCGCCTTAAGCTACACGTAACCCACTTTATCCTTAATGTATAAATAAGACCAGTGGGCGATAATACATGCAGCTCGAGCCTGAGGCAATGTGTTATACCTTGGGTACAAAACACATAACATACGTGTCTAGAGCAGGGTTTGGCTTATCAGGCCCATGAATGCCTGGAGATGGAGGAGAGGCGAGGAGAAGAAAATGCCAGGCTAGACGCTAACCCATCTATGCTTGATTTGGCTAAGGGGATCTCTGGGGGAAGGACAGCAAATGATACTAATGACCATCTGTTCAGTGCCAGTGCCCGAAGAGGGTGGCTATCTATATGATTATGGCACTCAGAAACTGATCTGGTCAGATATAGATGATGGTGTATGTAGAGGTGCATAATAACACCCTTAGGTGAATGGAGAGGCAGAAACGGTGCACTTAATGAACATAGTACTACTACACTGTAAACGGTAACTGTTGGTTGTTTTATTTTGTAATACAGTAGGATTTGCTCCATGTATGCAGTTCATTGTAGGTACAGGTGTAGAGTTGTAAACAAAAGAAACCATTTATAGTGTACTTAACCCCACTAAAGAACACATTAGTTTCTTCTCTGGTGCACTCACCCTCAGAAAAGTGAGAGTCATTGTCGCTAAAACTACCCTCACCTGAGAGTCAGGCAGTGCGTGACCCTCAGGTGAGGGTAGTTTTAGCGACAATGACTCTCACTTTTCTGTGTGTGCTGTGTTGTGTTAGCATGCACTATGTACCACTATAGCACCCCAGCATCAACCCAAACGTTGAAGCTATTTCCACATATATGGTACTGTCTATACCTTCATAAAGCGATCAGTGCAACCATCCTCAAAGGCAATACACATTTAACAGCTTCTTACACTCTCCCTACAGCACCAGCATTATAAAGGCTAGCTTTAGTTATACCCTGATCTCCTAATTTGACCTGTTATGATGTTGATTCCACCCAAGCTGCGGGTGTTAGATAAGAACATGACATGAATATAATAGGATCTGATCATTTACAAACCTGATGTTAACTATGTATAACTCGCACATTACGTCAATGTCATTATGGTTATATAAACGTACACGGCTCTCTGAATATCTGCCAATTAGTGATTATCCTATGGATTTCTATCAGCGCAAGGACGCTTACAGCTTTGGTAACTAAAGTCAGATGGCATAGGAAGGGCAGAATACCGTTCAGAGAGAACATTAGAGAGAGGCAAAACGCTGTGAACGAGCTACTCAATTGAGCTTAAGTAGTATAGAGTAGTTTGTTTTAACCAGGCACCATGCTTCCGAAGAGGTTACATAGAATGTGATATGATCAGTATGCATTAATGGCCCGACAGCTAGCATTTGATGTAGCAAGCATACTCATTGATATGTCCCCTGCTACTCTATGAACTCGTTTACATACACTAAGACTTCCAAGGGTTCTTTACTATAGACGGGTTTTTATATAGTATAGAAAGAGGCAACCCCGGAGACAAGCTGATGATATTCACATCAACAAAGCCACCATGATGTAAGAACTAGGTTGTATGGAAATGAGCTACCCGGTACTCAGTTCCGCGTAAGTAGTATACATAGTGAACCCTTTTAACCAGGGTTTCTAAGAACGTATGAAGAGGATTCATAGAATGTGGTATGATCATTATATTTTAGTAGCCTAGCACCCTTAGATGTGGCAATCACACTAAGCTCTGTCACTACTATATCACAGGAGACTGTTCAAAGTCCCTTACCACAGAGACACATATATAAGGGTCCATATTAACCACCCTGGCTAGATAGTCACTAGTAGAGGCTGTAGTCACCCTGTCATCAGATCAGCATAAATAAAGCCTCTCGCCTCTGCTGATATTCCCTCAGCAATTGCACCCGCCTTTGATGTTTTAGCCAAGCCGAGAAGTCTGTGAGGCTATACATATAGCTTGTCATCTGCCGAGCACCTCGGAGCTGCTCAGTCCCATGACGAGCTGGAGCAACACGAGACGACGTCATGGGATCCAATCACGGTATATCCTAATATGTTGCAGCCCCAGAATCCCATAGGGACCTGGGTAGAGGCACAGGGGAGCAGCATTTAGGGGGCTGTCCTGCTTTGCTCCTATTGCTCTGATGGGGATGCGAGCTGCTCGTGGGCTGACCGACATAGCGCGCCCCCTGCACGCAGCCCACTTAACCACGGAAACACGGCTAGCTATTACTACAGAGCAGGGTGCCGCTATTATAGCCGACGGCGACGCCTTCTTTTACTTCTTTTTAGGCTACTTCGTGTTTACAGTGTATTACATCAGCCATTAATGTTGGAGGCCAAACGTAGAGGTGTCGATCCCGTGACCCAACGGCCTCCCCGTCCCCTGCAGCCCCTGTACGCTACACACACCTTCTTCAACCCCACACCCCCTGCCATGCCTTTCACTGGGAACCTAGTCTCCACTCCTTCCCACCCGTGTTTTATAGCCATTACATCGCATGGCAAATGGCTCACGATGGTCGTCGGTGGCAACATACAAAAAGGGACGACGAGTTGGGGTGGGACAGAAAAAAGGGGGATATAAATATTGATAATAAAGACAGGCCCCCGGAAATTTGCTATGTCTGTGAGCTCTCGTGCAATAGTGCTCCTGCACGAGAGGCAATAGAAAGGAGGTGTTGGGCGCCTGTGGAGCCGACTGTTTGTTGCTCACGACGGGGAGGTGTTTAAATGTCTTTAAATCACGAGTGGAATATCGAGGGCGACAGGTGAGCTATGGCTACTTTATGAGCACCGAGCCTGTCTTAAATGGAAGGGGCAGAGAAAATGGCCTTTCAATAAGCGCCCCTGGCGGTGCTGCGGCCACTCACGTCGTGGGCAAAAAGCCAGTGTAATGGTTGCCAGATCCTATCTGGCCTCCATTGTTAGTGCACGGCAACAAGCCCTACTGCCGTGATCTCAACTTCACCCGGACGGCCATTATTGCAGAGCAAAAACATAATGCGTCCGTTTTCGGTAAAATCTGCAATAATTCGGATACAATTTCCCCCATAGATAAAATCATAAACAGGAAACAGAGCTTTCGTTCTGACTCCAGTCCTGAATAAGTGCCAGTATGATTGTGCTACAGTGAGTGTTTGCGGGGCTATCGGGGAGTGTTAGACGGCCACTTAGAAGAAGGAGGTCAGACAGAAAGGGATAATGATCAAAGGGGAGGAAAGGCAATGCCTAAATAAGGCAGACACGTACAAAGGCATGGAACAGGAGAATACAATAGAGGGCAGACACTGAGACATTATCATCTACACACGTTGGCATGCGTGCAGGAAAGGTGAGATGGCAGATTATACAGGGATGCATAACACACCAACAGTGCAGCCCCAGGCACTATAGATGTTTGGAATATAAGGATACCTTGGAAGTAAGGGTTAAGGTGTAGTCCCCCGACTGCGCGGTAGACAGCTGATCCCTATGTATTGAGCTACTCAGAGTGCCAAAAGGAGCAGCTCGCCCTGGCTGTTTCCCTGCTGATACCTGCTCTAGCTTTATAGGAGTTTTGGAATATTCAGTGAAGACTCTGCCATAGTCTCCCTCTGCTTGTCATGTCCCCTGTAGCTGCCTTGCCTGACAGAGGGTCGTATTTCACAGGGTGCAGTGAGCAGCTCGGGGTGGTGTGAGCAGCTCGTTGCCGGGACCCCTTCTAAATACGGAATGTACAAGATGCGTCAAGAATGCCTCATTAGCTCGTGATTCACTGGGGGATAAAACTGCCGGCCCGAGGTATGAATTCCTACCGTAGCCTGGCCGCTGCTTATACCTTTCTCCAACGTAAAGACTAATCTGGTGCACATATCTTCCCGTTTCCTTGCAGAAGTCTGAAGGTACAGAATAAAACAGTTCCCATCCACTGCAACATTAAATACCCGGTTTCTATGACGGCGCGAGGTACACTTCAAAGGCACTAATTAGAGAACAGGCGAAGCAAAAACCGCTTGGCTTCTAGTAGAAGCCACCTATTCGCGTCATATGTGTGCATGTATTTCTGACTAGGTCTAGTTTCTAGGGTGGAGCAGGGTGAAAGGGGGAGGAGGAGGGGCTGATGAGTCCGTAGGGAGGCAGGGTGCTTGTTTGATGTCTCCACGCGCGTGCACAGGGCGTGTTTTTGCACGCACGAGACTCATCCATTGCACGTTCCACTACGCAAACCATTAACATCCATCCGTCCGTCTTTGAGGATCGGACATCTTTTATCGGCTCTGACCACCATGGGGATCTGTTGGGCCTTAGTTACAGATATCAGTCTCTGTGTTTTTGTGTGGATACGTTGTTGGAAGCCTATAGACTTCAGCAGTAGATGTGCAGACAAAGGAATATATATCTCAGACCCAGACTCACGGCTATATCTCTGGGGAGAGTAGGATCCAGAAAGCGGTATCTAAGCTTGTTGCATCCAAGGAAGGAATGGCCCGGGAAGAAGGGCTATGGGACCCTTGTGATTTGCTTATATTTAGGAGAGTGGGGCACTATTGCCAACTTTGAAGAAGGTTCAGCCCATGCTTATATCATATACAGGATACTTGTATAGACCTCCCACACTATATATCCAGTTGCAACAGTAAAGCGTCGGCCAATGATTATATTACAAACGCCACACCGTCCCCACTATGTATAAAACCAAGCCAAGCTTTGTGTGTAGGACTTGCTGTGCATCCACAACTCCCACCAAAGCCATAACCAACCTCACCAACAGTCACATGCCCAACCCCTGGTGTTTCCGGACCTGCCATTGGGTGCACCACGGCCGCTACAACCCCAAATCCCCAGCTTCAGCCTGGGTCCTAAACGCCTAATCCTTAGCGACAGTCACGACCACAGTGCCAGCCATTATGCGCACTGTTCCCTAGCAGCAGAGCCAAACATCTCATTTGTGGCCACAACCCCGGCCTTAAATCTCTGCCCAACCTCTGCCGCCTTAAGCCTGCCCATGGACATCCGCCTGGCACAGTCACAACACGAAACTAGAACTGTCTGTCCCGGGATAGCAGCACGCTCACTGCCCCGACAGACCCAATCGCTAGAAGGAAAAAACTTAACCAAACTCTACCCCAAAACATGACAGTCATATATACCCCATTTCCAATCTTACCCAGAATCTCCTCTCCCATCCTCTGTCAGAGATACGATCCTAGTCTCATAGGAGGATAATCCCCAGCCACTGGCGAAGCCGCAATCCCAGCCCAAACATGATCCATACTTCTCAAGCTTCAGGTTTAGTCTCTAACCCCAGCTGCACAGTCACCACGGTATCTTCTCTTTATCTCCCACTGCCATCATGAATCATAATAATCCGCCCATTGCCGCAGCAGAGTTCGTCTTACTCTTAGCCGTAGGCTCAGGCCCAGACGGCAGTATCTAGAGCTAAAGCGTGGGTGCAGTTTAACCATTAATGCTTGCACATTACTTTTTTTTGCATATCTATGTATGCATGCTCTATTGCACGTTTATATTATGCAATAAATATAAGAACAAAGTATAATACATGTTTATAGCATTCCTTTATGGACGGTAAGTGACAGTTAACGCATATATATGTTAGCATAGGCTGCAGACACTGGGGACCAAAAATATGAAGGATGGCTGACTTCAAGCCTCAATTCATAAAGGCTCAGCTTTAACCGCTGGGCTCATACGTATAGCCTCATCCCCAAATCCCTCCCTCGCCACAAGTCAAATCCCATGTTCTCAGTTCCAATTTAAAATTCTAACGTCCCTCTAGTGCTCCCCTGGCTAGCTCGGTCCCTAGCAGTTTCCAATCCATCCTCAACAGCTCCCTCCAGCAGCATCAGCAACTACCTCTGCTGCTGCCATATCCCCTCCTCCCCAAGCCCTGCTTCCTCCAGCCCCTGCCCCAGCAGTATTAGCTGCATCAGTCTCTCTAGCTGCTTGCAGCAGGCAGGCTCTAGGTTCTAGCCGCCCACAGGTCTAACCTCCCTGGAGGAGGAGACCCAGGCCCCTGTCGACTGTTCACACAACCTACCTGTAAGGTAGGAGGCTGCTGGACATGTTAAAGGGGACTCGTCCGAAGCACCAACAGGATTAGTACTTGAGTGCAGCGTCAGAGGGCGCGTCGACAGTCGGCGCTGTCAAGTGCCTGTCCCAGATATGTTTGCGGATTATCGCTCCTTCTGCAGCGTTCATATGGACAATGGCAGAGACGGCTTGGGCCCATTCATGCTATTGTGACTGGGTATAGTTTCAGCATACCCGGTACAACGGAATTGTACTGAGTGGACAAGGTCTGTTTACATGGTTAACAACGTGACAACAGAGCAACATGAGTTCAGTGACAATCACGCTTCAAATTGGTGCAGGTCTCCATATTGATGTTTTACTGCATGAATGTTTATGTTGATTTATAACCCTGGGTGTGAAATAAATGCTGCCTACTACCTGCCAATAACTGTAAACTTGGGGAATGTTTACGACTCTTCACATCGTTTACTGTACGTTTTTGGTTCGCATTGGGTATAGGGTTCAACACGATACTGCTCTAATCCCATTGAGATCTGTGAAGGTGAAGGGTCAGTGACGCTGGGGCGGGTCCAATCGGCAGTCTCCTCATCCACACTGACCGTACCAAGAGGCGCTAAGTATATTAAGTGGTGGGAGAGGCCTCCCCTTTGTCTCAGGTAGGCCGATCGTGGGGCGAATGACAATAGGTGTCGGCGGTCCGTTAGGGTGGGGCTGATGAGAGTGGTAGGTGTGTGATGGTGTGTGGTATTGTGTGATAGTGTGTGAAGGTGTGTGAAGGTGTGTGAAGGTGTGTGAAGGTGTGTGAAGGTGGGAGGGAGGGCTCTGGGTGGGTGTCAGGTGCGGCCAGAGGTGGTGTGGACATATGGAGGCGTACAAAAAGGTGCTTTCACTCCCAGCTATACGGTGAAAGGCGCATATCTCGGTACCCCTCCAGGGACAGGTACCCGGTACTCAGCCCTATTTATAGGGGCGCTGTGGGGTTAACGGTCAGGGACGGAGGGCAGGGCGGGCACGTGTTGACGTCAGGGCGGTTCACTACTACATCCATACAGACTCCCATGTCTAACGAGGCTACGTAGCACCTACACCGGGCGCTGTGCTGACAGGCGCCGCAGCCTCACCAATCTATCATGTCCCCCTACCACCTACCATACCATCCCACCTGCTGTCCACGGCACACCACTCCAGCCCCCACAAGATGGGACTGGGCCGCGCAGGGGGTAGGCAATGTTCCCCAGAAGGATCCTCGTTACATCTACTTGTGGACCAAACTGGGCCTTAACTGCCTTAATTTGACATGGCCCAATGCTGAAAGCCTGCAAACCCTACCCCTCTTGTAACACCACCCAGATATCCCTACACAGCAGGCTATGCGTTGAAGTTGGGGACGCGCCGTCTTCAGTGGTATCCAACGGAGCCCAGTGCGATGTCCTGTCGCGGCTAACCAAACCATCTATCAGGTCCACCCCGAGGCCTTGCCAATTAAACACCAGCCACGGCCACAACTCTAGGAAAGTTGACATACCCCCCATATGCCCCCACGCTTCATTATTGCAATCGGAGAAAACGAGCCCTGCGGCCCTGACAATTACTGTTTGCAAAGCCTGTCAATGGACGTCGTGAGGGGGCCTGCTTCGGGGAGGCTCGGGTTGCAAAAGAGAGAGAAATGGTTGGACAGCACGACGGGGTATCATCCAGAGTCCGGCTGGGTTGCAGCAGCCCCTGAGGGCCCTTGGGGCGGGCATCAACTTACCTGACCGGGGCATTCCTTGATCTCTACTGGGACAGGTATCTCCGTATGGTCATGACAGGCTCCGCAGACCCCCCTCTGTGTGTAGCCAACAAGGTAGACGGCGGTACACCTCAGCTCTACAGCCCTAGGGCCTCTGCTTCACTCCTCCAGGGCGCGTACTCCACAGGTATCTAGTATCTACACACTGACAAGGCTGGACTCAGTCAGCTTATGTGTGGTCTCCTCCAGCGTCACTGCTGGTCATTGAAGTGTCCCATCACTGCACTGGCTGTTAGTATGATCCTCCAGGGTCTGAGTGGCGTGGGAGGTAGGTAGGTAACCAGGGTCCAACTGCTCTGTCCTGTGAGCTTAGGCTGCTGACTACAATGTAGTGTCGGCACTGGCGGCCTGGGGCCAAATGAGCAGACCTTAGTGGTGCTGGGTCAGTTTGCAGGCAGTGCTACTGCTGCTACACCCCCGCCACCTGGTGGAAAGTGGGCGGGAACACAAGTAGAAAACTGAGTAGCAGTCTCTGCAGGAGGAGCAGGAGGAGGAGGAGGAGGGGGCGGCCGTGCAGACTAACGCCGCGTTGTACATGTTGTCGAGGAGAGCGCCGCGACGCGACTGGTGCCGACAGCTGTCCATGTGTCACTACTACAGCGCCGCGGCCGCCGCTCGACGCGCCCCGCGCGATCGATACGCGCGGCGGTTGGAGCACCTTTCATGTTGGTGCCCCGAGCCGCCTCCCGCCCGGACAGGTGGCAGGCCTGCCCGTCGATACCCCGGCCCCTCCCCTGGTGCCTGCCGCCCGGGACAGCCTCCAGGCGCACTCCGGATCCTGACACACCTGCACAGCTGGCCTCACGTGGACATCCACAGTCCGGATTGGTGATGGGAGGGATGCGTGAACAACTTGTTAGGTCCACTGCTATAGTGTTGGTGTCGCAAGATGGAATGGATTTAATTCGGTAATTATGGCTTGTGCTACATACATAGCCAGCTGCATACCCTGCATTTTTGTTGGTCTCGAATTAACGCAAGGGATCTGGTACAAAAATGTGTCTAAAACATCATGCACTTGGTACGCTACATTGTGTCATAAGTAACTACATTGTATTCTAGTATGAAGTGCATTCATGACACAACTTAGATCTGATATTGGATTTATTTGACTCCATGCTGAGGACTAACTATAAATTCTTCCAGCCTGCATCAGGTACAACAATGTTATGTGTATCACACAGGGTGTCTTTATTTGTACCACATTGTAGTTCTAATGCTATTGCAGCTTAAGTGGACACAATACACAGGTATTACATGTAATATATCACTTGACATCTGGTCTCTAATCAGCTAATGGCATAAGATCCAAGTCCTTATCTGAAAGAGCCCCTCATACTGTAGGTGATAAGGTAGTTGGCATGTGATAAGCTACTCTAATCAGGACGTCGAATGCTTCAGCTTGCTGCAGCAATCCTGCAGGATGCAGCTAACTATAGCCGTCATGGTAATAAAATCTAGGTACATGTATGCAACATTGATGGGCTCTCAAAATCAATGTAATGATCACACCTAACCTTATGGTCAGATCTCTATCTAGACTGGTCATAATATGGAAAATTGGTCCTCTCCAATTGGATGTTGATGGGTTGGCTCCTCGACATGGTGCTGATAAGAACTAACACCAATATAGAGGGGATAAGCTGGTGTTAATGCCGCATTACCAAATGGGGATTTAAAGATAATACCCTTGCCACTAGACCAGTGGGGAATGTTAACTAATTATGCATAAACGTAATTAGTATGTGAAGATTAAGGGAAAACAGGCAATTAGAATAAGTGCACCCATCGTCAATAAAAACCGTTTTTCCTAAATCAAAGGAAGGCCCTAACAAAAAAGTAATAAGCTTATCTAGGTCCCCTAGGACAATGTGACACAAAAAGTACTTGAGGGTATAAAAGGATTGTATAGTAATGTGCTACAAAAAGTGTTAGGCAATATGAAGAGGCTATATATTCTATGCTCTAGGTCTATTGTTGTCTACCTCTAACGACCCCCCACGCCTTTAACAATACATGTGCCGCTATCCTAACCTAATTACAATGTCTCCGGAGCCTCGACTTTGTATGCGTCGTAGTGGGCAACTCCCATTTTGTATGCGCTGATAA
Organism: Harmothoe impar; assembly: GCA_947462335.1. NCBI lineage: Eukaryota > Metazoa > Annelida > Polychaeta > Phyllodocida > Polynoidae > Harmothoe > Harmothoe impar. Next base: position 39,818,019 of record OX381710.1, read on the forward strand.
TGCTCTCTTACTTGCTCATTTACCTAACAGCATTGCCTTTTCAAACAGACAAACACAGCTGGAAATACTTTATTTTTTTATAGAGTAGAACTTATTGACAGATACTAGAACATGGGAATTATAATGAGTTTCACGTTTTAGATATTGCTAAATTGTACTGTGATTAAAAAGAATGTTCTCTCCATTGAATGATGGTTCACTGTCCATGAATATCAATATGAGACGCAGCTGTGTTATACACTGTATTCATGTCTTCTATATTGAGAAGACCATTGACATTATTAAAGTGTGCAAGTACTCTAACATTTAAATGTGCACATCCGAATGGCAGACTAACGCCAGGCATTGATGTATGTATGACAGTTGTAACTCCCCACCCACCACCATTATGCTTCCCCTAAACATAACAATGGGTGTCAAATATTATCTGACAGCTAGGGGTAAATATATGGGTCTAATGTATGTATTAAGTAGGGCATGAAAGATGGGAAATCATGTTCGCTGTCAGTGATAGTCCCCTCTTTTTTTTCTCGAGAGAGAGAGAAACAGTGCCAAGTTTGAAGCTTACAATATATCAATCTTAAATAATAGACATAAGTATGGATAAAGACAGACCATTTTTATAGTGCCATCTGCCTGGTCATCTTGGTCAATGGCCTAACAGGTGGGGTGAGGGATGATATATAGTCCTGTACACGATATACCATTGTTAGTACTCCATACAACACCATACCAGTACACCCCACTGTGTCCAGCCCCGCAGCACACAGAGAGAATGACACACGTCCTCAGTGGGTGATTTATTTTCTGCCACTGCTGCATGTTATTTGTTGTCGAGATTGGATTAACCCTCTCATATATAAACTGTCCGGCCTGGTGCATAAACGTCAAACCCCTGGTGGCTGCCCAAGAAGGCGGGTGTCATAATGAGAGTCATAAATATGCATTAGGTCACTGGGTTCGGACCACCCAGAACATAGCCATTATCTGCTTGACTACTCCTCCCCAACCATAGTCCTGGGTGGGCGTGCCTACCAACAGGACTGGGCTTCGACATGCATTTGTTTTTTGGTGGTCGCGTCCAAACTGCCTAGAACTAAAAGGGGGGCCAGCAGGTGTATGTGTGTATAGGCGTTCTTCAAGTGGGTGTGGTTGGATAAGGCTAGGCTGGCCTCTGTATAACAGCACTTTGGATAGACACTGGTTTTACTAAGGGATGAAAAGCTTATGTAGCAAGGAGGCCATAAATAGAAGTCGATGGGTAGGGGTACAGCAGAGGGGAGACAGTGTGAAGTGTCATTGTGCTGTGGAATGGTGTCATGCTAGGGAGGTAGATCCACTGTTGAAGTGTACTGCTTGGGGTGATAGAATGTATATATAGAAGGTGTATGGGTTTGTATAATATAATTATGGCCATGGAATTTTGATGTAGGATTATGAAACATGCTGTATAACAATTAATGTTTTAGCATGGCCTATACCACATCAAGACAACTCTATAAATGCATTTCGTGATAAACGGAATAAGGTCAATGGTTTCTATTGTAATGGGAAGACAACACGCATATTGTATACCATAACTGGTATAAGAAGCCACGTTCAAGTCCTGTTATATCTCCTGTTAACTAAATATAGGAGGGTAAACTAATGTCGTTTCATGGATGCAACAACAATTGTTACTTAGTATTAGCAAAACTCATTAAATTCGATGGCCTTGTAGTACCCATCAGTGGTACGTTACGGGTAATGGTGTCTATCACTTATTGCCGACTTGCTACAGGACCCAGGGGATAATCTATGGTGGGATGGAGTTCAGGTTAGATGTCAACAGCTGGCCCACCGTGATCTTGCCATTGACTAAAGTTCAAACTTACAACAGTGGATATGTTCCCTGTCATTGGCAGTTTAAACTAGCAATAGTGGAATAGCATTTTCTTATTGACAGTTTGCACTCTCAATTGTGGTATATTTTTTCACCCGAACTGTCAATAGTGAAAGTTCTCTATCTTACTAACAGTTCTTTATCTTAAGTGCCAATAGTCGGAGCTCCATTTCTAAAATGACCAGCTTCTGGTAGAATTTATTTTCAGACCATTGACAAGCTTTTCACTTTAGCCTATTTGCGACTGGTTTGACGAATGGAAAATGTTAGTTATGATACTTTTGTTTGGGCCAATAACAGCACTTGAGTTCAAGGTGACCTCACTTGATGGCTGTTCTTGGCCGATATCATTTTCAACGTCATCAGGCAACGTCATTGGGGTTTGGCATATCACTTGGTGATGTCATGACTTGAGTGCCGTCATTTGGTAATACTCTGATGTCACTGAGGAATATCACGACATCGCTGACAATGTCACATCACTGATTATACATCACAACATCTTTCGCGATGTCTTGATGTTGCCAAGTCATATGGTTATGCCACCACCCACCAACGCCAAGATGTTACTTACTATTGCGACGTCACAATGTGATTTGATAACGTCGTCACAGGATGACGTAAGTGTTAATGTTACTCTAGTTAGCATTTGTTGACAACAGAGAGAACCATTAATAGTTGAGGTGAGGAGCTGTCAATAAGACAGAAAAAAATCCAATTATTGACATTTTGCCTGAGGAACTGTCAATAACAGAAAAATAGCGTTTGTGCTCCCTTCTCTGCGCATCTGTACGATGAGGAGAGAGAGGGAGATATATTATTGGCCACCACTTCGAATATAGTACAGCTTTACGATAGGAGTTGCATTTAGCGATTGCCGCTATCAGAACGTAGGTGGTGTGACTGTCTATGATACATGACATTGTGTGGGTGGGAGAAGGGGGTGAATTGAGGCATAATGTTATACATATGGCAGGACTATGACGTGGAAGAATATGGCGAAAGGCTCCTATTTAAGAGTAGATGTAATGGTTATGAGAAATATTGATAAAGTAGGACAAGCGCGATTTATGCAAGGTGTATATATATTATTGCATATATGTAGGTTGGTTGGCTGATTACCTTAGTGGCTACACCTAGGATCTAGATGGGTGGGAAGTGGTGGTGGGCGATAGTCCAGCCGCAGCCTTAACCTATCCGGACAGGACCCCAGGGGATCTAGAACATGCGCACCCCATGCCCACTGTGACCATTGCCGTACAGCCATTAACTCAAGCTACCTCCTCCCCGCCAACCCCTTCCTGATGCCACATGGGCGGATATCCAAGGCCCACCACACCTCATCCCCTTGCTGTAGGCTCTATTGGCTGAGGAAGCGACGCCCGGGGGCTACTGGCCCGCCTTATAATGGCCACCCCAGGGTTTCCCTGCATGGAGGGAAGAGAGGAGGTAGGCAGGGGAGGTAGGAGGTGGGAGGGGGTAGACTCAGAAAACTACCTGCCTTATCCCATATTGAAATGGCGATTTATTGACTATTCAAAACCTTTTTTCCTACCCCTCCATCCTTGGCCCCCTTCCCCCAGCATTCGCGGAAATCTGTCGGTGGTCCCTCCAGGGCAATGGTATTGTGGAGTCCGGAAGGTAACATAGCACTTTTTAATGCGTTGGTGATAGCCTCCAAGAAAGTACACCGCCAGCATCAGTCTCTATTGATGCGTTTCGTTTGGGCTACAATACACAGGTTTTAAGATATTCATAGATGCTCAGGACAAGGGGAGCTTGACTGTATTTGGAGAGGACGCTGATGTATGGGTTTTCTACCCCACAAGGAGGGAGCTCATCGTTTCCTCCTTAGTTCACTTCATCCCTGTGTCAGTCGGCCTGTCGCCACACACTTAGACGAGTGTGAGCAGCTCTAAATATGTAAAGCACCGCTGCCACTTGGCTGGGGATCTGCTCATCACACAGCTACAGATAGATAGGTGTAGGCAGGCAGGGGGTGGGGTTACTGTGGCTTTAACTTGCTGCTAGCCGGCCACATCTCTACCCCTCCTTCCCATCGCCGACAACCCATTTTACCTTTAAATAAGCAGGCCTTTGCCAAGACGGCGGATTGCCCTGAGATAATTGCCTGCCGCCCGCTGTGAAGCCGGCTTGGTTTATACCTCCAGACGAAGCCATCAAATTCAAGTAATTTCGACCCATTTTCAGTCTTTAGTGGGAATGGAGGCTGTGTGTTGTAGCCGTGGTGTAATGGTGCTGAAACGGCTTGTAGCAATAACTCACACCCGCGTGCCGTGCTCCTCCCCAGCCTCATGACAGCGTTTACTGCAGCACCACAAACGGATGCGGCTCCTCATTGAAAACCTTTGTCTGGGTGATTACTTCACTTTTTGTGCCCCTTCTTCTCCACTTAACCCCATAATAACTAAATCTCTATTCTTAATCAAAGTGCCCATTGAAATAGGCGTCTTCAGAGGGGACAACGGCACAATAGCGGCCATTACGACTTCAAAAGTCGAAATTAGAAGTCGGTCTGGGTGGGTTGACAGGGGATAAAAATCGGCGGTGTGTGTACTTTGTTGTCTGTGCAGAGAAATGAAGTGTGGAAAGCTGGGCGGAGGTCTACGCATGCCCCAACGCATGCGCAATGGATACGAGGCATTGGCGTGCGTCTGGGGTGGATGAGGGGATGGAGTTGGGGTATGGGGTGGGGGTATGGGGTGGGGGTATGAGGGTGTAGCTGCCGCGGGGGCACACGCCGAGCATGCACGCATCCCCACATCCTCCCCTCCCCTTCTCTGTCCCCTGGCATCATTAACTTATTACGGACGCGTGAAAGGTTACCTGCCCTTTCTTCTGACAGCCTCAGGCAAAAATCTGTCTTTCTCACACCATTTACTTTGACCCAATTACACGCGCCCCCAAAGATCTAGGCCTGAAGCAGCCTAGTGACATGACTCCCCCATGTTGTGTTTTTCCCACTAACCCTGCCATCATTGCCCATGGCCAGCAGGCTAACTACTGGGAGGTAAAGCTGCAGCATTGGTGGCCGTTGATGCTGCTTGCATGACAGCAGAGATGTTTCATTATCTATCGCCCCACAAGGTGCCATGTGTTTTGACCTGCAAATCAGATTTCAGGCTTATCGGATCTTGGCCGTGTCAGATAGAGATAAGAAGACATGCAAAATAACACTTTGCCCGTGTTTATCCTTATTCAGGATATCACGGTATTGTACCGTCAAGGTTAGGGTCCAACACTGGCTATTCAATAACAAACCATGTCACTCAAAAAGATTGGAGTGGCATCGTGTTATGTCAAAGTTAAGGTCTCTGATTAGAGAACCTAACGGAAATTGAAGACGATCGACGATGAAACCCAGTCTGTATCAGGCTTTTTGTTTTTGAATTACTTTAGTGCACAATGGCACAGATGAAAGATCTCGGACATACAATACTAACTGATGAAAGAAGCAGCTTGTGGTAATACAAATACATGTTGGGAAATCAGTCCCAGTGGAAGGGAGTCCCCAGCATTCAAAAACCTTAATCCTCCCCTTTTTATTTAATTCCTAATCTTTATATCTGTTTTTCACCAAATATGGACTGTGCTTAATGGCCCCAACCATTCCGTGTCGAATAATACACAGTATGCCTTTTTATCCCCACAGTGCTGGATGACAATAAAGGTTTCCTTTAGCCACCTTTAAATCCCTTTGAGTCCTAAGCTGATATTTCCTTTCTTACTCTGCCTGTGGTAACAGGTACCCACAGAGGCCTGGCCAGGTTGACTGTAATGCTGATTAAACTGCTTTCTTTGCTCGGCATGACTCACACAAGGCTGATAAGGACGGCCACCTTTGCACATTGTGTGCACACCTATATCCATATACCTATCTTTTAGTGTGCAATACACACGTATACAGGCACCCCACGAACAATGGGACGACTCTATAGCCAGCTTGTAAAACAGTCTTTCAGGGGACTCTGTGCTAGTGATCTGAGCTGGGGATCTTTGTGTGGCCTTTTGGGCTCGTGACACATGAAAAGATATTCGGCCATTTCGGGCCAGGGGGAGACGCAGATTGCGTGGCATTTTGTAGCAGCGTTGGGTCCCAGTGCATTGATGGGTTTATTGATGGGCCTTCTCCCCAGTGCCGCCCGGGATAGTCACGATCTATTCTGACCACACTCACTCCCTTCCCCACACAGCGGCGTCGGGAGTCCCCCTCTCCCTGTACATCCACTGGGGAAAGGGGACACAAAGACACAAAGGCGAGAGGAAACACCATCCCCCCCTATGGCACATCGACTTGTCGTGCAGCACGTTTCATGGTAACAGTGTACTGAACAGTTCCCAGCTGCTGTAGAGCTGCTCCGAGTAGCTCTATAACGGAAGTATATAGGCAGTGAGAGAAGGTCTGAGTGTGTTGTTAGAGGTTAACACTGCAGGCTGGGTCGGTGCCCTGCTATTGTTCACGATATATTCCCTACACGTGCTATAACGGAGGTTCACCAGACTTCGGCTGCAGGTGGCGCTAAGGTCTGTCCACCATATAATTCTGCTGCCCGCTAGAAAGGTCTAGCTGAACTGTATGTAGTGCCTACCACCATACCCCTTAACTGTTAACCACCATTTTCCATCATTATTATCACCCAGCTGTTTCATCTTTAGTGTGCACTGCATAAGCCCAGTCCCGCTGCTGTTCAGCTGTACATTGAGGAATAGAATCAGAAAGTCAAATATATCTATAAATAGATCCAAAGGCATCATACTATATACTTCATACTATCATACTACTTCATACTAATATACCAGCTTCGGTTGAATGCACTGTGCATGTTAGTGCTCCTTTCCTATCTCATGTAGGACCCAACAGTGCCCCTTCAGTAGCGGCAAAGGTAATATGCAAATGCCATTGCACTCGCCCCAGGCTCCGTATTAATAGGAAGGCAAGAGCAAGTCTACTGAGATCTCACTTCCTTTACTGCGAATCCGAGCTTATCGCATGGAAATCACTCCTGCCAGGACACAAAGGGAAATGGATTCCACACGTAAAGAAGCAGGGATAGCCTCAGAATAAAGCAGTGGCGAGTGGATGGGAAGAGCTCTTGCGACAAGTGGTAGAGAGGGGGTTCTTAGCAGGAAGAGTAGGTGGTTTTGTACATGCTGAAATGGTTTGGAATGATAGCGATCTTTGCTGTTTTAGCCAATTAGTCACCCTGGGGAATCTTCGGTCATGGATAATGATTGACAGTATTCCATACATGAAAGCAATCATCTGCTGAATAATGATGGATGAGGAAAATATATATGGCCTGTGATGAATATGCAAAATAAACACGAATCAATTGATGTATCAAAATTGGAATTACTTTTGTTTCATAGCAAGAGTGTGATAATCAATAATGCGTAGATTTAGGTCATACATCTATAGAGGGGTGCATTGACTTGCTTTAAGGCAGGAGGAAATAAAGAAGAAAATGAACGAAATCTAATCTCTGGCTATTGATTTCACGGAGGAGATGTTGCTTGATCAATTTTCAATAAGGGAGAACTCTGGTCCCTGAATAGGTAGTTTCAGACATTGAGGATGCTGTCGACGTCCTGTGGATAGGAATTTGAACCGTAATGAATTTTTGGAAGGTGACTTTCCGCTAATCAATCGCAATCCGAAACCCAAGGCCTTATGATACAGAAACGACTGCTCGCCTCAAGCAAATGGCCTTCAGCTATCGAATATGAAGACTTTCACAGACATTTTAGTAACCAAGGTAAAAAAAAAATGTGTTGGCAAGCATTCATGATTGCCAAGAGTTATTGTCACGGTCTGCTTTAATTTCACGACAGATTCGATGGGCTAGTCTTTTTTTCCACAAAGCAAACCATCAACTGATGCATAAAGACTCCACCTTGTTATCCAACTGCCACTGGATACCCTCTGTTAAAAGGAACACTTCAGGTTACTGTCCCTAAAGCCTGGTTGAGATATATTGCTGCTCGACCTTGGGACACATGACTGTCAAGATGAATTCGCACCATCCATAGGTAAGAGATAGTGTGTGTCTGGGGACCATGCTGGCTTTACCTGTGGGTGGCCGGACGTGGGGGCTGCTACCTGGGCTGGTTAGGGTTACCCCCTTCAGCGGCAGGTAGACACCTGACCACCCCACACCTGGGGACGACTGTAGGTCATCACCACCTCCCTCCTATCGGGAATCAATTAGATAAAGTCAGATCCCCACGTCGTCAAACATGGATCTCGTGTCACATATGGGGCCATGTGGGGATGGGGTGGCACAAAGGATATTTTGGGCGGGAGGGGGGTGGTAGGTTGGGGACTGGGTTTGCTTTTTCGTGTGATACAGATAGGTTGAGCATGGACCGGCATTTATATGTATTATGTGTAAAAATATATAATGTAGATAATATGATAAAAGATGGGCATTTTGTATGAACAAAGGCTATATACATGTATCATAGAGACGCAAAGATGACTGGGTTTGAGCTGGTATGGATAGGGTTAAGTCTGGTAGGTGCATGTATGGGCCGAGAGGGATGAGGGGGTTGGCTAGGGAATTGATACTACCCCACCTCCTACCTGTATTGTCGACCTAACCTTCTGATGCATCAGGTCGAATTCATATCTGGCAGTTATCCAAGACACATTCCTTATTCTTCCCCCCTTTGTTCTCCGCTGCGTAGTAAGTGCACCTAAACAGTGACAGGCACACATAAATTATCCCCAGCGCCGATCCTAACCTTAGCAGCCTTTAGAAAAAGATTGGAGTTAAAACAATGACTGCAAGAATGCAATAACAAACTCATATTAATTTTGGGGTGTGGAGCTTGTCGTGTACATCTAAGGAAGACATCATACCAAGCAAAAGACGTACGATATGAAAACGTGCCCCACGGCTGCATATATCTTTCTTATTAAGTACAGCGGGTCGTACGTATCAAACCCCCCAGGGTCATGAAAATTTAAGTACCACCCCAAGGCAATGCGAAATGACCTGGACGACACAGCTAGTTGACAAAGGTGCTGCCACCCGCAGCGCACCTAGGCATTATAACGCAAACACTGATTGAATTAAATCCGATTTCACGTTTTTGTGAATTATTTGAGGCCATATTGGGCTATGTCTACGGGCATGTACATCAGGAGTTTTTTCCCATCAGCCACATATATAGTACACCGATGGTTGTTACGTCATTAAAGGTATGTCTATTGATGGAGTGGTTTCATATATTTGGTTAGGGCATTAACTCAGGTGTTAATGGGTCAATAGGTGAAGTGGTTACCAACCGCCAACGGCTATTCACAACAAAGACCCATTCAGTTTCCTAAGAGTCGCCGGGTGTTAGTATTTAAGCAACTGATAGATTTGGTATAATTACTCTTCTTCTTAGAGGTCGGCTATAAGTGTTAAGTGCCCTATTATTTTAAGGAACGTAGCGGAATAAAATGGGTCTTCCTGGAAGGTGATAACAAGGTGTCTAATGGAGTGGATTAGATAACACTATAGCCAGAAGATACATGGACATAAAGTATAAATGTCAGTCATCTTAGTGTCAATTCATCATATCCCCAAAGATTTGTAGTCCTACTTCAATAGCGAGTCACACGCCATTTTCCATCAATCTATACAGTCACCCCTCACTTCCTCGAACATTTACTTCCTCGGATCCCTCACTTCCTCAGACAGGTGCCTGGCAACCTCTCCTATATGTTCCATTGTATTTGGACTTAATTCCTCGGATAATTCGCTTCCTCAGATATTTTTCCCTGCATTTTCCAAATTCGAGGAAGTGAGGACCGACTGTATTACATCAAGCTGGCATCAAGCCTCCTCCCAAGCTGACGCCTTATACGAACTCATCTAACATTGCTTTCCACGAATTTCTTACCTATGATATGCTATCAAACATATTGGCAACATCCTTCTCTTCCCGGAACCCCGCCTTCCCCACATCATTTAACAATACCTTATATATACGCATCTATACAGAGCCCACTGTAGATGTGAAATATATGTCAACCTTCACCCCCATTTCTTCCCTAAGTCTTCCTGACAGGGCATGTCACCTTTGTCTCCGCCAATGTAAGTTGTCACCTCTATATGTCCTTAGCATACCCCACCCATTGTCATTCCTTTCTTATGAATCTACATTAGTCACAATGAGTGAATGGTGTCCTCCATAATATGGAACCTGCTAACCCTTCATCACAGCCCCTTAAACTGTCAGGTTCTCTGGTACACCTGCCTCCTAAACCACCAGTATACCCCATTATAGCCTCACTGAACCTATAGTCATACTTCCCATACACCAATAGTGCAGGGCCACACATGTACCTAGCCACCCCTTGTAGCAGGAATCCGGTATTCATAGGATCATAAAACATAATATATACACAATACTAATATACTGTGCTGTACGACTTAAGGCTTACTTAAGACAGAGACCTAGGTCTCTGCATAAGATGAACATGAACACACCAATTGGTGAGCAGGTGAATATATATTACTTTTGCTTATATTCAACATCCACCTGCGTATCAGAGCAGTATTGCTTTATCCTTGTTAGTAATCAAGCTAGTTGTAGTGTGTATGGCTGAGTAGTATTTCGCGAGATCATGTCCCACTCATACAAATGCATGACCAATAGTGCCACATCATGTCCTTAGCTACCCATGGCAGATTATACATAGTATCCGTTACTGTACTATATATACGTAGAGGTCATATCAGGCCTGTTTTAGCCTTCTTCACAGACTGGAAGAGGTTGGTCTAAATCCATCTTAAGATATATATCCTCCAGTATAACCCACTCCACCCTGGAGGAAGGCGACGCCCCGTGACGTCATAAACGTCATTATAGAACAGATCCTGGGCCCCACAACTGTACATCGATCGTCTAGGCCGACGGGACGCAGGTCTGCTGATCAAATTTCCGGTTCCGGTTGGCCATTTCAATACCCAGGGTGCATTTGGAGGTGGCGGGCAATGATGAGGATGAACCCAGATCTGGCGGCGGTAATAATAGGGAAGTAACCTGACCAAGTTCCAGGTGTCATGTTGTGTGTTAGTCCATAAAGGTGGGAGGCTGATATAGGTTCATATGATATAGAGTGAAATAATCAGTCAGCTCAGCCCATGTACTGCATCCAGGACTGCATCCCAGAACTGGATCTAGGATGAATGATGACACATTTCAAAGACTGCAGTAAATCTTTGTGGGATGTTTTACCATTGTAAAGTATTTCACGAAACGTATTAGATGTTAAAGTGTGTTCTTGCCGTGAATATTTGTAAGTAAACTCAACCGGATATTTGCCATTCTCCTCCTTACACTAAATTATAGAGTACTGGATAGGGATGTTTTCCCCTTCCCTCCCCTTACTGTTGTAATGTACTAATTCATGCTGTGCGATCTGAAAAGGGCCCTCTTTAGTGTCACCCTACAGACACGTAGCAATGGCTGCCCTAGGGTGCTACCAGCTCATATACTTCATCTGAATTGCTCTTGGTCTAGATGAGAAAGGAGATAAAGGTAAAGAGCTGCTCCACACCCCTGGCAGCCTCATCTTTACGAGGCCCTGTCCCACAGAGGGACTGCTGACTCTTCACAACAAGCATTCGAGAAAATTACCCATTTCCTCATCTCCTCAATAAGGAACAAAGCAATCGCACACTCTCGGCGGCGGGTCACTACTATGGGCTAATACTGCTCCGCCCGGTAAAAATAGATCTCTGGGGAGCAGTTAGCCCCGGTCTGCACCATCCCTCCCCGGCAGCCCACCTGGCTGACCTACAACACATCTGTTGTGCCTATTACCACGGCCGTGGGTGGCAGCGACAGGTCCAGGGAGAGCTTTTCTTTGGCTGTGGCCTCGCCTCTGATCCCCCCTCCCTTTGCTGCCACCTACTTCCCGTGCCTTCTTTATCGCGGGAGGTGGTGGTTCGTTAGTAGCCGCGTCACGTAGTGGGCAGAAATAAGGCTCGACTTTAAGGATCGGATCCTGAGATCTCATTAAGCTCCCAATCCCGTGGTCGGCTATGATAAGGCCAGCAGGGAGCGGAGGCCTCTCCGGTCCTGCCACCTTGGGCGGCGGAAGGTGGGCGCTGGGTGCTGGGTGCTGGGTGCTGGGTGGGGCATAAGGTAGGAAGGTTGGGGTAGGTGGTGGTTGGGGTATAGGCCTAGGGAGAGCTTACGTAGGTGGACGCTATAGGTATACGATAATGAAGTCCTGCCTCCAGGCTGCTTCATAACACACACCTGTGGTAACAAGGTGGGTGGCAGGTTCCTCCTGGTGGGGGGTAGAAGATAACAAGGATGGGATAGTTGTGGGGAGTTAAGCCGCCGCCGACAGGAAGATGGCAGGAAACGGAGAATAACAAGGAGGTAGTAGGTGGTAGAAGCTGTAGAGATGTCGGTAAGTACCAGGCCCAGTTCTGTGGTAACGTTCTGTAGACGGGTCCCGTAGACGTGTCATTGCCCTGGGGGAAGGTGATTAGCATTGGGAAAAATTAGAAGGACAATAGCTCCGGGATAAAAGGTGGAAGATGGCATGATGTGATGGGACTTCTGGGGAAGGCAAAGGGACCTGGTGGTAGGCAGTATGCCTTGTGTGCAAGGTAGTGTCTGCTCTGTGAAAGGCAATGAGCCTTGTGCATGAGGCAATTGGGCTTGTGTGGAAGGCAAAGGGTCTTGTGCAGAAGGCAATGGGTGTTGTGGGGAGGCCAATCCCTCTACCTAGGGATTGGCCTCCCCACAACAGGGTGTGGAAGCAGGTCATTTTGGGAGTCGATTGGTGCTATGTGCAAGACAACGGGTGTTGTGTGCAAGGCAATTGGTCTTGTATGGAAGGCAAAGGGTCTTGTGCAGAAGGCAATGGGTCTTGTGCAGAAGGCAATGGGTCTTATGCAGAAGGCAATGGGTCTTGTGTGGCGGGCAATCCCTAGGGTGTGGAAGGCAAGTCATCTTGTTTGGGAATCGATGGGCGTTATGTGCAAGGCTATGGGCGTTGTGTGCAAGGCAATGGTTCTTGTGTAGAAGGCAATGGTACTGATGTGGACGGCAATGAGGAGGGCAATGAGCCTTGTGCAGAAGGCAATGGGGCTTGTGTGGAAGGCAAGGGGTCTTGTGCAGAAGGCTAGGGACCTTGTGTGGAAGGCAGTCCATCGTGTGTGGAAGGCAAGCGACCTTGTGTGGAAATCAAGGGGCCTTGTGTGAAAGGCAATGGACCGTGTGTGGAAGTCAATAGGACTTTTCTTTAAGAGACAACAGGCAATGAGACTTGTCCTATTTGTAGTCAATGGGCTTTGAACGTAGAGTTATCTTATACAGAAAAACTAGACGTGTAAGAGGTTATGGGCGTAAGCAAGTCAAGCATGGAGGCAATTTATTTGTTGGCAGGGGATAGTGTGGGCAGTAGTGGAACAGAGAAAGAGCACAGCATTAAGGACGCATGTCAGGGTGGGTGAGTTGGAAGTGGGCGGTTGGAGTTAGGAGCTAGTAAGGCGGCTGTGGGAGAGATTCATGGTGGACAAGACTTGATCCCTAGGATGATTGGTCCCCTGCGGCGTCCCCTATACCCCCCTTCCCTCCCCCCTCCCCCCCACAGATGCCCTGGAGGCGACTGACGCCCACACGCGCCGATCCCACCTCCTGCAGGTGGGGGTGGGGTAGACGTGGTGTGATGTACTAATTACAGGTAGGAGTTACAACCACCTGGGTGCTGCTTATATAAGAGTAAGCTGCCTTAACACCAGCATGCACTGATCACACCTGGGTCCAGTGACAACCCCAGCCGTCGTGTGTCCACTGACAACCCCCACTATCACCCCCCACCTTCCTGCTACCCACTGAGACCCAATACACACAGCCTCAGCAAGCCACTAACTACTACTCCTATTGTGTATCATGGGTTACATGTATCCTGTAAGCAGCCATGCGCCACCTGGGGTGGTCACCCATGGAGAATGGCTACCGCAGGAAGCCGTTCCATAATAGACCATAGAACATGCATGATGATCATGCCGCCTTTACTCCTACCTGCTGGTATTCTGACCACCTATCCTACTGGAGGTAGTGATAGAGGAGTTGGGGTATAGGTTATAGCTATGGAGTGGTTGGATGATATCGTGCCAGCTCCAGCACTGTTTGAACACACACCTACCTGTTACATCCTCCAGTGAGCTGCTAGGGGACTGCAGCTGTTCTTGCTGTCTGAAGCTGCTGTGTCCCCCTTTCCCCTCCTCCTGTGCTCTCAGACTCCTCCTAGGTGTAGGACTTACTCCAGGCGCTGGTCAGTGTGTATGTATACACAGTTCTGTGTTTGTAGGTAATCCTCCAGGGTTTGAGATCTGTGTGTTATGAGACAGGTAGGCAGAGGCTGATAGGAAGGCCTGGGTACGTGCGAACAGGGCGCGGTGTGGCCGTGCAGTGCGCGCGTTGTGGCGGCAGTGGTCGTTGAGGAGCCGTACTCCAAGCAGCGCTGTGCGCGCCGCTCCCCTTCCACCCCTGAGTCTCACTGCTCAGTGTCTCTGGCCGCCTCTCCTGCCCCCTATCGGCCAGGCTGGGCTTCAGGTACCCCACCGCCTCCTACTCCTCCCAGCAGCAGCAAGGTGAGATAAAAGAGCACCGGGGCCGCGGCCATTGATTATGCCGGCCGGATAATGAAATATCTGCGCCAAATCATAGCGTGCATTAGGGGTGCATTATAAATGTGAACCCCCTCTCCACCCCTCTGCCTACTCCGCCACGCCCTCTGCACGGGCCTCATTGTGCACCCACTGCGGGTTTCCGTCAGTGCCCTGGGTTGTCGCCTTCTGGGGTGAGAGCACTGCCCTTCCATTCCCCACTAAATATGACCCACCAGGATCTGTTGTTTTGCTCTGTAGCATCCTACACTTCCATACTATGCCTTAACCCCCTGAGGACGACATAATGCGTTAATGCATCATGCCCTTGGTCATCATGATGCATCAATGCAGCCCCGGCGATTACATCATGGCGACAAATTAATCTTTTAGCGACATGCGTCCTTAAAGGGTTAACGTAGCTCAGAACTCCTGAATCCCTCCCATTTTTATCTCAAGACTACACTATAATATTTAGATCCCAGCTATCCTTGTCTCACTATTAATCTACAAGTCAACATGACATTTAACGTCTAGGACATTACCTAGCTTTCATTCTTAACTCGACACGTCTGCTCATCTGACCTTTCCCACCTCAACACTATTCCATTGTCATAATATACACATCGTACAAAAATACATTTCTCTTGACACGATGTAGATCTCTATTTCTTCGTACAAATGTATATCCGCAGCTTGTCTCACATTACTCCCAAAATGCTGAGCACTGTCACCTGTGCGTGCAGTCTTGACCACATACTATTATTGTCACATACTGTCCAGGTTGCCTGCCCATGCCCCAGTGGCCGCAAACCTTGATTCAACGTTGACAACTTCTTGATATAGGGTTACATTGCTGCACTGTTGGGATATCAACCTTGAATCAACCACCTTTTTCACTAGGTGCCTCCACAACCTACTTCTTGGCATTTCTATTTATATGCTGTGTCAGCTCTAGTTTTCTCATACATGTCTAGAATTGATAAAAATGACATTCTCAATGGGTATTATGATCTATGCACTTGGTTGACATTTAGAATGAAATAACTAGAATGCATGCATGCATATTTCAGTAAGACACGCTGTATGTCACTGAGAATAAAAACTAAAGTCGTAGTGCTGACTGAGTCAACTTGAAATGCATGTGTGTGCCTCTCAGTTTGATCATAAGAGGTAATACAAACATCTAAATGAACCCTATACCTGGATGGTGCTAGAATTAACATCTTGCAGAGATAAGGGTGAATAAGAAACATGTTTACAGAAGGATGCTGAATTTAGGTTGACAACATGAACATACTAAAAGCGTGCGTCAACAGTTACTGGTCAATGCTTAATCAATATAAATAACCATTTATTATGTTCACTGATGAATCTATAACGTTGATGACTTCATCAACCACATTAGAATCCTATATCAACAGTTGAATCAACTTTACTTGCCCAATGGGTGTAACATTGGCACCCTAGAGTCTACATCCTCCCTACATCAAGACGACTCTTTGGGTTATTATAGCCATGTTTCCCCATGGTTTCCAGGGACGCATTTTCGCTTTCATCCCACACACAAGCCTTTTACTCTATGCTGGTACCCCGTATACCTCCATTTTGTGTCCAGCTACAGTGTTATCCTCCCATAACAAACGCATTAAAGCGTGTTTATTTCCTGTCTAGATGTGGGTGAGCTTATCATGCCCCTATAGATAATTCAGCCCTTCCCGTCTGACCTGCTAGTGCTACCCATCCCACACCCATAATGTCAATGTCGAGCCACAGAAGGTCCGTCCCAGGCTCTAAAGCAGATAACTAACTGCACAGCCTGCGCACTCTAACACACCCATTCCCCATACTCCCATACCTACAAGCCCCTCCCATTCCCTCAGCTCACTCCACTCACAGACATGTGCATATGTCTCCGGTATGGCCTGTTCTCAGGGTGCAGGGATACAAGGGGTGGTAATGAATCTGCTACTATATCAGAGGGAAGGCAATGCAATATCCCTCCTGGGAAGAGTTGCACCTGTCATCGCAGCAACGCAGGGCCCCCAGCTGCCGCAGTCACCAAGGTAATGTACACTATTGTAAAATGTCGTCTGCTTAGCACAAAGTGAGGCACAGGACAACAAGCACCGTATGTGATGTTCTCTGCTACAACCACGACCTTTATCAGCATTGTCAGTCCCATTTAGGAGTAAAATCTGATATCAAATCTGTTCATGAGAAGACATTACGTTGTCTAGCATTCATCTTCTGTGATTATACACAAATACACACATGTATGCATTGACCTTCAGTTCTGATTTAAACAGACACAAACCTATTCAGATTGTATTAATTTAGTTACATCTATTGACACGATGACCACATTCTGTGTGGCACATTGATTCTGTTGAAACAATGAATATTTCAGCAGAGACTTCTTCTGATAAGGGTATTCATTCTTGATGATATTCTACGAGCTCCATAGGGCACACACAGGGATTGTTGACTGTTCCAACAATGCAAACAGTTGTTAAAGGTCACCACTAAAGGTGTATGGGAGGTGTCTAGCGTTCAAAGGGTATAGTGCCAACAGCAAGTCTTACATCTAACCATGTTACATGGTCATCATAAACCTCATTCTTTTACCTCAACGACCCTACCCTATCCAGCAACAGAAAAAAATAGAGAGAAACCAACGCAGTATATAAACCTGGCAGTGGTAGGGATCTAATACTGGAACAATGAATACATCATGTATAAAGAGAACAAAAAGGGAATAGGCCAGCACGACTGGCTGATCCTGCTGAAACCCCTTTTTGGCTGCAGGCTTTGAGGATTGTCGTCGTAATGGACACATTGTCTTTATAATCGAGTTTAAGTCCATTTACTGCGCTGGCACCAGTTTAATCCGACTCCATTGCTGCTGCGTGGGTCTATTCATCATGTTCTGAGAGAGGTGTCGGGACCAGGGGCAGACAATCAGTTTGGCATAACGAGGCACCCTAACTGGGATAGATACTGCCACACACGCCCACCAGCGTTTTAGAACTAGGGGATTTAATATACGTTAGCATGCAAAATGTGCAATTATTGTGCTGGGTTTTTAATTGGTTCCGCTTTTTAAGCGTGTAATCTTGTGAATGGATATAAATATTTACCACGGTATGGGTGCAGTGGGGAGGAGTAATGCGTGGTATCGGTGGGGATTTGAATATTGCATGAGCTCTGGTGATAAGAAGGTGGCTTTCCAGTAGCTGTAGAGTGTAGGTATGTATGTATATGGTATTTGAGGCTGTATAAATGAAGGGTTTTCCCATGTCTTCAGGGAAGAATTATGCCAATCCACTATGAATGCCTCTCCACAAAGCTTTATACGCAGCCGGCGGAGCTAACTTCCGCCTTTCTGTAATATTCTCACATTAGAGTGGTCTCGTGCCAATCGATCACATTAAAACGATATTAAAGGAGTAACAGACAATTAACTTGCAACAAAAAGTGGGCTCCAAAACAAATAATGTAAAAGAAACGCCTCCCCTAGCGCTATAGTATAAGAAATGGGGACGGCTGTGTTAAAGGCAGTGAGGACTATTGAACATAAAATACCTCAGGATCAATAAGAACAAGGTGATTGATTGTGGGAACAAGTAATGGACGGGCATTAAGGATAAAAAGAAAGGAAAATGATAACATACGAGCTAGCAAACACTAGAGAGCTTCAATGTATTACTGCTTTGCAAGGGAACGTCCCATCTGTCAAACCCAGCCTTTCTGGTCATGGCTGGGTAGATTGGTGAGTCCCCTCCCCCCTCCCCCATCCCCTCATCCCCCATCCCCGACCCCCACCCCCATCTCCCACCCGCACACCTTTACAAGATCCCTATACCCTCTTCCCTGACCAAAATTCCTCCTGACACCACGACAACCCCTTCATGTCGACACCAGAGCCTCCACGCATCACTGGCTAGTTGTGGAACCTCATCCAACAATACCCCCCTACCCCATCCCACCCACCTCCTCCAGCCCTGTCATGTGAGTGCCATGCTGCCCAGCCTACTACCCCCAATTACTTCCGCCAGAGCAGAAAACAGGTGTAGGCAGGCGACGTCCAAATTGTAGCTATCCGACTACGTGGTATTTTCTACTTTTGTGGAATGCCTCCCCGGCTACGACACCCAATACGTGGCCGGGGTCCTCCTAGGTGTGTGATTACCTTGGCCGGCCCCCTGCCCCAAAAACCAGAAGATTACAACCCTAGTCGCACCACCACTACCCCCTCTCAACCACCGCCGACCGTGTAATTTGTCAGTCAAAAATATAATTCATTTTCAACAGGTAGACAGCAGGGGGTGTGCGTGCCTTGTCGGTGTTGGTGGCGGCACTGAAAGGTGATCATGGAAAATGTATAAATGTGAAGCCATCAGTGGATGGCCGGCCCTCATCCCATGACCCCTACAGACATGGGGGTGGTGCTGGTGGTACACTTAGTAGTGGTGCTCTGCCAATGGTGGTGCGAGTCTGGTTATAGTGGTGTTATTTTTTTTGTGCCTTCCCGGAAGCCTAGTCGTATCCGGTGACAGGTAGGCCAGGCGGAAGGTCTCCCGGGCGTAAAACAATACACGCGCCATTACTGGTCGTTAGATTTGTCCACATGGTCGCTGCACAATGTTCTCCAATCCCCACTTCCTCCCTATACATACATGCACCTCATCCCACCCCCCATCTCTCGCCTCCCACCCCCATATTGCACAGTGGGGGAGCGCATGGTCGCCTTCCATCTGTTCCTGGCTACAATAATCCCGGCTTGCCTTACTGCTCCCATGATGCACTGCGCTCTACCCATGGGGCCTTGCGACTAATCTGCCGATAGGGGGCACTTGACTGGATGCGCGCGCAGCATTCTAGATGTTCATCAGCGACCGCCAGCACCACCTTGCGGCTCGCCTCGTGCTGGTGACAGCTGGGGTTTGTCTCTGACAACTATCACATGTCGACTGGGTAGCATATTAATTAGTCAAGCAGTATAAAAATAATTGACCTAATTCTATTTGCTGTATCAATTAGCCAATGGCACAGAATGTACATGCCAAAATAGTCATATAAAATTAGTCATAATTTGTCTCTTTGATAGGCCTGCTGTATCATGATGTGTGAAGCTTGTCATATATACACCATTGCTCTATCCCAGTGGGCACAAAACATTGACAACCACTGATCAATGTTGATTCAATGATCTGTGCCCACTGGGATGTTTGATGGGGTTTGATGTTGTTTTATATAGTCCATAACTCCACTAAACAGCTGGAAACACTTACCATTATGTGTTGGTGTCTTCGACACTTAATCTTGCTCACAGTAATTTAATGATTATAATACTACAACGAGTATTATAGGGCAAGGAGATCAACCATTAGCCATACGTCTGAGATTTATTATGCTGTAGTCAACACTGCTATATATTAGTCATATGTGCATGTATTGAATCCTAGTTGGATTTCCATAGAAGGAAACACTCTAATCTACAATATATCCCCTGAAAGCCTTAAGCCAACTATTCTTAATGGTTGTAGGTAGCCCCAGGCCGCTGACCACTGTTAGGTTACGTACTCTGTGTGCACGGCTAATTAAAGCATAAAGATCTGCCGTCCAGGTACTTATTGCTATTTAAGAGGGTTATTTGCTCACACATACATGTTAATTCAGTTAATGTATTTCAGTTATCCTAGTCACATTTTGGCTAAAGCTCTAAATTAGAGGAGAGTCCGCGCTATATAGATATAGTACACATAGCCCACATGTATTTGAATGGTATATGTGTTAGAGTGTTTGATTATTTTAGCGCCTTCTATGTGACATGGCAGTCTTACCATATCAAAATAACAGATTTTCATACACTGTAAATGTCATGCAACAAACAGTGATTTACTGGACAATTTTACTGTCTAATTGTCTCTGGGTATGCCACACTATTCAATTACAGAGGGATACCCTTTCAATTGCGCACCGTGTCACTATAGAGAAAAACGCTACTTGTTATCAACGTGTCTCCCGTCAACACTGTACAAGTTTACAGTGTAGACAGCGCTAATATTTACCTGGAGCAGAAATTTACCAGACAGTAAGTAATTTAATATCAATATTGTCCTCAGTTTAATCTTCTGCCTCTATACTTTAGAGAACCCATCTACCCGTCAAACTCATACCTTGAGTCAACCACTTTTGATATGAAATTACAAGTTCAGTATGCATCTGGTGACAATAAACTCCCACTGATTTAAGAATTGAAGTGTTTTCCAAATATATACTGCACATTGCATCCGCATCATCACTCTTTTTTCATACTGTAGAATCAGGCAGAAGTACCCCTGTTTGACCTGTTTTGACATGAAAATCTCTCTACTGTTGATTCTCTTTGATAGTTGATTTGATGTATTTGTCCCATTCATGCACAGTGTCAATCGGTTTTATGAGCTGGATATGTATCTAAATTACACAAATCATGACTTAATTGAGCAAAATTAATTTCCTAAATTATATTTACGACTGAATTTGTAAGGTACACCCATTTCACCTTAAGTCAGCTATGAATTCACCCTAAGTCAGCCACCTCATACCCTAAGTCAACCATGGGATTTTCTTCTGTGGAGTTCCCCCTGGAATTCTCTCTGAATTTTTGTCTAACAACTCTCCTCCCACCCTTGTGAATACCTCCCCCTCCCAGAATATCCTCTTCTACTAGAGGGATAAGGATAGCAGGCCTACTTGTGTAGTGTATAGAGGGCAAGGGTGAAATGCAAAAAGAGGGGGGGGGGGAGGGGGTGAGCGGGCAGAGCCCCAGATATATTCAATAGAACTCCATACTGCATGTCTATAATGTTACATTTAGTCCTTATTGCTCATACAAGTAACATTTACTTGTATTGATAGCTCATAATGCAGTTGTATTCACATGAGGTACAGTACTGACTTTGTCTTGATTATTCCATATTCAATAAATCATTTTCTTCTCTATTGTTAGTTGTAACATATTGATATATGATGCATACATTCATATCAGCCAATCCATTGATGACTCAAGGTGCATTTTGGCTGACTTAGGGTGAAAAGGGGCAATTATGAATACTCTGATAAATCATAGAATTAAATACTGTAAACTGATATATGGCATTGTAGGACATCATGAATGTTATTCTCCAGAGCAATACCTAAAGTTTGGTTCAATTCTGAAGGATATGCACTAAAAACTCTAGGGGAAATTACACCTGAAAGGTAGCTCATGGAAAAACATGGATCAGTTCTAGGAGCCTGTGCAAAGATCAGTATAAAAAGTGGACAAAAGGCAAGCTGCAGTAATTGATTCAGTGCTGAGGCTTTATTGCATACACTTATACATCTATGATGTGAGAGATATGCAGCATTCAGCCATGAGGCAAACAGTGATTCACTTTGTCTGCCCCTTTAAAACGGGTCTCCTATACATCACTATCCAATTTACGGTACATAAATGCTGCAGGTGGTGATAAACTGCTGTATATATGAGGACATTATTTTGCATGACAACTGTTTCTTTTCGCTTTTCTCTCTTTGAAGTGGGAGTCAGTCCTGACTATTCTCCAATGTGTCCAATAAACTGATTAATATAAGATAAATAAATAGATATAACAAAGAGCTTTAAATCCAACTGGGTTTATGTGGGTTCCCCGTTGGTGGGTGCAGGTATTACAGCTCCATGACACAACAAGGCTGGTTACCAAGGTAACCAATACCAGGGCTTGTAACCATTTCTGCACACCCATAAAACACCACTTAGCAGCAGTCCCCTGCACAAAGCACACCACCCGGGTCTTTGTCACTGTTACAGTCCACATTCCGGGCTAACACAGGAGCAGAAACATAGTGCTGTAGCCTTTGACAAAAACCCTCCCACCAAGTCTTATAGCACATCTCAAGCTGCACTGTTATGCACCTTGGTTCCTAGATTCTATTGATTTAGATTTTTGTTTGCCAAGTGTTGAAGTCAGTCGGAGTTTAAATGCGCTCAGGACGCAGCGAAAGTTTCATTTTCCTTTTTTTATTAGCCAGGTTCTAAGTGGCGAATTCCTGGATTAATGTGTTCCATTTTTCTGATTTTCAACTGGAACCATTCTGAGGCATTGTGTTCAACCGTTCTGAGGAGGTTTTTCTAGGACATCTGTTTGGTCGGCAGGTTAGGCATAAAACAAAACAACTCGGTATGCCTCCGTTGGCATGCACTTATTGAGAGTGTTTAATAGTTTGGAAACTATGTGTGTATATATATATATATATATATATATATATATATATATATATATATATATATATATAAATATATATATATATATATATATATATATATATATATATATATTATATATATATATATATATATATATATATATATATATATATATATATATATATATAAATATGTGATATACTAATAATTATATGCACACACAGGTTGGTATTACTGTATACGGTTTTTATTTTTTATGGAATACAGCAGTCCCATTGGATTAACCAAAGAGGTCCGTATTTCACTCCCCCCGTGAAATAACCCATGTCCGTATTTCACGGCCCTATGACGTCATCAAAATGGCGGTTTGTTTACATTTGAACAACGTAGGAAAAAGCAATTTTAGATAGTTTAGGCCATACCCTCCCCATAATAATTGAATTTGATTCGAAAAACATAAAAAATAAACACAAAGGTACACTCGTATTAGGCTGATGACTGGGTTACAGGGGCGTGGTGCTCTCTTATCCCTGGGTGAAACGTACATGGAAAACAAGGAGTTTTGACAACACTTTATCTGAGGAATACACTTAGGATATGTGTGTTGAGTAGTTGCATTATATAGGACAGCACGCACTGCTACACAGGAAGGGGACTTGTTATACTGATCCCCATCCCCATCGTAGACATTATGTACGTATTTAATCTCCTTTAGTCTTAAAAAGAGAAACTGAGTCTAGTCTATAGGGACAACTTGTGTGACATCCTTTGAAATATCATTTCCTTACATCACATTCCAACCTTTTAAAACCATAGCCCTGTATGTACACATTATTCTGATGACAACATGCCCTGGATACAATGGGACAGTATACTATTAGCTCAATAACAAAGGCACATTGCCAAAGCTTATAACGTGTCCTTGCAGTTGGGTGTGGCAACATAATCTGTCCTAGCAGAGACTTCTAATAATACAGACATAAATATCATCTGAATCATTCTGCAACGTTGACACGTGTATGTGTGTAACATCACACGCAGTCATGATGACTGAGCATGCTGCTGTTCCTAGCGTGTGTTGATGTACACTGTAAAAAGTTGTGTTCCAGAACAGCAAAATGTGCTGTAGCTATACAGTACCTTTGCTGTAAAAAATAATACAGTAAATTTTGCTGTCCATGTACATTTCTGTTGCTGTAGATGCAGCTTACAGTAGTGAGTTGTAGACCTACAGCACTTTTCGCTGTACTAGGTACACGGAGGGTCCTGGGATCGATCCTTGGTCTAGCCACCTCTCAATGGTCACAGCAATTTAACATCATTCTCTATGGGCCTTGCCTATAGTTTTCATTGTATAGTAAACAATTTAGGTGTTATACAATAATGTCTGCATGTTGCTAAAGGTGCCAAATATGAGAGCCATGCTGCAGGCCTTACTCCAGCTGCCTCGATAGCTCAATCAGACACAGTGTCGGACAGTAATAGGAAGGTACCGAGTTCAATCCCTGGTCACGCTAGTCATGAAACTACTGAAATGTTGTTTTGTACGCAGGACAAAAGAGACCTTTAGCAAACTCTACATAAAATCTGGTTCTAGCACTACAAGGTCAACCTTGTACTTGATTTGCAGGAGGTCCTAAATATCTTTACCTTCCACTCATCTATCTGATCATCTATATGAGAGCCATGCTGCAGGCTTTACACCAGCTGCCTAGATAGTTCAATCAGACACAGCGTCAGACAGTGATAGGAAGGTCCCGAGTTCAATCCCCGGTCAGGCTAGTCATGAAACTATAGGTCCTTTATGTTTTGATCTATTTTTCTAAAAGTGATATGTAAGTCTATCAATGAAAAATATCACCAGCCTTGAGAAGCGAACCCTAGACCTTCCGATTTGGTTTTACAATTAATTCTGCTGTACAGTAACAGTAGATTTTGCTGTACAGTATAATATGTGCTGTAAATATACATAAGCTGAGTTGCTGTAGGTCTACAGCACAATCTACTGGAACCAAAGTTGCCCCCAGTATTTGCTGCACAGGAACACTACTTACTTCTAACATTGTAAGCCTGCACAATGTATGAAATTGTATTTGTAAAGCCAGCTAATTTTATCCACTGATAGGAGATGTTCTTGGGTTGATGTTTTTACAATTAATTTAAAAAAACGTAACAATTATTTAGCAATATGCTAGTACAGGAACTTGGGAATCCTTGTTTATTACAGGTTATAATTTCAAAAGGCACGATTGATTTAAGAAGATACAGGTTACTAAGCAGATTAACATGTACAGTGAGGAACTAGAAACATCGGATGCAGTGCTGGGTTTATTATGGTTGGAAACAAGAGCAAGCACATTGATGTTTGAATAACTGCTCCTCACGAGGCCCGTATCCATTGAAAGGTTAAATCTTAGCTCGTGGAAAGAACCAAGCCACTCGACAATGTTTCTATCAGGGCCTGTATGTTCCTTTTTTCTGTGACTTACTAACATCCTTGACATCATTACCTAATATGTTAACATACGTATGTTAAATTACTGAAGCATTTTTTTCAAGTGAGCAGATCGATTTAGGTCGCTGTCGAGAGCTAGAAGCAGCAATACCACTGAAGGAACTGTCGAGGGAAATCTGTGACGAGCGCAGAGTAGAGTATTGGTGCAAGCAGTACAGGAAAGTGGGGGTTCGCTGCAGGCAAAGGACCTGGCGAGTAAGGCCTTATCGAATTAGGTCACGGCCTCCAGGCCTGTACATCCTTAGACAAAGACAGGGTGCACTGCATAACCAGGGTATGGAGGAAGTCCTTTATTAAAGAGTACAATAGGTGCAAGGCAGAACCCATGGGAACTACAGGTGAGATGGGAGACTGGTGCTGGGAGGGCTAGTACTATGGAGACAGTCAGGTAAAGGTAAGTAGGTAAGGTGGATGACTGATCCCCCATTAGTGGTAAACACTAAGTACCTCTATGGAAATAATCTGGTAAGCTATACCCATTTAGAATATTAGCTATAGTGAAGTATATCTTTTAACTCGCGTCCGCAGGCAAATCTTAGAAGTGATATCTAAAAAAGCTCAGTGCTTAAGAACGTGGATAAAGGAATGAGTACGACAAGGGTAACCTCAGCAACCAAATAAGTAACTTCTATTAGATATGTGGAAGTACCCAGATAAAGGAGAGGCAACCATAAACATAGACTTCCAACGGGGAAATAGACAAATAAATTCGTTCTAAGCAGAACACAATTTTTTATAATGTTCCATATAGGAACACAGACTATGAGAGAAAACCTCCTTGGAGCTATAGTATTTTCCCTAAAGCCTCCGAGGTGAGGCGAAGCCGAGGCGGTTTTCTAGCAAATACTCCAGCTCCAAGGAGGTTTTCTAGCTGATACCCCATCATGTATGATCATGACAATAAACCTACAGTGAGAACAATAGGACCAACAATTGCACGGAGTATAACTGGTAAAATCCCGCGTTTAGACAGTAAATCAAACCTTTAGTCACTAGGAGACCAGCGCACTTTCATTCTCAGTTTTCCTGATCTTTCTGGTCTCGAACTTTTGAAAGCAAACCCAATGTATGTCAAACCACTTAATTCACATATCCACTAATGTGCCGAGGGATAGTGTGATACAGCATGATTATAATATATTATGTGAGTATGCTATGCATTATACTAAGAACATATGAAAACAACATAATTATCATGCTACTACCTAACAGATAAGGGTGAGTAAAGGGTCTGCAATGTGTTGTGTGCTGCACCACCCAATATAGTATACAGTTTTCCAACAACACAATATTCATTGGACTCCGTTATCCGAAATGCACTTGCTCATAACTTTAAGCAATGTACTCATCGATTAGTTTTCGTAGATGATTATATAAACTGGCATGTGTTTATTTTGGTGTTATTGAACATTATAAATTATTGATATTTTTCTTTTATGTAAATAAAAATAACCAAGTGCAACTGACTATTTCCACATTCAAATTCCAGTAGCCCTATGGGATTGGAAACACAGCTTGTATTCAGCATGATTACCCAGGCGCTGCACACACGTTGTCATGGGAAGGCCATGGCCCAGGTTTTACAAGTTAACAAGGGAACGAATACAGGCAATTACAAGAATCAAAGACAATGAATAATACAACAGATTCTGTTTTGAATACTGTTGTAGGAGCTACGTCGTCTCATCGTGGCGTAATGCGATTACAATTACAGACCCTTTCTTTACATTAAGCAAGGGCATTGACTAATTTGCATTCTGAAGAGTGTTATGAACCAATTCGTACCTGCCTGTATTGTCAGCACAATCAAACCTAGTTATATAACGTCCACCTTTTCCAGAGTAGAATAGATTATGTAACCGTCTCACATAAGTAATTGTAATAGCGATAATTTGGTTATAATGATAGTGTAGGATTGCTTCTCACATGAAATTGTGCCTTGCCCATTCCTATACAACTATGTCGACTTGGAAGCTATTATTTCATTAATTAGAAACCATGATGTTTTACAATTCTTATAAGTTATATACCCAATACAGTGCAAGACATGATCGGCCTCTCTGTTCCCGAACACCATTGTCCCTCTGTTAATAAGATATCTTAGTCTTGGTTAATGTAGACGTAAAAGCACCTCCCCCTGGAGACAGGGCTTCATAAATGAATATGCATAATTATCAATTTTCGTTAAAAACAGGGGTCGCCATCACTGTCAGATGTCACTGAACCTAATGGAAGACAGGTATCCTCAGAAATAGGCTTGACAGCAACCGTGACAAAAGCAGCCAGAGCTGGTGAAACCCAATATGTTCAATGAAAGCCTGTCAGGCCGCCCTTAAGGCATTTGAGCACTTAAACAATGAACTCGGTGAAAATGCAATGCTTTTTCCAAACCTTTAAAATGCATGTAAGATGGCCAATAAGAAATTTGATGATTTGAAAGCGTCTATCCTGGATTAAAAAGGGAAGGTAGCTCTTCAGTTATTCCATGGCAGAAACAGAAAGGACAACGCGATGGTACAAGGTAGGATTTGTAAATCAGAATGTGCCAGGGAGAACAATCATATATCAGATGAAAAACCACACAGAGGAAATGGCAGGTCGGATAAGCTTAAAACAGTATTATTATCACTATCCACAGTATTATCTACTACCACTGATAACCTCTAACCTGGAAATCCACGTTTGTGAGATGGACCCATTTAATGTAAACTAGTATAATTCTACCTTTCTTGGGTTTCCCCTGTGTTCAAACAACAACCTTCCTTATGATACAATGACTGTTCATTGTAATTGGTTTATAATGGATTAGACTGCACATAATAGCTTTTGGGAAGGAATGAGGAGAGGTTGATAAAGTTAGTTGTACTTATTACCATTTTAAACACCCACCTTGTATCCTATCCCGTACAGCAGGGCCCTGTGTACTCTGGGTGCGGGGAGATCGAATAGAGCTATAAAGAAGTCCCAAAGTGTCAAAATTGAGGATTCTATAGTAGTAACTTTGTTTGTTACCCCTTTATTATAATTTACTGCGTATATTTAAGATTTACACCACTCACTTGTAACATGCACCAAGGGGACGATATAGATTGTGACATTAGCGGCTTTGTCTGACTCTACCTTAAAATACCCAGTTCGTCCCCGTAGTTTATCCCTTCTTTGGTGTTATCTATCCTTCTATTGGCAATATACTGGGTTCGCAGTTGAATCTCTATAATGATTTGTGTTTGTAGCCAACTGAATAGCACCAAACACTCAGTGCGGACTAACATTGGTCCATTGTGAAAAGGGTAGAGGCCCTGACAGAAGCATCATCATTGTTTTATATTTAACAAGAAGTACAAAAGGCGACTGCTACATAGCCACACGAGACATCAAGGGACTCACATCTCCATGGCATACCTGAGAAAAATATACCAGACTTATGATAAGGGATCCTTACAGTTTGCGCATTATTGAGGATATGATTATGATGAAATGTATAGTCACCTAAGCTGAAACTAGAAGATGACTAACGATTCAGATTTATTATGACGAATATACAGGGGAAACTAAGGGATAAACAGGAATTCTCTTCCGCGATCCTTCCAGTCATACACGATATCATAACTACACGTTGTCCACATGCTGTTATATCATGATCCGAAGACAAGTAATTATATAGAGGCATAGCCGGGCTGATTGTTTGGAGTCTCTAAAGGTAGGTTATTGGGCCGATGAACGCATGTAACGCAAAAAAGGGGAGAATATGGACGGGGCAGGGGTGGGGTAAGGAGGGTGGGGGACTCCTCAGCACTAAGACCATGATTAACCAGGAGTGCAGGTGCGGCTATTCAGCCCTTACAGCAGCAGGAGGGCCCCAATGAAGGCGGTCCCATCCCGGAGATATAACGTTACCCATGTCTATAAATACTATAATAACAAGGTGATTGCGGCCACTGAGAGGGGTGTGTTAGCACCAGAGCGGTGGTTGTAACCCAAGACCACGTGAGACCAGCGTCACAATTACTACACCAGGTGAATGATTACCTTCATCGGTTCTCCAGATTGTAGTCTCATGTGTTGCTCTTTTTCTAATAATATGTAGTCTCATTATTTAAACCATTAATGACTTATTGAATTGACATGCTTAAAAACCAAACAGACCTTGCTGTTTTTATTTCAAATTATGACTCGAGGAGGTTTTATTGGTTTTCTACATGTCCTCGGGTATTTCTTGCTCACCTAATCTGATTTTCCTCTGTTAAGAAACACGCAAATGAATCTTCGGAGAGACAATAAACCAGTCAATATTCTAATTATCATTATTTCTTTTATTCCAATCGCTTCACTCTTATTTAACCACTACATCTACTTAAGTGATAAAGATCGCAGACAATAAAATACAAAGGTCATGTGTTCAAATCACAACGCCCACAATACCTAAAGCAGCACTTTATTTTTGCAGTACCGGTACTTTTTATGAACACCAGCCTAAGGAATATTTAATGGCAATTGTCGACACCTCCAAAGTGTGCATGAGCTGGCGGGCAAAAGCCATACAATAAAGCCTTCTCTCAGCCTGCTGGCCTCTTATAAATATTCTGAAGGGGGCGTAAAGCGGACAGCTGCACATTAACATTGCAGGTGGCTTTACTTGCTGAACATGATGAGGGAATTCTGGCTACCATGGGGGTCTGCAATGCTGTAGAAGCAGTGGTTAAATCTGCAGTAAGTGGTGACTTTAGTAGCAGTTTACACTGTTAAAAGGCTGGAATGGGATCGTAAAACAAATCAAACAGTATCATGCAGTATCACTTTGTTATGTGTGGGTGAAAGAATAGATATGGTGAAGCATAGTTCTTCCTTGGGATATCAATTATCCACGTGTTCTATTCGCTGAGCACTTCAATTGCTCTGTACTGCTCAGACCAGCTCATGTCTCCAACATGGCTCAACAGGCGGTTCTAAGGCCGTGTGTTAGCATAAGGAGACGATGTGGGTGGTGGTGAGGGATCCAGGGCTGCTAGAGGGTGTGAAGGGGGGAGGGGTGGAAGCCCATGGCCTGTTGAAGAATACTAAGAAGGTGGCTCTCCGTGATGTGTTGGTGAAAGCCCAGATAAACAAACACAGGGGGCCTGCAGGACGCTGTTTGTTCTGCAGGTGGGGGGCTGCACCAGCTGAGCCCCTCACAAGATGTGGTAACTAGGTGATGGAGGGGAGGGGGTGCTCAGTCAGCTGCTCAGACCAGCTCAGTAGGCCTGTAGGACGTATGGTCTGGGGATTGACATGATCCGTGTTCAGACTTGAAGAGGCATATTTACATAATATCGACCATAAGCCCGTGCTAGGTGTGGGTAAAAAGTGAACGTATATTATTACAGCTCAGACACATGTATACTGGCATATCCTGTATAATCAACGTATCTTAACATGGGATACGTGGGTAGTTTCTGCATAGTGTTCATGATAACTGCTATTTATCATTAAATAAGTGTATGTGGGGTCCTGTCACCTTTCTGATTACCATGCCACATTCCATAGAAGGTACTAAAGCAGTTGATATTACGATATTATGAGCAACGTATATCCATGTATAGAGGCACCTCAGATTCCGTATTGGAATATCGTGCACCACGCAAATAAATTGCATTGTTACCAGTACATGAACACAGTATTCTAATGATTCAATGTAGCAATACCCTGGTCGGTCGAGGCATAGCAGTCACCCATTGCCTTTTGTAGTTCACACATTAGGTATGGCTTTGCAAACAAAGATGCTGAGACTAGCTTCTTTCTGTTCCTGTGCTGAAGTCAATTCTCTAACAGTCGACTTTGCAAGTTATGAAAGAGATGCTTCTAGCTATTAGTATTGATTACCTGGGTCATTATAAAAAGGCAGCCCCACATCCCCAGGTAGAGCTAATACCTTGTCAGCAAAGGGAGCCATCTCAATCCCAGGCTTTCATCAACATCTGATATTGCCGCTCCTTTGACCATTGTTATGTGAGCTAATTTTGTGGGAGGTTATTGTAATGCCGTTACTGTATCTAATGCCTCTTTCAAATTGTTTCTTCCACCGGCTTCTGCTGTGTCATCAGCTATGTTGTGCTATGTGGATTATAAGCATTTCTATTATTAACGGGTTGTAGGCAAATTTAATTATTGATTTTGTGTTTCGATATCAAAGTGTTAGCTTCATCCTGGATTTCCATTCCATTCTGACAAATTCACCAGAAATATTGAGTAACATCGGTAGAAGATTTTTTGTTCATCATGTTAACAAATGTATAGGTACGCATCTTGAATGTGATTAATTGTTGAATAAACGAGTTCGTTTAGGATTCATTGAAACAAATTCAAATAGAAGCTGTGTCAAACCTTGTTTCGTAATGCCTACTGCCATCGGCAGCTGCATAGAGAGATAACGTTTTAATCAAAACCGATAGAGCCGAAGGCTGGTCAGCAGGTTCACATGGCCCATACCGATCAAACTTGGAACTGCATATCAGTTTGGGTGCTGAGGGAAGGGTGGCTGTAAAGAGGACCTTAAAATTGTGGAGTTGTTCCAAATCATGTCTTTGGCATACTGCATTACTGGCATCCTTGATCTCCCCTCATTGGTAGGTCGGTGCCATGGCTTACCTGCCACTCAGATTGTGCACTCCCAGATGCCAGATTTCCATGATGTTATGAGATTTTGACTTTCTAGTTGTACAGCCTCATGGGGACCTGTAGAAATATGCCAGTTCTATACAGGACCTTTTTTCATTAAGCAAAATACTTGACATAATTATTGAAGTTTCAGAAGCAGTTTATATGTAGGGCCTACACTTATACCACAGTGGGCACGGAGAACAAAGCATTTCACACCTCTTGTATACTGTATACAGCTAGTGGCATAGTGCAGTTATAGGACGAGTACCAATCTGTAGGGGTTTTCTATAAGGCTCCTTCATTCACTGTATTTCGCGTACAGATTGGTGCACGTGTTATAACTACTACATAAATGAAATACGCAACAATCTCACGTCTCTATAATAATTGAAAACTCCTTACCAGTAGTGCCTTAACGTAAGTACATTACCATGTCAATACACGAATTAGTTGATTCTGAAACAATGAAGCAAAGATCAATGTTCACACACTAGTCTAGAAGCCGACAGCGCTGTCAGGACCCTGTTAAAGTTTTTTTTCTCTCTGCTGATTATGCATCTAATAATAGGGTCTAGGTGAAAATATCCAACTGGATGTGGAGCTCTCACCCTTGAGCAATTTGAGAAATCCAAGATGGCCGCCCAGATGTCGCTGAAAACTGGAAAAGTGTCTATCTTTGCTTCTAATCAACTTAGAGACTCCAAAGGTAAAAAATAACATTTATGAGGCCAAGGCCAAATAAAAAAAAGGTTCGTTTCAGGTCACCCGACCGACCCTATGAAAACAGGGCCGACCCTACGTTTTTTTTATGCAATTTTGAAGAAATTTTTATATTTTTACACTTTTTTGGGGATAAATTTTAGGTTTTCAAAAGTTTTGAAAAAAATCTTCCCACTTTCATACTTTTTTGGGTCAATTTTAGGGTTATGTAAAAAAAATAAAAAGTTAAAAAAAAAAAAAAATCCGACCTACCGACCCTAGAGTTTCATCCCATGTTACCTGAAACAAAACTTTTTTTTATTTGGCCCAAGGAATCGAATCCAGCTATTTTCAAAAAGCTATGTGGCAGCCATTTTGAATTTTTAATGAAATTATCAATCCAAAGTGCGATATTAGAGCCGAAACTGAGTCTATCAGTATTTAATCAAGATCAATGCACAATTTCAAATTCAGAAAGGATACTCCTCAAGCTTTAACAGAGGAAACGGGGTCACCCCCTCCGGCTTCTAGACTGCACAATTCAAAATGGATGTAGAAATCAGGCATTGATGTACAGGTCTAGAGGTAGGGAACCGTGCAAATAATCCAATTTCTCCATAATAATGAACCTTGACAACAGGGTCTACTTTGTATTTTACATTATATAGGAAGGCAGGCACCTTACTTAATGCATGTATACCTGTTACTAAGTGTTAGACTACCTATCTATCTACGTGGCAACGAGATCCCATATCACTAATAGTCGTATAACTCTTTTCTCCTAATGACAGATATATGTATCTACCCTCAGCATCACAGAACAAACCAAGCACAAGCTATGAAAGGAGATTCAAATAAGCCAAGGGTACAGTGGCTCTGATTTTTCTCTTCAATCCATGTTGAAGAATTGACTGCAGTTCAGTAGACATGTTGTGCTGATTGCTATGAACACACATTGTATGCCAACTATACTGGCACATTCTGGCAGGTTAAAATCATGTAACCCAGTCCCGGTAAACCAGTTTATCCTATAAGCAAGTTCCAATTGAATTATGGTGAGTTAAGGCATAGCCATTACCCATTAAGTCTGCTCAAAAATAATTTAGTAAATATGTGCGGTCTCTAGATATTGCGAAAGGTAAATACTGTCCCCTTTCTTAGTATAAGTTGATATGTATTTCGATTGATCTACTATAATTATGTACCAGTTTTTAGACTATCACCATCGTCATTCAGTGTATACTCATCGTGTATGTACAATTCCAGACTAAATGTGAATGATAAAAGTGGGTATTATATAATTGGTAGAAGCTGATAATCAAAGTTTTATCTAAACTGGATTGTATGTGTGGTTTTCTTTACAAATGTTAACAAATTTACCGCGTCTCAAACGTGATTTTCATTTTCGTTAATTAAGGAGGTCTATGTGGACTCATTGAACCCCAAAAAAGTATGACCCTGTTATGAATATACTGTTTCAGCGTCCTTATTTAATCTCGGTATCAGAAGACAGAGTCAACCCTGGAAG
Source organism: Harmothoe impar (assembly GCA_947462335.1). Taxonomy (NCBI): domain Eukaryota; kingdom Metazoa; phylum Annelida; class Polychaeta; order Phyllodocida; family Polynoidae; genus Harmothoe; species Harmothoe impar. Next base: position 39,852,165 of record OX381710.1, read on the forward strand.
TTATCAAAAGTATCCCTCTGAGTTATGATATGGATTTCCTGGATTATCAACAAAGGACCAAACCCTGTATCATCCAGGTAAAACAAAGGCTCTATGAGCAAAGGGACTCATCTCCATCTCAGACTCTCATCAGCCTGAAGTTGTGTGATGTTGGGATCCTTTGACCGTCACTACGTGAGCTTAGATGGTGGGATGTTATTGTAGTGTACTCATCTAAACAGGAATGCCTGCTCCCATACAACTGAAAACAATGTATTCAAGTACTGAGTGCTCCTATATAACTGAGAATATATGTACAAGTACCAATCCAGTGGTGACACACATCGTATATCTAATAACAGTATTTCCAATTACTTGACTGATGTTCATCAATATCTAGTCTACCTACCCTATAGATAACAGTGGTGGAGGTAAGGTGGGAGTACTCACCTTTATGAATATCTACCTGTTAGCCGACCTATGTCTCTTGCTACCAACTGGCTGCCATCCAGCCACACACCACAGTCAGTCAGAGATATCACCTTGATATGTCAATAATTATGACAGGTGTCTAAATGCAGCCATCCTCCTTATTTTGCATACACCACCACACACTGCCACTTCTATAGTATCTTTAGACTATCTCGAAAGGCTGAGACTATCTAGCCTGAGGGATGAAATATAGTCTCTAAATGTTCACGTAAAACCTATGATTTGCCCTCCTTTCTGTACGAGAGATGTCATTTTGTGATCGCATCATTGTTTGGGGGTATTTGGATCTGGTGACAAACGTGACCCAGGCCATACATCATGGAAATCAGGTTTTGAGGAAAACGCTTTTTTATTTTGGTTAATCTTTGATGAAAAACATGATAAAAATAGACAAATGCATAATATTATTTGGTATCAAATTAAAGTTCATGGTGTCAGTAATGCAGTGGAATAGAAATAATTTACATGTTCCCCACTTTCAAGGAACAATAGATTCTTAAAAATGTGAATTTTGGTCACAAAGGCATATATTTTCCTATGCATCTCAGCCCATAAGGTAAAAAAAAATCAAACAGAAAATCCTCCCTCGTCATATTTTTCAGTCCGTGGCGATGAAGTACCAACTTTTTTTTTGAGTGGCCCTAACGTGTTGCATGAATTAGTATAATTGTACAGCAGCATGTATATCAATTGTCATGGACTAGTCTAAGGACATTACACATTGGACATTATCTTCCTTATCATAACCCTAACTAGGGATTAAAATGTGACTTATAGAGAATTAGAAATTAGAAAGGATATCTGAGTGACTAAGCCTCCTACTAAATGGAGGAATTTATAATATGTTATGGTTGGTACTTTCATTTTAATACATTCCAACTATTCACCTTATCAGATCGTTGCAGTGCTTGCTTCACGACTAAAATTAGATTTGTTTCATGTGAATAGTCCAACCTCATTATAGTTGAGAAAAGGGTAAGTCTCATCTTGTAATTCTTTTCTCTTTTTTTGCGATGGATGAAAGGATTATGTATTTCGTTTATCCAACATTCTGCAATACATTTTCTCTCCATCTCTATTTTATTTAGACACTACAGCTCTGAATAATACCTTTACAGTTCAGAATTTGCCTCTCTTTTCAAAATATTATTATAGGATCCAGAGTTTAACATTTGACGCCTGATGAAATATGCTATGGACCTGTGCATTCTTCAGCAACATCAATAAAATGCTAGCTCTGATGTAAGCAATAGCATTTGTTTGCATATCCACTTTATTTTTTACAGGGGCTGTATTGGTAGGGGTCTTGTGATTGGTCAGGCTTAAGCATTAACCAAGGGCAGGGGAGGTCCACAGGGCCAATCAGCTACCAACCAATGGTAGCCAACCTCTGTTAGCAGGACCAACCAACCACAGAAGAGAATCACTAGCGGTGCCTAGCAACCCACCCCATTGCATTCTGGACTAGATTGCGGCCCTATGGGTAATATATGGGGTATATATTAGGGGGGGGGGGGATTTTCCCACCTCAGGCATCTTCCAACACACAGTAGTGAAGTGAGTACCAGCGCAACGTCATACAACATACACTTTATTTTTTAGATTATTCTTTATTACATTCACAGAGAGTCTTTTCATAAGGCCAGTTTATGATATCGCAAACTTTGTGTGTTTCATAAGAGGCTATCCTTATTTTAGCTATCCTTAATGGTATCCTTAATTTTGCTCTCCTAAAATGGGTTTGCTATCATAAAACAGGCCAATTGAGTGTATTTCATAAAGAATAAGGAGAGCATTTTTAGGATATCATAAAAAGAAAAGAGCAGTTAAGGATAGCGATTTTGGTCTTTCATAAACCATATTTATCTAAACCTTGACCCCTGCTGATAAACAAAAAAAATGTTTGATTTCTTATATAAAGAAGATGGAACCAGGTAACATATGTATCTATGATATTCCATATTAGATATTGTGGCAAGAAACTGAAAGGAAAACATTTTATTCAAGTTTAACTACACATTTTGGACTCTGTCATTTTTTTGTTATCCTAAATCCTAGAATATGCCCAATGAAATTAACTAAAACCTAATTTTTCTACATGATACTTATTAATAGTAGATTTGGAAATTTACATATTATCATAAAACCTCTGTCTAAGTAATTGCATATTTTTTATAGCAGAAAGTTGGAATTATAGTGCTAACTAAAAATATCATGAAAGTGCAATTCCAATAAGAATATTGACTAAATAGCTTCATCTCTTGGGGTTTTTAACAAACTTTTAGAATCATTGGGAATTAGGATAACGAAATTGCTAAAAATATAGAGTGTTTCATAAGCTGTTATCCTTAAAATGACATCTGCTATCCTTATTCCAGTTTTAGGAGAGCTGAAACACTAACGGCATTATGAAATACACTCCCTTTTTTGGTTTTATGATATCACAATTCTGCTATCCTTATTTTTTATTGCTATCATAAAAACTCCAAACCTTATGAAAAGACTCTCAGTACCCGCATATTGGGTTTAATTGGGTAGAGTTAAGGTAGAGATATCCCACAATAATAAGCTTTGATAATTAACAACACAGTTATGGCTTTGCAACCAAGTAATGCTGATACTCCCTCAGCTGAAGTTAATGCTCAGAACAGAGAGGAAACATCAGAAGTTATGAAGAGGGGGCGCCTTAGCTAAAATATTGATTAGATCCATTAACAAAGGGGTAGAACTGTATCCCCCAGGTAAAACAAAGGCCATCTAAAGCAAAAGGATCGTCTCTTTCCGAGGCTTTCATCTACCTGGACTCGTTTAATGTGGGTGCTCCTTTGACTAGGGTTATGTGAACCAGGATTATGGAATATTATTGATGTGTAGATATTTAATGAGCCTTTAACACTGTCTGTCTACTCACATCAGATGTATATCTCTGCTGAATGAGTTGTATGTTGTGGGCTATATATAGGGCGCTGGAAGAGCAAAGTATTATTTGCTCTTTGGTCACATGATGCGGCACACACTTATAACAGCTGATTACAGGGGTACACGCCGGTGACACGTGGTATCTCTCATCAGTGCATTTTACCGTCCCAAGCAAAATAAAAAGACTCTGTCTGGTGTACTACTACATGGATGGTGCTGTGGGGTAACATTGCTGTCCTCCTTCTGACCCAACAGTAATGCCTTTATCCTTGATCCTTGGTCGTTCTTCAAAGACAATCTTTAGTTATTTCTATACGTTTTCTTTGATACCCTGGATATCATATTCATCAGCAGGAGTGGGAGTCATCGCACGGGTTAGACAAATTGCTGTGTCTCTGTTCCCATTAAGATCTCTTGTAGCAGGAAGCTAAATGCCTAATCTTCTAACAACCTCCAGCATACAGGTCAATGGTATAAAATGACTAACGACAAGGGTGGGGATTGACCCTACTACTACCAGAAAGGGCAGGGTAGCCCAGGCACCAGTCAGTTACAGCTGTGGGCTGCTAGGTCCAATCAATACAGTCCTCAGTGTACCTCCTACAGGAGGGCAGTAGGCTAGTAGGCTAGGGCCTCCAGGGAGTCTGCACTGGTTGTGGCAAACAGCCCATAGGGTCCACTCCAAGGGCAGGTTACGCCACAGCATGTACACATTGATCTGTAATGCCTACTGCTATTGAAAAAACCCCACCCAGTTTTCTATGGTACAGCATAGTACGTCTGGGGTTACAGCCATCAGTGGGGAGAAGTCGGTGCTTAGGGGACGATGACCGTAACCTTTAGAAGGAGGCGGAGGGAGAATCCCTGTGGAGTTGTCCCAAAACCATGTCCTTAGATTCTGCTCCATTATTGGTGTCCTTGATCCCTCTTTGCCGCACAGTGGGTGGTAGAGTCTAAATGCAACCCTGACAGTGCATACTTAGAAGTCAGGCCTTACATGCGGTTAAACATGGGGCTCTGGATGGGGGGGTCGCAATTTCCCATGTCGATTTTAAGAAATGACGATGTCGCCCTGTCGATTTTAAGAAATAGCCATGTCACCATGTCGATTTTAAGAAATGTCCATGTCCCATGTCACTATCTCTAATATTCCTTATGTCGCATGTCACTAACACAAAAAACGGCCATGTCGCCATGTCGAATTTAGTGGTCCACACCCATAAACATGTATAATGTCTTCTAATTGATGCACTTCCTTAAAGGATAAGATAAGATTGTGTTGCTCTTATATGTATATATATATATCATTTGGTATTTCTTTGATATCACATACACATATGTGTGCACATATATATCAAGCTCACATACACATAGTTACAGATATATCTCACAATGCCTTCATATTGGTGCCAGAGTACTTATAGAATAACAAAGAATACTCTCATGCAAATTCCTCAACGATGTTTAGATGTGGTGATAGACAGTAATAGAGATTTGAGACTATGTTTCAACTATTCCATCTTACCTACCTTAATGATAACATACTGCACCATGGGGAGGTGAGAGGCAAACACCTTTCTCAATACCTACCTGTTAGTCTACCTGCCTCTCTACCTGCCAGCTGGCTGCCATCCAACCGCCCACCACTACCAGTATCAGTCACAGAACTCATACCTTGTTCTGTCAATACCTACTGACAGGTGCCTAAATGTAGCCACCCCACCTCATTTAGCATACCGCACCACACACTGCTACTTCTACTCTCAGCAACTGTAAACAAACACCAAGGTCAAAATACGAGAAGATATCTCCATAAACCCCGGCTGTTTTAATTCAGTGCCTTTTTGTTCTTGAGGGCGATCTATCGTGAGGAATTGAAGATTTCATATCGAGTGGTCCGAGTATTACATGTTTATGTATTATTACTGCCACACATCACATCAGTTATTCTCTGTAAACAATTGGTCGTGTTTTGTTCGATGGTAGTCTAATTTATAGAAATAATTGTCTACCTCACAATAGAGATCTCTATATGAGAACAAGCGGTAAGGAATGGATACTTATAATTATATGTGTGTTTATACGTCTGATTTCAATGTTTTACTATAGAACAGTGTCATTTTCATCTTTTATGCTCCTACCCCCAGCTAGAGGTAATTAAACTAGCTTCAATTGTACTCCCAGCCCTTTCATATCTTACACAAAGGAGCGTTTTCATCAGTCATTTATTTCTTCTGCATTGTCAAGCACTGCTCTAGATCCTGTTTATGTTCAAATGGTTTCATTTTACTTTAAAGGGCAGAGACCTCCCACTGTCAGCAATGTGATATAGGGTCTTTGGTTCCATGTCCTATGGAAAAAGGACTCTTTGGGTTGTTGACCAGATAGTAAAGACAGTGGTGTTCCATGTCTGTATGATATCTCCAATATTTTCTCTTCTCTTTCTTTTAAATTTGGAAAAATTAATCAGTATATTTTTTACTACTATATTGGGATCACAACAGCGCATTGTACTTGGTTGTCAAAGACAGTTGATCGCTGGATATGTTTGACATGTATAATGCAATATAGATAGCAATAGAAAATGCCATGCCATTAGAAAGTCATCTAGCTGGTCTTATGTACTAGTAGAATGCAGTGAGGAGGAAGGCCGGGTGATAACTACGGTCTGGAATGAGTGGCAGTTAAATAGTTCAGGTAAAAATCTTATCACAGATCTGCATGTCTGCAATGTAACACAAAGAATATAATTACACTAAAGGATGACACTATACTCATCGTTATCGCCCCTTATACAGTGTTAGAACCTGGTGACTGTACAGGCATGTACATTATAGCAATGTAATGGCTATAGTGACTCCTGGATGAACGTCTAACACGCAGAGTATGTTTTCAGAAGAGGGTTAATGGTATCGAAAGGTAAGAGTCATTTCACGATGTTTCAGAACCTTGATTTACTAATGACTAATGGCTTAAGACTCATGCGACATGAGAGAACTTGAAAGGAGGTTCCGAAATAAACCTTGTTACAGGATACTAACTAATGAATACTTCAAGGTGAATTCACAGTGTAAAGGTAAAGGGAAGCATGAGTGAATGAAACGTAGCCTTTGATCTTTCATTAAAAATACTTCTTGCCGTCAAGATTCATGTTTGAAACTGGGGCACATCATCTGGAGACATAGTATCTGGAAGGGTTGCTTCATCTGTTCAACAAATCATTCATTCCTAAATCGTACTATTCTTTACAATATTGTAAAGGACGTCATACAGTATTTAAAGTGAATTACAATCTAACTTACAGATGCCAAGTGGTTGGGAGAAGGATGGGTACATAGTCAAGTTGAAACGGCAGTGAAATGGCAGTCCTGGAGGGCCCTTTCAGAAATACAAGTTATGGCCATCCCAATAGAGATAGCTATGGGAATGTAAGTGAGGGAAATGGCCCGGGTCAGCCACCTCTGTCTGTTTTGTTTGATGGCAATTGGGGCTATCCTAGCCTCACTGGGAGCCATGAACACAGCAATAAACAATGGTTCACAATGCCACCCATACACCAGGGAGGGTCCTGGAGGAGGCCCAGGAGCAGGGACAGGGTGATGACAAGGGGCCTCCAGACTACAGGAGCACCATATGAAGTGCCCATTATCACAGCCTTTAGTGTATACCTAATCGGCTTTATAGTCAATCTATTGCCCTGCATGATTCGATGGTATTACCATTTTCACTGAGATGCGACTATAATACCCGTGTTTTTTCTGCTATTGACTCTCAACAGATAGTTTCGCTAGCCCATATTTAATTAAGGATACAGTTGAAATAAAAGGAAGGTTGTGGTTGGGAATTACGTTGACATTGTGTTTGAGGTGTGAATTGAATGATGAACCTGCAAATCTGATAGGCGGGGTACAAGCTTGTCCCTGGAAGTGATGTTTACACAGGAACAAGGTACTTATCCGCGTGTGTCTTATCAATTATTGTAACGGTAACTAGCTAGATCTTAAAAGACGGACCAACTGGATATGACTCTACAGGCTTATGCAGCGTGATTTACCGTTGGAGCTAGTACATGTAGTATATGAAAAGCACAATAAGTGCCAGGCTGCCTCTTTCGTAAAAGATCTAGCGTGTGATCCTAATCACAAAAGACTCAGGGTGTGTGTGTGTATAATGTGTGTATAGTGTATTGTGTGTGTAGTGTATATGTATAATTTGTGTATGGTGTGTGTGCATGGTGTGTGTGTATGGTGTGTGTGTGTATGGTGTGTGTGTATGGTGTGTGTGTATGGTGTGTGTGTATGGTGTGTGTGTGTGTATGTGGTGTGTGTATGGTGTGTGTGTATGGTGTGTGTGTGTATGGTGTGTGTGTATAGTGTAAGTGTATACACACCCTTGCCCCTGCTCCTACCCCTGCACACCATCACCCACAGACCCAAAAATCGACAACAATTTCGTCCACACATCTCTTCCCATGCCATTTTGGTCTGACAAAAAAGTCTCACCTTGCTAAAAATCAGATCCCACTTAGGTTTAGCACTAAATGCCGAAATCGATGAAATGTCCACACTAGTACTGTTCATGTTTGTCTACAGTGAGAAAAAAATGATGTTTTTTGGATAGGTCTACTGTAACAATTTTTTTCAGGGGGTTCCAGTAGGGGTACAAGAATGTTTCTTGCATCATTGGGTAGGAAAACACTTCAATTATCCAATTATGTGTACCTCTGATCAATGGGCCTAATGTTTCTATGATAAATTTGGAAAATGAAAAAAAAAGAATTCCCCTGAAAAACGTCTCACAGAGGCGTCGCATAAGACTCTGGGAGCATGGCTCCCTGAGTCAATGACAATGGGATATTTCATTCAAGTTTGGACGGATTACAAATAAGTCAAGTGATGAGTTAGCGTTTTGGGTAACATGTACATGATGTTTGTTCTTTACGATGTAGGAGGGAAACTTAATAAATTAATACTCCTACATAGGGCATGACTGTGCCCTTTGTGCCGTTCCCACAAAAGGCCTGTGGAGGTGGCTCAATGGTGTATGTGGATACTGCTGAATACGGTGCTTTTACTTTAGAGTTATATTAAATAATGTTACAGTTTCTTCAAGATAAAAGGTATGTATGCAGCAGGAATATGATACCTGTGGAGATCGCTGTGTGACATAGTTACGAGGTATATTGTTATACATGGGAGATATAACAAAATGTACACGCAGAAAAGACTATGACAGCAAATAGGGATGAATAATCCTTAATAGATAAAAGTTTTGCTATTTTCATGCATTAAAACATCAGACACTGTATGGGATATTGTATATCTTGCTACATTTTACTCTACGTTATCAACGTTATCATGTGGGCCTTCTTTATAATATATCATGCAGCCCTTTAAGTTAACTTTAATACATTGTATTCAAGCCGTGATATCTGTTAACATCCTACAATAGGAACGAGGCATTGTAGTCATTGCCATTTGAACAAATATAAGAAAATGCATGGCCTTTGTATGCTATAGGGAAGACATGTTAGAACAAGAACCTTGCATTTCCCGGATGCTAAGCCCACCAAGGGAGGGCCCCGGAGGCTTGCCTAGACAAGGAGACTGAGGACGGCCTTTAGAAAAAGATCCTATTGCAGCTGCAAGGGAATACAATATAGATCAGCTCCCGGTTCAGACCTAATGTTTGAAACTAAATAATTCAAGACGACAATAGTTAAAAAGGGTACAGTCTACAGCTGTGTGGCCTCTGCCTGTCACCTCCTGTAAGTTGAACATCCCAATAAGTACCCCAACCTTGTAGCAATAGCAGTCCTTGAGTCTAACCTTAGCCACTACATGTTTCTTCTTCAGAACTAAGTTAATAATGATTATCCAATAAAGGCTTCAGCTGCAATCTTCAAATGCCTTTTGCCCTTCTGATCCGATAATGATTAAATGTGATTAGTGTCATTTCATTATTTCGACCTTATTTAAGTAGGTTATAGTGTAATACTTGTCTGGTGTTGACTTGTAATTTTATTTTAATAACTATGATCTTATAAATACTGTTAATACTATCGATCCAGGATGACAAGGACACTGCCCTGTGAAGTCGGCCAATTTACCAAGCTTTAGGTCTATACTGAAGGAAGTCCCTGTTACCTTGTCCGCCACTGTAATATTGCACAGCATGCTCTGAGTAGTATTATGTCACCATCAGTTGTACTGTTTCAAAGGCGGCCATTGCAACTGTGCAATCATGGTCAGTTATTCATCCTCATCATACCGGATTACGTGTATGGGAACATAACAAGACCGATGTCCCAGAAGAAGGACTACAATTGCTGAACCAAAGATCGTTGCATGTGTACACATCTCTCAGCCCCAAGAATACAAGTCAGACTGCAACAAAGGAATTACACATTAATACATGAGCATGGCTGTTTAGCCTTACCGTGTGCACATGTATGATATTATTATTACGTCACCACAATGATGTGATAGTCGCACTAATTGCTAACTGATATGGAATTTCCTCTTGAATCACTCACCAACACATCCATATCAAAGGCAAGAACTACCACAAGCCTTATTCGACAATGGCATAAAATGCTGGCCAGTAGCAGCATTGCCACTGTCTGAATCAGGGGAATGATGTCAAACCTCGAAATTATGCTTTCTAGGAATAGCATTATGGACAGATGCATCACTTTTCAATGTGTTTATATGATGGGCAAATTTCAAAATATAGAACTGGCAATGGTGACATCCCTGCAGCCGTGTTCCCTGGAAGTACATTTATTATAGATGCTACTCACGACATGCCCATGAAATAAAGGCGCTTCGAATCACTATGTAATGATGGTCGCCATACTTTTATGGGATACCCTTTTTTATTTTTCATATATTTTTTCCCTTTAGTGGTTGTGTTTATGGCTCTAGAGTGTTTGGGGCTGCTGAAGGATGATACATCGGGCTTTGTTGTTGTTATCTGTCGGCACAAGACGGGGGCAGTGTATCCCCAGAGGCGGAGGCTCGTTTCTACCCCTCTCCCCTACCCTCCATCCCTTTCCCCGATCCCCACTGGCCAGCAGCTAGTGCCGCTGCCGTATAAAGGTATTACGTAAATTGAATTTGTAGAATTAACACCGGCGCGGGGCGGTGCTGGACAGGGCGGGGGCAGTGACCGTGGGCGGAGGACCTTCTGACCAGAGCTGGAGAGGCGGAGGGCCGGCGCCGACAGGCTGACCCCCGGGTTAGTGTAGGGTCCCGCCCGGGACACCTGCGCCAATATGCTTCCATGGCGGGTTATGACATTAATGATGGCCATTTTGATGAATATGAGGCATCAGGCGGGGTGGGTGAGTGCTGGCCAGGCGCTGGGGGCTGTCCTAGAGGGGCCAGGTCGTCCTGATCTACTACAGACAGGGGTGACCCCTTAGTGCCCTCTACTCTGCTGCTATGCCACGCAGGAATACCCTCCCCATAGCTCAACCTCTGTCCTTACGCCTAATATAACTCCTACAACAGACTAGCTCCCAGGGCCTCTGCTATCCTATAATCCACAACGAGCCTGGGCTAACTGCCATCTAGAAAATCCATTGCATCTTGTCCATGGCCTCTGGCATCGTCCAACTACCTCAATAAGATTAACAGGAACCACAGTGTATACTATATCAAGTAGCAATTAGGAGTTTAGACATTACTTTCTAGGTTATTCCTATGCCCCAAATATTATATGCATTCCTGTCCGGCTCGGGACATCAGTAAACTTTTAGCCCAACAGACCTAGCTATTGCTTGCTAAAAAAAACTCCTTAAACCACTCTATTCATTCTGACCTCCCTACCCTTTCAACCGAACAACCCATAACCTTTTTAAGCACTTGCCCCCTCCCTCTGTCCATCAGCAAACCCAACACAACCCAAAAAGCCTCCCAGTCGTCCCATCTCAAGCCCATATCCCTCAGTGCCCTCCCCACCTTCACCCCATCCCACACGCCTACATCCCTCCTCCCTAGGGCCCTCAAACACTTCCCGCGTCGGGCCATCGCCGACAGGCGCCCAGTGACCCTGTAAAGAGAGGCCGACATGTTAGAGGGCACACCTTTTATCATACATACCCTACACGCTTATCATAATGGCATGGTGAGCTCCCTCCCCGACAGCTCCTAGGTAGATAGGCCGCTGACGGCCACACCTCATGTCCTACACGGAATCTAATTAAGATTTAAGTGCACTAATGCCTGCTTACATGTGTCCTTGTTTGGCCAGTATCTCCCGTGACAACACCCTACCCTGGCCTGCCGATAGGATTACACTATTTATCATCGGAAGCAGCACTTTCCGGTTAGTCTGATAGAGCAGATCCTGTATCCCCTGAGCAGCTGGCAACTGCTCGCGAACCGCTCATCGGTGCAGTATTTCGGGTAGGTATAACTCACTAGAACGGCTAAATCCCACATGAGTTGGATGTATGTATATTGTTTGCATCATATCCGTATTGTATACATCTGCGTTGGGCTCAGGTGCATCGGTGATATAGTGTTGTGTTCAATCTCCAGCTCGCTCATACAATCCTCTCTATAAACCCACCATTTCATTGCAGGCAAATAAAACGTGCAATACTGCTACATCCCTCAGGGCACTAATACATTACATAATATTGTTAATGCATTGTAGAGGAAAATAGATGAAATAAAATAGACTGTTTCAGCAATTAAGGGGCTCTTCTATAGTGCTTTAATTAGCTATATCATATATGTATAGCACTGATATGATATCTGATTCGGACTGCACATGTCATTCAATTTGTCAAATAATTGCTCGGTGCTAGTAGAGAATATCTCCATTATAAAATGATAATCACCAATGAGTGCAGTCATACATGCACGGTAATTACAGGGTAGAGCTATGATTGCCATATAAAATACTGCAGGATGACTATATCTCTACAGTAGTATTAGGGATGCAGCATTAACGTGGTATTCAGCTCAATGTCTGGCCCCTGCTATTTCAGACATTGCATGTGAGCCCTACATTTACAACAAGCCATGTCGGCTAATCGTTTTGAACGTCCATATGGTACCCCATATATATATATATATATGTATATATATATATATATATATATATATATATATATATATATATATATATATATATATATATATATATATATATATATAAAGGCATATAGCCACCCTGCACATGTAAGTACAGAGGGTTCAGGATAGAGGCCCCATGTCCCGTCAGACACAAGGGGAACCATGTAGACAGTGTAACACGGCTAAATGCTGTGGGTCATGGCTTCTTTATCGCTGCTCAGCTGCATAGTGAGATATCCCATGCAGGCCGCGTCTGATCCCCACCGACCCCGTGTATTATGTAGTAGCGGATCAAAGTAGGTCCCCTAATTCTCCAGCCTAGCATAGGAAACAGCACCCCCACCCTACCCTACCAGGTCCTTCCTTCCCCATGTCCAGCACCCACACTACCTCCCTCTCCCCGGGACAGCCCCCTCCGGGGCTGATAGCCAAGAATATCATCAGTGATAGGACGGCGGCGTCCATTTGCTCGTGAGTTGCTCCCAAGACAGGACAGGAGCTTTGATCTCCGACGTCTTCGCCGCTTCGGTAATCAAACGTCGGCGCTGGCGTCAACAGGTAGAGAAGATCTGACCCATATCCCTGTCTATCACAGCAGGCTGGGGGACCATACAGGGGGAGCAGCTCGGGGTGTCCGTATTCCTGCTACCCATATGAGCCGACACGGATACAGGAGTCGATTGGTGCTCTTTAAAGCCTGCCTGTGACTCTCGGTGCATTCTGAGGCTTCCCCGCTCATCACGCTGGGGCATTTGTCTAGGTTAGACTGGGGGATTTTATAAAACGATCCCATGCCTCAGCAGCGTTTTATCTAGTAGATATGGTACAAGTGAGTTGCCGTGTAAGTGTTATAAGCAAAGGACAAGGTACTTGTCCAAGGCGTTAGCCAAGGATAATTACCATTGCCCAGGAGTATAGCACAGCAGGTCTATAAATACGTAACCATATCTGACTTATACCAGGTGATTGCTTTCTGATTGCCTTCTATGTGTTATAAAGATAGGCAGTTTTTTTTGTTCTCCCAGCCAACTGTGATATAATAATAGCAACAAGACTAGCATACTTCCATGTTTCAACACAAATGGCTATTCAATTTAATTAGATACTGACACATTTTTCAAAAAACTGCTTATAAATTGGTTCCCATATCCACACAACATTCAATCAAATGGATGCTGGCCTTCAACTTCCTACCCTACTACATTGAAATAGCATTCATCTCGTAGTACATGTACTATAACGGGTAGACATAGACAAATAACGGGTATGGACTATACTAACTGATAGCTATTAATTTGTTGACTAACCAACATTAATTTAATATAAATATGTCCATGGGCTTCATTATGAATTGGATATCTCCAATAAAGATGATAAATAATGTTTTAACTAGTTTACACAAAGAATGATTAACGTGTTCTAATGTTATGAGGGGCTTGAGGACGGAGGTATACGACTCCATTCTCTAAAAGCACTCCTATAAGGTGATGTTCTCATCCTTTCAGTATCTAACAATTTAGTCGTAATGAACATCTGCAGCCCTAGTTTGCATATCAATTAGGATATAATGTAATAAAAATGACTATATTTCTAGAATACTCCGTCTATATATGGTTATATATGCAGCCATAAACAAAGCTATACAACACTATAGTGTATGTATATCCTAGGATATTGCACTTGGGGGAATGTTAGCAGCCACTCCTAATCCCGAGGGCTGTTCCCGTTTACTATAGGATTTACAAGGAAAGTATGTGAGGCGCACACAAAACATTAGCACACTGTTCTGTTATAGCCAGGGGAATAGTGTAAGGTAGGGCCATAATGAACTCGGACCGCCCGGACTTTATCTCTGGGATTTGCAAAGGAATGTTAGACACATTGACATTCCCCTTAGTGCTATAGTGTCTGGCTGTAAACCTGTTTGGATGAACACTATGTAAGTTACTGATTCCCTGGTAACAGCTTTGCAAACTCATTATAACAGTTTTCAGAACAAACTTAACATTATTTGCCGGCTGAGATGTCGATTTGTATTATTCCTTCGGTAGTCTTCTGATGATCGTTTCTCACAAAATAAATTTTGATTTAGATAGATCTTGATTTAGAGAAAAGAAGATAAGGGTTGATATCAGTACAGTTGCTTTGATCAATATGTGACTGTTCAGCCAATCCTTTGGCAGGTGGAGGGCTGCAGAGATGAGCAAAAAGGTGTCATAGAGAGGACATTGCACCGGGTCGTTGGGAATAATGTATTCTTGTCTAGTTTGTATTACAGCATACGACTCTAGACCAGGTAATCCTCACCCGACCATCTGTTCCGGGGTATATTGGCAAGGTGCTTGTCAGTATGTATGAGCAGGCAGGGGGAGGGGTTAAGCTGATGGGTGCCATGGTCGGGAAGAGTCCTACTAAGACAGCCATACAGGCTAAGCTAATGGTCAGCTGACATGCTACATCACCAAAGTATAAATGTGGACAGGGGTGGATGCACATACTATCAGTATCCTACTCACCATTCACATCGCCATTAACACCACCTATGACATTATTATCACTGAATACTGTCATCACTAGCACCAACTACATGGTTATAGCGTAATTATACTCTAAATATCAACTGCAGCTCCGCCAATGATGTTATTGCCTTACACCCCCTGCTTCCATTGTTTTTCCCTACATATGTGTACACGTTATAAGAGCCGGAGCAAAGCTATTAGGCACATTCTAATAGCAAAGTATTCTGTCAAGCTTTATCAGACATGTGACCTCTTAAATCCTATGTTTAAGTAGCAGCTTCTCTTACATCAAGTACTCAAGACACTGCGAGACAACAATGTCTACCCGACAGTGGTTCTAAAAACATGGCTAATCCCTAGAGCTGTTAGATATGACAGAGCCCTAAATATGAAAGACTTATTGTAAAGACCATAAATCCCTATTGTTTTGTTTCACACTATGAATTAACCTTAACCATGCCTGGCATTGCTGTCCTGTAACATATTTCCTCGGTGTGTTTATTCCTCATCCCTGTTTAACCAACCTTTAACCATATATGACCTAGTGACATCCCTTGTCCCTTATTACTCCATAGATGAAGTGTAAACCCTTTGGCTACATTGTTGCATAAATCCTTAGCTACATGTATCATTATATTCAGTATAGTATTCATCATATTTATAGATAATGTGTTGTTGCTATAAAATGGAACTATTCGGCCAATTCATCGGCAGGTGGAGAGCTGAAGAGATGAGGTGTCATAGAGAAGACATTGCACCCGGTTCGTTGGGAATAACTCATTATTGTTTTGTTTGTAGTACAGCATATGACTCTAGACCAGGTAATCCCTACGCTACTATCTGTCCCTGGGTATATTAGTAAGGTGGTTAGCAGTATGTATGAGCAGGCAGGGGGAAGGGTTAAGCTACAATGGTCGGGAAGAGTCCCACTAAGACAGCCATACAGGCTAAGCTAATGGTCAGCTGGCATGCTATATCACCAATGTACAAACGTTGGCAAGGTGTAGATGGGAATCCCATCCACATACTATCACTTACCATTCCCATCATCATTAACACTATATATAGCATTATTATCACCAAGTACTATCATCACTAGCACCAGCTAAATGGTTATAGCTTATATAATACCAAAGACATCAATTGCAGCTCTGCCAAAGATAATAATTCACTTACACCTCCTGCTGCCATTATTTCTCACTACCAGTGTGTACATGATTTAAGGATAGGGCCAGAGCTATGAGGCACATGCTAATAGCAAATTGTTCTGTCAAGCTTTACCAGACATGTGACATCTTAAACCACTTGTTAAGTAGCGGCTTCTCTCACATCAAGCACTCAAGACACTGCGATACTGCATTGTCTACACTGATGATATTTAGGCTCCAGAACTTAGTCATAACTGGCTAAAGAATCAGTCAATAGTACTTAACCTAGTTAGCCATTTTCTGGGTCCCTTTACGACCAACCTATAGGTTAGTTAATACTGTCAAGCTGGTCAGTGCTGACCAGCTCACCTTAGTCTTCTCCAATTCAATGAGTATTAGCCTAAGTCCTTTTGAGTGAGGCATAAGTCATATGCTGTTTTCCCTCAGTCTTTTTTGAATAGCACTTGGTCATGCCTGAGCAATGTCCCTATGACTAACCTAGGATAGCCACTACAGACTAAGGGCCGGACCATTTAGATTATCTATGTACTAGATAGTTGTTCTAACGAATACATTGCTCTCTGTGGACTGTCTGGAAACACTGCTAATCCCTAGAGCTGCTGATATTGTAAACATCATAAATCCCTATTGTTTTGGCCTAGACTACGGATGGCTTTGAGACTTAGCCTTTAATATTTGCTTTTATCAATCACAATGGTTAATCATAGTCATAAAAGACACGACTATGGGCCCGACTGTACATCTGCCTCTGAGGGATTCGCAGTGGAATGTAAGAGCCGCAAACATCCTATTCATTTAAAATATTATTGTACAATGATTTTTTTATCACATACATGAAGTGTATACGTATTGCCAGACTACGAGCTGTAAGTGAGGAAACACCCCCCAGTAACCCGCACACCATAGGAGGCCGGGTGGACCTTGAGGTGCTAAAAGAGATTAAAATCAAGGCATTATGTGATGTCGGGTAAGTAAAGAGTCTAGAATTTCAGAAATTGAATCCCTGGCATTTCCCAGTGTCATGTTGAAGGCAGAAAAGACTATAAAAGGTTATATACATTTCAGGTTTGTATATCATGTCAAAAGGAACAGGATAAACAAACTATGCTACTCCCTCCTACTGTTCTCACACAAACATAAATCACAAAACCATTATTCTCTTGATCGGATTGAACACATGACACAATATTACAAAGAGTATTATCTGCATAACAAGCATGGTCATTGCATTCAGTAGTGATGTACGATACAGCAGATAAATAACATAATCAAATAGACTTCAGGACAATACAAATACGGATATCATAAATACATTATAATCTGGAACAAGTGCAATATCAAATGCGTGGATTAAACAATTTAGACGTTCCCAGAGAGATCTTCCAGTTGCTATACAAAGATAAGCAGGCAACTGGTGTGTATGTATTTTATAAGATCTACATCTCAAGGATCTCTACATGTAGGGTTCTTGAGATATAGGTCTTATGATTATAGGGACAGCATCTTTAGCAATTTTCGATTTACAAGCGTCTGATGTTGAGCGCTCCGGCATAAAGCCATACTGTGCATCATTAATAATATTATATTGTAGAATATAAGTCATTAGTTGAGCATGTACAATTTTCTCGATTAGTTTTGAGAAAATGCTTAGTTGGCTGACCGGGCGCCAATTGGTCACCAGCGATAGGTCACCATCCTTTGGGAGAGGGGTTACACTTGCCCTTTTCAAACATGCTGGAAAGTCAGCCTCCAAAAGTGAAATGTTTACCATAGAAACCAAGCAGTCAGGCCGTGCTTTGAGCATGTCTTTTATCACTACTGTCCTGACATTACTAATGCATGATGACTTGTTATTTTTAATTTTCGAGACAAGCTTAATTATCATGGCCCTAGTTACCGGTAAGAGGTGAAAAAAGGGTCTATTCCCTGAGAAACGATTCTCCATAATCAGAGGATTCCCACCATTAAATGCAGCTGCCAACACACGCCCTATAGAGCTGTAATAGTTGTTGACATAATCCGGTGTGTCACCTACATCTATTGGGCATCCATTGATATCCTTCAGATTCATCTGAATTTCTTTACATGGGCCCTTCCATAGACAGTTTACCTCCATCCAGAACCTGCGTGGATCATCTTTAAACCTTTCTAACTTTCTACCAATATCACGCTTCCGATTAGCTATTAAAATATTCTTTATTCTTTTATCAAAAGCTCTAACTATTAAGGTATTAATATTAAAAATTCCATTTGGGATTTTACGGGATTTACGTAAATATCTATTTTTTGTTCTAGTTAGCCTGTCAACCTCAGCTGTAAAACCATACCCTTTATTGATAATAATATTAAATTTCTTAATTGGATAATTTTGATCTAAATAGGTAGTTATTGTATCAGTTATTAAAGAGACAGAATCAGAAACATCTTCACCTTCTAGTGTATGTGTCGGCACATTCCCAAAAAATCCCTGAGTAGTCTCACTACAATATTCTTTATAAGATCTACCCACTACTTCCTTTACCTCCTTAACTACCGGTATATTAGTTTGTTTTTTAACAACATAAACTGGGGCGTGATCACCGTACATTGAGATGGCATATGTCCTCTGTCGTCATGATCAGCAAGTAACTCGCCAGTGCTTCATTCATGCATCACGTCGACCCTGCGAGGCCAATACACTCCCTAAAAGGTCAGCATCATGTAACAATGCGCAGCACAGAGAGTTAATAATGGTGCATGGTCATTGATAAATCACGACGATAAAGTTCAGTCTTAAAAGCATCAAAACCTCATATTCATTTGTCATCACGATACACCAATCCAGGAGATGCAGTATTTGTGTATAGTGCTGACGGTTCAGTCGTGCATTCGATTTTTTTTCTACTCCCTCCCCCACACCCAGACAGGTTGATTTCTGGCCATCGTTATTGTGTATGGAATCGTGCAGGCATTGTAAGTAAATTGGGAAGGTATTGTGTTAAGTATGCTATTTGGAGTAGTTATTGATATCAGATGGATAGACACAATGCATTTTGTACATGTATACATACAATATACGGATCCTATGCATAGTGAGCATATGGTATTATATGACTGTGGAGCGAGAAGTAGTACACGGTAAATAGTTCCTGCCCTTTACATACACTTAACTGTACACCTACCATAGATTCTACTGTGGTCCTACAAACCAAAAAAAACAAGCAACCTTTTACCGTGTACAATATGCAGGAATTGGAGAAGGTGTGTCAGAGATAGGACATTCCCCCTGTGTCATTGGAAATAAGGCAGTCTGGTCTCGTTTGTGTTACAGCATATGGTGGCAGGCTAGGTAATCCTTTCCCTATACCGGTTCATCCCTAGGTATATTGGTGGGGTGCTTGGCGCTATGTACGGGAGAGGGGTGAATCTGCAATGGTCGGTAGGAGTCCCACTAAGGGCTAAGCTAATGGTCAGTTGGCATGCTACATCACCGACTTGTGGATGTGGGGATAGTGTGAGGAGTAAGCTGGGATCCTACACACATACTATCAGTGTCCTATCTACCATTAACAACACCATTGACTGGCACCATAATCAGCATATACTACTACTGATATAGTCACTAACATACCCTGGGTGGTCTTAGCCTATAAACCAGCCAGAGCCAACAGCTGCTAGTATGACCATAATGGTGGTGTCTACCCAACACCAACTATTCCCATCACTGTTTCTATCCATTGTATCCAGAAACCCTTGATGTGGAGAGTAAACAATGTCCTTAAATATTGGAAGACTCATCACTTTGTTATAAGCCCGAGGGATATGAATTACTTTATCAATGTCAGCCATAATTACAAATACCAACATTAATTGTCACATATATAATACCATTCACAAACACCACCAGAAGTTACAACTAATACCATTCGCTTGAAAATATTGTTATACTACCTCCTTTTGTGAAATATGGAGTCTACTTGTAATCCCGATGTCCATTAGGAAATTTGAAACCATGAACACCCACTAAACGACCCTCTCAACTGACATGATCGTTGCCATATTCCTGTTACTACACCACCCCAAAGCCATTATGATAACACCCATATACCACAAACCATATTACCCTAGCTTGCTTCTTTCCTGTTATCACCACCACCTCTAGCCTATCCCTAAGCAGTAAAGCTGCAGTTGTCCCTGGTACTGTGGTGTATATGGGTCTGTGTGGGGACCTGTACCGCGGCCGGCCTTCAATCTCCCATGGGGGGTGTGTACCCTGTGTAGATCACGGTCCTGTCCTGATCCTGGTCCGCAGGTGCAGTGCTGGTCACATGGGGATGACAGACCTACCCAGCCACATACAACACCCACACTCCAGCATCACCAATCCCTAGTTGCCAGCCTCCTACTGCCACCCACACTGTCCTATACAGACATCAGGACATATAGCTCAGTAATTTCAGACCCAATTGTAGTCAGGTCATTGAATGAATTAAAAGAAGCTGGATTTTACAGGAATTATTGGTTTATATATGAGGATTAACTTGTCAAAGTCCTGATGTATCCCAGGCATGGCTTCTTTTCTAGAGGTGTCTTTATTATGAGAGGTCAAAATACAATCAGACTGCCGATTATAGCACAATAATATCAGGTCAAATCAGGAGACTTGAACTAGCAGTGATATTCCTGTATATGCATATTGTCACCACCACTAAAATAAATGATACACACACATAATATACGTATATTTATAGATATCATTATCATTCCTCAGCTATGGTGTACTGATAGGGATGCCCCTCTGTTTGTCGAGAGAACGCTATCTTATTTCCCAACACATAGAAGCGCATGACTGAACATTGTAACGGTGTGTGTCCACTGCCACAATGATGAATTGCATCCCATATAGATCTAGTGCATTGCCTTCAGGTTTGACATACAATGTACCACGTAATTGGTCGATCGGATGGCATCGTATAGTACAGACCATCACCACTTTGTGATATAGAGGACAGAGAAGCTGGTGGTAAGAAGACACTAGAAATTCCTTACAAATGACGCACTCAATATTACACAACTAATCCAATGTTACCCTCCTTAAACACTCCCTTAAAGCCTAAGGATGACACACGTGAGGACATCACAGGTCCATAACACCCTTCACGACACCCTGGGTGATATAACATAGTGTGACTCATCAGCTTCAGCGTATTGTCACTGATGTAAGTCATAGTGACCATAAGAACACAGAGAGAAGAAACCGAGTCAAAAGGGAGTCCAGGCTTGCCTCCAGAATGACTCCCTTTTCTGACTCTCTTTCTGACTCTCTTGATGAACCTGACTCCCTTAAAAGGGAGTTATGTGACTCCCTTAAGAGAGCCTAGGTTTTGCCTCCAAAATGACTCCCTTTTATGACTCCCCGCTACAGACAGAGTCCAGGTCTATGCTGCAACTCCCTTTGGAAAGGGAGTCTAGGCACAGGATGGCTCCTTTGGAATAGAGAGTCATAATTTATAGGTAATTCCTACCCCCTAACCCTCTATATAACCATTTCAATAGCTGTCTCCCTAGCTGATGTTTCTACATTATGTTGGTGCAATGCCTCACGAGGAGGAGGGATCTCAGAAAGATCCCTCAGAGCACATTAGTTTATATACAAAGGAACATATGAGCTTTTGGGATTTAACTTTCTCATGTTGCTACAAATTGGGTGTCTATACCTTATACATCATGCTTATGCTACAGTTTAAATTAACTGTAATTATATCATAAAATGTAATTCTGACATTACATGTTGATGCTACAATGATATACACCTATCAGCATAATCATCAATGTCACAAATAACATGGATCTAGAGATCTGAGCATGCAGAATATTACCATTTTAGGTATAGTGCTACCACCTAGCAGGCTTAACTGTAACCAACTGTTTGACTCCCTTGGGGGAAAAGGGAGTAGGGACCCTTGACTCTGATTAGAAACAGAGTCAGATGGCTTCTTAACATATATGCTAGATGGCATTACATTCAATGTACAGTAGTGTCACCTAGTGGGTTTCCTATTTCCGTTTTGTATGCTCACCTCTGTGACTCCCTTAGGGAGTCCAGGTAACCATTGACTCACCTCAGCTGACATGGACTCTGCTTGATCTAATTAAAAAGGAGTCAAGGCTGTTAGAAGGGGGAGTCAGACAGTGTGAAAAGTGAGCCAAAGGGACCCTGGCTCTCTTTTTATAGCCTGGACTCCCCTTGTGACTCGGTTTCTTCTCTCTGTGAAGGTGCTTCAGAGAACAGCCAACACATTAAGCCTTTGTACAAATTCCACATTTGAAAGACACACACGGATGTTCCTGACAGAAGAATTATAATGTCACAATGGCTA